>CM028352.1:21725649-22053981 GCA_016618105.1 Dendrobium huoshanense | reverse complement strand
AAATTTTCATTAATAAAAGAATCAATATAGATCGTAAGATAAAGCACATTAGACTCTGAACTCTCTTATATTTCATGGCTTATTACAACTTATAATCATCATTGCCAAATTCCTATTAGATATAACCCTATTGTTGAGTTTCTACTATCCCTTCCCACCCTTAAAATTATAATTAATTTTCAGTTAATCTTGCCCTCATATGCCATTTTGCTCATATTTTGAGGAAAAAAAAAAAATTCAACCTTTTTGAGAAGGTTATACTTTGATATAATTTCTTTCTCTCTGCATAAATAATTCAGAAGTATTCTTTTGAGGTAATAGCATAAAGAATTGTTATTTCGTCCTATTAATTTTCAAATTATTTTTAATAAAGTACAAAGTTATTCATAATTACTTGCACTTTTTTTAATCTTTTTTTTTATTCAACTCATATTATTATTCATGTTATAAATATTCGGTTAGAGATTCCAATTATTTACGTTAAATTAAGGTTTTTTCTATGTTTAGAGTTTAGTAAATGGATCAATATTTGAAGAGGAGGAAAGAAGGGGGAGAGATTTATAGCGACAATCTTCTTGCTTATCCAGAGCTTCAACCTTCGATTTGGGGATATGATGTCAACAAGTTGGATAGAATTTAAAAGGCATATTTGAAACTAGTAACGCAACATTATCGAAAATATAAAATAGATTGAGAAGCTTGTAAGCATTGTTCAATTCTTCGATTATAATGATATATAAAATTTTGTCTTGAATTATGTCTTATATATGTTTTTTATATAATGAGTTTGCACACCCTCCAAAGAAGAGTTGATTCCGCTCCTGAGAATAGCATAATCATTTCTTCTTCAATTGTAAGGAAGAGAGAAGTTTTGTATATCTTACTCTACAGTGGATTATTGTAACTGAGCTAAGTTTTATGATTTTTTCTCTTTTCGGGGTTTTCAGGTAAAAATTTTCTTGTCTCATGTGTGTGCTAAATTTTTATCAAAAGGTAAGATATAAAATACCAACTCTATAGATGTAAATTATCTATCACGTAACAAAAGTATTTTAAATGCAAAGGGTTTGAAAATATGGATGTTTGATTTTAAGTAAAAACAATACATAGTAAAAATTTTAAAATACTTGAAACTCACTTTCTAATTTAACTTTGTTGTATTTAGAAATGGACAAATTTGGCTGATTTTTAAATACACTTTAAATCTCTATCATAGTTGCCGCCACTGCTGACCACTGCATGCCGCTCGCCGCTAACTATAGTTCACTACCCACTGTTGTTGCCACTAATATTTGTTATTGACAACAAAATATAAATGATATCCTTCCGTAAGGAAGGTATTTGCTCAATGTAGAAAATATATAGCACATTATGTGGTTGGATTTCCAACTTAAATATGCCTTCAGATTCGTGCTCGATCAAATTAATTTTCGATAACGTATTAATTTTAATTTTTAAATATATTATATTTCATTTACACCCTATTTCATTTCTACACTTCTTTTTATTTATGATGCTCTATTGTTTTGTGATCCCGAATAGTTTCTAATGTATTGCTTCTTTCAAAAAAAAAAAAAAAAAATTACAGAAGCTTATTTTTCATGCACAAAATGTTTTTACTCATTTGGTAGGCTTAAGCTTCATTTGCAAAAACTTTTTTATGCATTTCTAAAATATCTTTTTAGTAAAAAATTCTTATAATAAAAAAATTGTTTTAAGAAGCAGTAAGAAACTCATCTCAAATGAAATCTTTAATTACAAAATGCTTGTGCTTAAAATTTTAAGTTAAATTTGCAAATATTTTTTTATTAGTTAACTTTGTATGCAAATGTTGTTATATTTGGTTTTATTGAGGTGGAACTCACAAAATTTATCAATATAGTGTGGCTACATGAGATCATTCTCATTCATTCATAGTCGTAATTAATTCTTGGTGAATTTATCTCACTTAATATAATATTTTATACCATTTTCTTTATAATTTTGCTTGCGCGCATGCGATTATAATTGATTTTGAGTGACAATATAAATGTAAAAGAAGCTGAGCATTGTTATATCTATTTTCAATTATCAAATATTTTTGCTATTTGACTTTTTTTTGGAACATTTTGGTCAATTAAGTCAAACTCATATACACAACGCATACACAAGCTTCAAAACCAGGACCTCTTTATTAGTAGTCAAAGCTCTCAACCAATAGATCAAGATGAGCTGCGTTTGTTGAATCTTTTAATAAAAAATTTCATTCACAAATGATTTATTATCTAAGAGTAAAACAATAATGATAATGCATATATTTAGTGTCTCTTAAATCTTATTGCTCTTGTGAAGTTCATGCAAGTTTCTAAAATCCATTTGAATTTCATGTTGTTCTATTAAGTGGGGTGTAATTTTAATAAATTCCTTGCATATTGGCAGCCAACTTACTCTAGTAAGAAACTTTATTTTGCTGCTCCATTATAGATTTATAGTCAATACATTTTTTATAAGAAACTTTTGTATTTTTTATCATCCTCAATTCAAAATATACTCTTTTGTTTATAGGAAATTGAGGAGAAAAATTATCGGCACGCCTTAGTTGCAATAGTCTAGTATATAATTAAAGATATAGGAGTTCATCATACAATTGAAGAAGATGTATTTATATAATTGAGAATAATTATCTAATTATCATTAGATAGATTACATAAGTGATAGACAGTAGAGATGATTATACATTATTAGTAGAGCAACGATAATATAACAGATGATTGATGCTCATAGTAGGACATTTGATGTTAAATAACAAAGTTTGATATTAGTAGCCAATCGATAATAGTCAGATGTGGAATTCACATGATGCTGGTGATAGCTGTTGAGGGTGGTAGTAGGCTGGAATTGTTGCATAAGGCAATAGAGTTATTCAAATCTCTTAGCTTTTGAGCCCAATTTGTAACCTTTGTTATAGGGATTTGATAGATTTGACTAAAATAAAAAATGATTTATCTATTTGCTCATATTAAACCCTTTGATCATCAATCATTTATCAAGCATTTAGTGCATTAATCTTAAAATTGAATGATCTTAAAAATATTCAATTTGTATGACTGAACTGCTCAACCTCAATCTGACTTTCAGGATGGAAGGTTTAGGTTTCGTTTGGGACGGCTTTCTTATTGCTTCTTAAAGCATGCAGTTTTCTAACACAAAATATTTATTTTTTGTATTAAACAATTGCTTTAAGAAGCAATAAAAAAGCCGTCCCAAATGAAGTATAGTCCCTTAAATAATATTCTTGATACGTCATGCAAAAATTATCTTGATCGGGCACGAATCTCGAGGCAAAAAGCTAGTTGGAAACTTCAAAAATTAAATCCGGGAGCACCTGAACTTCGATTTCAGCAAACTTACAGTCAAACTGAGTGTCTCGAAAATACGAACCCAACGACACCAAATTTGACTCAATCCGAGCCCAAATGAGTCCAAATCAAGGACCTAAAGCGCTGTTGGAAGGTTCGAACCACAATTTGAGTTACCAAACGATCTCCGATTTTGGCTAGTTTATAGTCGAATCGAACGGCTCGACGAGACAAATCCAACGAGCCCAAGATCACTGAATTCCGACATCACTAAGACATTAAAATGTCCATCAAACGGTTCATGATCAAAGGGATCAATATCAGCCGTCCATTCAAACCACTCCTACTTTGACCTTGATCCTTTATATATTTACAAGTCATGCCACTCTCAAAAAACTATAAATAGCCCCCCACTCTTCTTATGAGGAGAAAGAGGGAGAAAGAGGAGAAGGAAGGGAGGAATTTGTGAGCTCTCTTGCCGCCAACCATCGCCGGACTTCCACGGGAGTTCCTGCCGACCACCGCCGGAGTTCCCGCCAACCACCACCGGGGTTCCTGCCAACCACCGCCAATATTCCTCTCAACCATCGCCGGATTTCCCGCCAACCACCACCGGGGTTCCTGCCAACCACCGCCAGTATTCCTCTCAACCATCGCCGGATTTCCCGCCGACCACCGCCGGAGTTCTTCCCGACCACCAACGGACTTCAGCCAATCAATCGACCACCGACGAACTTCCGCCAATTCGCCAGCCACAGCCGGACTTCCGCCGGAGTTCTTCCCGACCGTTGCCGAACTTCCACCAGTTCGCCGATCGCCGCCGGACTTCCACCCGTCCTCCGACTGTCGCCGGACTTTTACCAGTTCATCGACTGCCGCCGGACATCCGCTTGCTCGCCGACCATCGTCAGACTTTCATAGTTTGCCGTCCGCCATCGGAATTCCACCAATCTGCCGAATACCGCAGGACTTCCGCTAGTCCGCCAACTACAGTCCTCCCAACCACTGTCATCCAACTACCGTCCTTCCAATCTCTGTCGTTTGCAGACTATGATCCTTCGGACCTCCGTCGTCTGCCGACTACATTCTTCGCCGACTATGGTCCTCCCTACCTCCGTCGCCCACCGACTACGGTTCTCCCGACCTTCGTCGCCCGCCGACTACGATCCTTCTGACCTCTGTTGTCTGCCAACAACAATCCTTCTAACCTCCGTCACCCGGTGACTATGATCCTCCAGACCTCCGTCGCAATACAACGGTCCTTCTGACCTATGCCGCTTACAGACTACGATCCTTCCGACCTCCGTCACACGCCGAATATGGTTCTTCCGATCTACATCGCTCGTCGACTATGGTTTGCTGCCCCAAACAAACATATTAACATTGATTCTTCCAACTTCCACCATGCAATGCATTTTATATGATGTATATTTGTTACTTCGAGCTAAGGCCTTCCTCCTAAGGATGGGCTTCATTTGTAATCAATTACAAGCACTAGTGGATTCATTCAAACTGGGCCATGCCCCGTGGTTTTCCCCCTTTTTAGGGGTTTCCACGTAAAAACTCTGGTGTCTCTTATGAACGCTCCAAACCCTCTCATTTTTTTGCTTGTGTTCTGGATCTTCGTACAAAGCTATGGCATTACATTCTATATTTCTCTACCCCCGTCATCATGCATACATTCTATCTTCAACAAAATGCAGCTTGATTATCATCATCAGCTAATCATCTGTTCTCTAACGTCGGAATACCACCTAACCACTTTCAATAGGTTTTCATTGCCATAATCCATGCATTAAAGGATCGATTTATAATCGTTGAATCTCTCCCCAAGGAAGGCCTCCGTTGGGTTGTTTATACCTTTTGCAATAAAGGAAAATTTCAATCACCATCAATGCCCTCCGAGCTACCAATCCACAAAAGGACCGGCACAAGAGGACAAAACTTTGATCACCACCAACATTCTCCGACCTACCAATCCAAGTAAAAAAAAAAACTTGGACCGGCACAAGAGAACCAGGCTTTGATCGCCGCCAATGTTCGCTTTGACCACCACCTATGCTCCCCGAGCTACCAATCCAAGTAAAAACTTGGACCGGCACAAGAGAACTATGCTTTGATCGCCGCCAATGTTCGCTTTGATCTCCACCTACGCTCCCCGAACTACCAATCCAGAGGAATGCTTGGACCGGCACAAGAGAGCAAGGTTTTGATCGCCGCTGACAATCCCCGAGCTACCAATCCAAGGAGAAGACTTGGACCGGCACAAGAGATTGTGATTTTCTCCTTACCCTTAAGGGGGTATTTATAGTTGCATGAAAGGGAGATGAAAAGTTTTCATTAAATAATAATAATAATAATAAGAATTTTAAGAGATAAGAATTCATTATCCTCATAAATAAATATAAGAATTCAAATAGTCATTTCATAATTCTTATTATTATTTGGGGAGTCAAAAAAAAAAAATAAAAAAAAAAAGGCTTTGAGGCGGCATAACAGCCTCCTCATTCAAAAGCAGAAAGCCAAAAGGCCTAAGTTTAATGTTAATCACTATACAGTTATATCGTTATAACTTCAATAATTTAATATTAATTAATAACTTCTTAAAAAATATAATTATAACAGAGATTATAATTATTGTAATATATGCATATAATCTATCTGCATTCCTATATTATATGGTAAGAGTTTTAATACGTCGATATTCTGTAGTATTGTATTATATGCATACTACTTATAAAAACATACACCGTTCATAATTAACTTCTTTGAAGATATAGATGAGTCCGAACCTATATAATCTATATAAGATGGATTATTAAAAATAGTCTTGTATTTTTGATACGCATTGTAACAATTGCATACATCTTATATATTCTATATAATCTTATGTATACTATGGTATTTTCATATAAGTATATATATATATATATCTTTAAATTAATGATAAGAAGTATATCAATCACATATTAAGCAAAAATGAGGCAAAAGTCTTAATTTATCATACGCTTAACATAATAATAATAATAATTATTATCATTCAGAAGAAGCTCATAAAGGTACAAATATATATATTTTCGGACTTCTGAAGCATCGACGTCCGAAAATAGGGGGCAACTGATACGTCATGCAAAAATTATCTTGATCGGGCACGAATCTCGAGGCAAAAAGCTAGTTGGAAACTTCAAAAATTAAATCCGGGAGCACCTGAACTTCGATTTCAGCAAACTTACAGTCAAACTGAGTGTCTCGAAAATACGAACCCAACGACACCAAATTTGACTCAATCCGAGCCCAAATGAGTCCAAATCAAGGACCTAAAGCGTTGTTGGAAGGTTTGAACCACAATTTGAGTTACCAAACGATCTCCGATTTTGGCGAGTTTATAGTCGAATCGAACGGCTCGACGAGACAAATCCAACGAGCCCAAGATCACTGAATTCTGACATCACTAAGACATTAAAATGTCCATCAAACGGTTCATGATCAAAGGGATCAATATCAGCCGTCCATTCAAACCACTCCTACTTTGACCTTGATACTTTATATATTTACAAGTCATGCCACTCTCAAAAAACTATAAATAGCCCCCCACTCTTCTTATGAGGAGAAAGAGGGAGAAAGAGGAGAAGGAAGGGAGGAATTTGTGAGCTCTCTTGCCGCCAACCATCGCCGGACTTCCACGGGAGTTCCTGCTGACCACCGCCGGAGTTCCCGCCAACCACCACCGGGGTTCCTGCCAACCACCGCCAATATTCCTCTCAACCATCGCCGGATTTCCCGCCAACCACCACCGGGGTTCCTGCCAACCACCGCCAGTATTCCTCTCAACCATCGCCGGATTTCCCGCCGACCACCGCCGGAGTTCTTCCCGACCTCCGACGGACTTCAGCCAATCAATCGACCACCGACGAACTTCCGCCAATTTGCCAGCCACAGCCGGACTTCCGCCGGAGTTCTTCCCGACCGCCGCCGAACTTCCACCAGTTCGCCGATCGCCGCCGGACTTCCACCCGTCCTCCGACTGTCGCCGGACTTCTACCAGTTCATCGACTGCCGCCGGACATCCGCTTGCTCGCCGACCATCGTCAGACTTTCATAGTTTACCGTCCGCCATCGGAATTCCACCAATCTGCCGAATACCGCAGGACTTCCGCTAGTCCGCCAACTACAGTCCTCCCAACCACTGTCATCCAACTACCGTCCTTCCAATCTCTGTCGTTTGCAGACTATGATCCTTCGGACCTCCGTCGTCTGCCGACTACATTCTTCGCCGACTATGGTCCTCCCGACCTCCGTCGCCCGCCGACTACGGTTCTCCCGACCTTCGTCGCCCGCCGACTACGATCCTTCTGACCTCTGTTGTCTGCCAACAACAATCCTTCTAACCTCCGTCACCCGGTGACTATGATCCTCCAGACCTCCGTCGCAATACAACGGTCCTTCTGACCTATGCCGCTCACAGACTACGATCCTTCCGACCTCCGTCACACGCCGAATATGGTTCTTCCGATCTACATCGCTCGTCGACTATGGTTTGCTGCCCCAAACAAACATATTAACATTGATTCTTCCAACTTCCACCATGCAATGCATTTTATATGATGTATATTTGTTACTTCGAGCTAAGGCCTTCCTCCTAAGGATGAGCTTCATTTGTAATCAATTACAAGCACTAGTGGATTCATTCAAACTGGGCCATGCCCCGTGGGTTTCCCCCTTTTTAGGGGTTTCCACGTAAAAACTCTGGTGCCTCTTATGAACGCTAAACCCTCTCCTTTTTCTGCTTGTGTTCTAGATCTTCGTACAAAGCTATGGCATTACATTTTTTATTTCTCTACCGCCGCGAATTTTCTAGGACGCCTGAAATTTTTATGTATGTTTCAAGTGTTTGATTAGAATTTATTTGAAGTCTGATTCAAATCACTTTTTATGAGGTTGGGCCGTCTTTTGAGTTAATATTTGAACCAAATAATTTTGAAATTAAATTAATAATCATTTAAATTATGATTTAAAAAAAATTATTGTCAAACTAAACTTCGTGCTAATCAAATAAATTTTCAGGCATTTAACAAACATAATTTACTTTTATAAAATTAATTATTTGCTAAAAAAAATGTAAATTGATGTCTTGCAAACTTCGTTTACCAATTCAATTTATTTGGAAAGTTGGAGGATAAGACGAACCATAATTCATAAAGCCAATTCGCCAAATGTGCCGTCGCCGTTATGTAATTTTCTTTTAAATTATATTAATTATTGCTGGTGGTTTCTTACGAGAAAGACCCGCACTTTCTAATTAATTACGGCTTTACGCTGAACTTTTCCATGCGTGGATTTCAATGAACTTGCCCTCAACAATTTATTTTTTTATTTTTTTTATTTTTAACTATTGATAATGAAAGAGATATTTAATTAAGAAATAACCAAAAACAGTGTATTATGGGCTTAGAACCTTTCCACTACTAACAAAATCAAGAGTGCATATGGCTTAAATTCATTGCTTAATTTATAATAAAAGAGAGGAATAGAAAGTAAGAAGAAAAATTCATTGATTACATATGACAGGGTAATCACCTAATTCAAATTATTTTTAATATCAACTTGTACTTAAAATATATTGTAAATTTTGATAACTAGTCAAAAAACAATATGATGGGATACGAATTTGAATAAATATTTAAATTGAAAGTTTTAAAGATTAAATTCATGATCATTTGAATTCTACTTTTAACAAATTTATAGTTAGACTGAATACATCTTCGTGAGATGAGCTCAATGACATCAAAAGTGGTATGAGTCGAGTCCGAGTTAACTTGGACCAAGCACTTAAAGCATAATAGAAAACTTTAGTAGAATAGTTGAATGAACAAATGATCTCCAAATCTTGTATGCACAAGTGTCTCGAAGAGATGAATCCAACGAGCAAAAAGTTGTCTAATTTTGTTGCTGGTAAGGTACTTATAAAATGATGACAAAATGTCATATAATTGGGGGATTCAATATGAGTCATCTGATGAAGTGATTTGAATTTTGGCTATTTTATGTAGCATGTCATTCTCAAAAAAAAAATTATAAATATGCCCATCTTTATGACACAGGCTTGAACTTTGGCTTGAGATTCAAGAAAGCCTGATACTTGAAGAATCATGGAGCTTAGCCCAAGCAACACCACTGAATTATCGCTTGACCTTCATTGTTGGATTGCCCGACCACCAGTGTCAGACCATTACTAGATTCATGCCCATCCATCATTGTTGGATAACCTCCATTGAACCAATGTTGATCTAAGACTCGACTTTTGAAATTGAACCTTAGCCTGATTACTATCATTGAACCATTACTAGAATGTTATTGTTGGCCCACCACTCATTTGTCGTTGTCAAGCAACTATTGGACTACCACCATCCGACTTAAGCACTGTGGTTAAGAGTATGCCAATTACGATATTCTGACCACCGTTTTCCAACTATAATCATTTGACCACTATTTTCCAACTTCGATCTTCCGACCACCATTACTTCACTTCAGTCCTTGCTCGACAACAGTCCTCCAATCACCATTACCCTGACCACAATCCTCTAAGCACTCTTTGTAAAACCCAAAAACCTAAAGGAGGAATCAAACCCCCTTATCATATATATTCAAGAAATCTCAACCCAACTTTTTCATTTCACTAGAGCCATATAATCATCCTAAATAATATAAAGTATATATCAAGAGTATACATACAAAATGTTTCTTCCAAAATATGTAAATGATAATATATCATAATACAATGATTAATACAAAAGACTTATTTACATTTTGAACTACAAAATCATGTGTACCTTATAAAATCAGATTCCTCACTCTTTATAAGGAACAATTATTATGTCCTCTGATCGGACGTAGAGCTACGTCGACCGCCAATAACATGTCGCCACGTGCTCTTACTCTTTACCGCGCGGCCCGACGAGTACTTGACCCGGATCGGAACCCGGGAATGCTATGTTCGCGTATTGTGAGGTATTACTCGGTTTTTGCTCGGTATTGCTCGGTATTGCTTGACAATAACGAGAAATACCGCTCTGTGAAGACTAATACCGAGTTTTTCTAGAAAAACTCGGTACAACTCGGTATTGCTCGGTATTGGTTATTGTCGAGCAAAATCGACCAATACCTAGCAATACCTGGAAAAATTGAGAAATACCGAGCAATCCTAGGTCCGTTCCGGGTCGGTAAATAGTTAGAATGCGTGGCGCAATTCCACTGGTGGCTGAACGTAGAGTTACGTCTTATGACTGGACCAAATAAAAGTTCCTTTATAAGACTTAGGCTTCGTTTGGGACGACTTTTTTATTGCTTCTCAAAACGGAGTTTTAGTTAAAAAATTAAAAATTTTGTACTACAACTCCATTTTAAAAAGCAATAAAAAAGTCGTCCCAAACGAAGCCTTAATCTACTTAGCAGAACCTTTGACTTTGTTTTTGCCTGAAATAATTTAAACAATAATATTTGCGCCGGTAAAACTTTCACAACGTAATTTTTAATATGTTATAGATATTAAGATTATTAATATTTTAAATATTTTCAAGAATTTTTTCCAAAGTAATTTTATTCAAAAAATAAAAAAATTCATACATAATAAATCAACTTGTAAAATTTTGCAATTTATAGTCAAATTATCCATAACAGAGTGGGAAACAATATATTAAAAGTTATACGGTGAAATTGTTTTCAAAATCAAGAAAAATACATTTATAATCATATATTGTTTTAAATACTTTGGAATTGAAATAAAAAAATATAGTACATATTGCTACCTAAAGCATGATAATTTCTCAAACTAGTTGAATGTACGATTCCTGAGTTTCGGCCATCAAAATCCTTCTTGTTACAAAAAATATAGTACATATTACCACAAATATGTTAAAAAAACCAGTTCTAGGTTTTTATTTTTTGGTGATTCTCAGATTTCTAATAAGATGCATATGATGTCTTGGGATAAAATTTATAGGCCGAAATATAAGGGGGGTCTGGGTATCCCTTCCATTTTTGCGCTTCAATTTGCTTATAATTGTGCTGTCATCTTTAGGATGTATAACACCCCTTCCCCTCTCTCTAATTGGCTTCTATATAGATATAGATCTCCTTGGAATACACCTCCTGCTCATGCCTCTAAAATATGGATTTCTATACGTGAGACTGTTGTTGGGGTGAAAGATTGTTTTCAGTTTAAAATTACTCAACATGCTCCCATCTCTTTGAGATGGGACCACTGGTGCAACAATGCCACTATCCACGAGTACTTAGGAGGAAATATTAATGTGGTGATTCCTGATTGCCGTCTGAAAGATATTACTTCCGATAATCACTGGGTCTTTCCAGAGAATTTTCCGATCCTTGTGAGGAATGCTTGTGAAAATTTTAATGTTGATGGGGAGGCTGGCAACTGTTTGTTTTGGAAAAACAGTTCTAAGTATAAGTTTAGTAGCTTCATTGAGGAGTATTACTCGGATACTCCAAATTGTTATTGGCACAGACTTATTTGGTCCAAAAGACATATCATTAAACATTCAATTTTCGTTTGGTTGGCATTAATGGGGGGACTGAAAACAACAGACGCTCTTCAAATCAGGAACATATCTGTGCCGGATATGTGCAGTCTTTGTCACATTCATAAAGAATCGGTTACTCACTTATTTTTTGAATGTTCCTATTCTTTTTACATTATCTCTGCTCTCATTCCTGGATTGCAAAGTTTTCTTTTTAGGCCAAATATTATGCAGATTTTGGATTGGGTTAAATCTGAATTTAAAGGTAAAGATGAGGTAAAAATTTTCTATAAAATTATGACGTGTTGTGCCATTTATCACATCTGGAAAGAGCGTAATAGTAGGAGGTTTGGGACCTCCTCATTCTGTCATACTACTTTACTGACTATCATTAAGAGGAATATGTTTGAAAAGGTTATGATATGGAAGAAGTCTTGGGATTTGCTGGAAAAATTATAAGGGGCCTTCTGGTTTAATTACTGGATTTTGTGTTTCTCTTATCTCTTTGCTCTGGGAGCATATCTTCTCTATTTCTTTGTTATTGCCCTTCTAGAATCTGGTGCAGGCTTTTGTCTGCTGGTATTACTGTAATGTGAACACACTGGTTCTTTTGACCGGTGTATTATTGATGCGGATATCTGGGAATTTT
Organism: Dendrobium huoshanense; assembly: GCA_016618105.1. Lineage (NCBI taxonomy): Eukaryota > Viridiplantae > Streptophyta > Magnoliopsida > Asparagales > Orchidaceae > Dendrobium > Dendrobium huoshanense. Next base: position 22,041,457 of record CM028352.1, on the reverse strand, counting down.
TTGAGGACAATGATGATAGCTGCAGATCTTTCTCCCCTAGGAGGGTCTGCGTGGCAACCAGGGGATTTTGGGACTTCAATTTGACTGCAGCGCCTGAGTTCTGCTTCATGATTTTCATGAAGTGCTGATGGTTCTTTTTTGGTTTGTTCAATTTGGCTTGGGAGCTGGGATTTCCTGTTCTGTTGCTGCTGCTTCTCGGAAGCCTGGGAGCAGAGCTCGGCATGTCCATTGCTGCTGATTGGTTTTTTATTTGGTGCAGCCTCTCAACGCTTTGTCATCACTAACCTCTCATGGAGTTTTTCTGTTGATTGTCTTCTAGCTTGTTTTTTTTATTTACCAGCCTCTGTTTTGGTTCTTTTTACATAATTTAAAATGTTACAGATGGTATAGTTGGGGTTTCTTACTTTTTTGATCCACATAAGGTCTTGGTTTAGTGCTTATGATGGATAGTTCTTACTTGTAATCTTTTTTTTTTTACCTGTTATTTTACTTTTTTTAATATATGGGCTTAGGCCCCAAAGGTTTCCAAAAAAAAAAAAAAATCCTTCTTGTTTATTCTCTCTCCTCTATTTCTTTCTTCTCTCCTTTATTCATCGATGAGGTTGGAGTGCAAATGGAACTAACAATTGGATTTAGATAATTTACTATTTAAAAATCACTAACTTGATCAAACGCCAGAGCGATTGCTTTCCCATCATCTCGTTGCGTTTATGTGAAATCTTCTAGATTCTCCCAGAATATTCTCATGTGAGACTCGACGTCATGTTGGTGCTTCCTCTTTGCAGTGATTTTTGAGACCGTTAGGTATCCGTTTTGCAAACTAATTTCATCATAGTGTTTTAGACATGCTTAACTAATTTATGAATATTTTTTTTATAATTTTTTTAACCTCAAATTTAAAGATATAACAAAATATATAAGAATTTTATGCTAAAAATAAATAATTTGAATAATTACATTTATATTAATTTTTTATAAATAATCCAATCCTACATAAAAACTTCTTAAAATGGTTTTGATTTTTTTTTTTGCCCAAACAGAGAGTTGGAAGGAGAGAATGCGAGAAGGAAGTGATGAGAGAGAAAAATAAAACCAGGTTTGAAGGTCATATAGCCTTTTTTTTACAAGTTGGCTTAGTTGAAAATTTTATTCTTTTGAAGGTAGGTCACACCACATCTATCTCAATTTTAAAAAATACGTAATTTTTATCTATTTTTTTGGTAACATTTTTATTTCCATTTTTGAAAAATAGGGATAACTTTGTTCTGGTAAAACTTTCATCGCTAACTTTTAATATATTATAGAGATTAAGATTATAAATATTTTTTAGAAAATTTTCCCTCATAATTTTTGAATTTGTATGATTTTTATCAAATATAAAATATCTAAACTCTGAAAAAAAATATTATAGTATAATTAAAGTCTAAATATTATTCTGCACAATCTCTGATAATGTAGTTATTCTATTGAAATTATACATTTTTACTAGTAGGAATTTATGTTGCCTTCCGTTATAAAAAACTGTGCAATTTTGACACATACTCAATTATGCTTCAAGTGCTATAATATAATGAAATAATTTGCATATATGACTGAATTATGGCCATTGGAAGATATAAGGAGCTAAAATACTTTGAGATTCTATATGTGCCAAGAAATATTCTAACGCATATAAGACGTGTTCTTGTGTTATAAGCACAAAAGAGATATTTAAGGGGCTAGAATTGTTTTAGATTCTATTGGGGTCTGAGGACAAAGAGAAAATTAATATGAACTATTCTGTGATATGAATTTCGGTTTACTATTTTTTATAGTAGTTTAGTTTAATTAATTGATTAGTATTATTATTTGAATATATGGATAACTACTAGGCTTTTACTATTATGCTTAGTGCAATGATTTATTATACTACATTTAATTACTTTTAAATATTTTAAAAATATATAATAAAAGAATTTAAAAATCTAGATCAGTTTGTATTTCCTGCTAAGCTGTTATAGCTCACTGTAATTTTGCTTCTAATTTTCAGGATGTGGGAAAGAGGAATTTGTTGATTAGCAAATTTATGATCAGATTTGAGTTTATAGGCATTTTATTTATTTTAATTTTTGTACAGTTATGACTAGTTTATTATTTTAGTTATGTAGATTTTATTTATATATATGTACTATAGTTTATGCATTTTGATGAAATAAAAAAAATATTGTGGATGAGTTTATTTTTTAGTAATCGAATATTTTAGTAGCTATGTACTCTATTATTTATTTAAATTGAATATTTGAAGATAATCTGAAATATTCCAAAACTTAATCTTGGGATTTGTTTGTCACACATTTTATCATCATCACTCGCCTACTATTCTTTGACTATTTTCACCAATTTATGGCTGATGATCATCTTTGCCATACTATGTCCTTTGACTAATGTATATGGCCCTCGAAATTTGTTGCCCAACTAATGTCCTATGAACTCAATCTTTTTGACCTACATTCCCAGACTGTTGTCGTTTAAACTTCATTGTCTGATTACGATCCTTCAACCACTATCACCACACTGCAATTTATTACCCAACTGCGATCCTATGACCATCACCACCAGATTATGATCCTCTAATCATAATCACTCAACTACGATACTATAACCACAATAGTCTGATTATGATCCTCTAAGTATTATCACTTGATTATGATCCTTCGATCTCCGATTATTATCATTTGACTACGTTCCTGTGAGAGCTCGTTTCTTTGATTTTCTTATGGGATCGTTCGAGACGATGTTGAGATCGTCCAGAATGATCAGGAACAGCTGATTTCTGGGTGGATCGTCCGGGCCGATTCTGGATCGTCCTGGGACGATCAGTTCATGGCACAAGTCAGTGAGCAAGGGTTTTTATCGTCCAAGGAAAATTAATTATCGTCCTGAAATATCGTCCTGGACGATTGGATTTTGTTCACATCATCCTGGACGATGTGGCGATCGGCCGGGCCGATCAGGTCATGGTTATAAGAAAATCAGCTCGTTTTGAGGAGAGAGAAAATCATATTTTATTTCCAAAATATCTGAGGTGAGAGAAGGAGAAGGAAAGCAAAAGAAAAGCTTGGTTTCGGAGACCGCGGAGTGCTTTTCGTCCGTCGCCGCTGTTGAGTAAAGTGTTTATCTCGCGGTAAGGACTCCGAATCCTATTTCTGTTTTTGAAGATATTGAGTTTTGATCGTATTGTGACCTGTTTTGTATTTTTGTGATCGAAAAACAGACCCGGTTTTGTATTGATACAACTTTCACCGCACAACTTTTAATATGTTATAGATACGAATATTCTACATGATTTGATTCTTTTCTGGAACGATTTTATCGGTTATTTTGGGTTCTATGCGATTTTGATCGAATAGAAAAATATCATGATGTTTATTGATATTGATTCAGTAGAATAATAGTCTTATATTATTGTCGTGAACATTCTATTGTAATTTGGTGAATTGTGGTTTTGTAGGATTTTTGTGTAAATTTGATAGACTGCCGTTATGCCGCTGAATTTTCGTACGATTTCTGATTTTCTGAAATTGATGATTTGAATTGTATGCATACGAATATGAATATATGATTATTGATACTGAAAGACAAGTGAATCCTGGTTGAACTGTTGGCTGGAGATTGATTGACCTGTACAGGATGGTGGGCCGACGAGCTTTCCTTTAAACTGTTGATCATTGATGTATTGATTGGGAGGCATAAGGAGATTCTTATGCCGACGGGCTCAGAGTGACGACTCTTATTGAACCAACATACTGATTTCTACAACAGCACTATTGATTATTGAATAGCCAGTGATTGAACTTGTTCAGTAAGACTATTGTATTGAAATGCCTGTGTTCGGTATTGACTCGTTTTGGATTTATTGCTTTAATGAATTGGATTTACTTACGGATTTACGGACTTACTGTTATTGTACGATTTCATTGATTTATATTCTGTCCATGCGTATTGCTACTATTATAGAATACGGATATTGATACTATTGCTGCTGCATTTGATTCATTGCTAGTATAGACTGGACCGTATTGTATTGATTTATGATTTCATACCGATCGATTTGATTGACCAGATTGTATTGTTTTGATTGATTCGATTTGATACGATTGATTTGACTGATCGCTGATTCTTTCTACTGCTATTGATTCTTCTACCGCTGCATTGATTCACTGATCATGTGTAATTGACTGTTATTGTTTCGACTGATTGACATGCATATTGTTTCCAATATTGTGCTTTGATTTCAGTTGTAGGTATTAGGTGACCTGCTGAGCTTTTTGAAGCTCATTATATGTGGTTAATATTTTCAGGTCAGGGCAAGGGAGCAGGTGATTGAGGTTGATCAGGATCTCCAGGTTTCTGTTCTTTTTTATTGTAGTGATTCTTTTGTACTCAGGACAGGATAAATTTCAGTTCATGTGTATTTGGTGTAGTTCCTGAGTATTGTATATGATGTTTTGAGATATGAATAGTATCGTTTATTGATGTTTTAAATGTTATAGAATTTTGCTAGACCGTTCTTTGATTGTTATAGATAGCTCTGGTAAAATGTTGATGGTTTGATTGAAATTCTTTCCAAGTTAGATCTTGGGGCGTCTCAGTTCCTCCGACCATTGTCACTTGACTACGATCTTTTAACTTCTATTGTCCAACTACGATCCTCTAAAAAATATCGCTCGATTATAATCATCGGACCATCATCATCATGCTATGGTTCTTCGACCATTGTTGCCTAGCTACATCAACTTATATTGACTTCATCAAATGTTGTGGCAAAAAATGTCAACGCGCGTCATCACCCATAATATCAATGCATGCATCGATACTAATTTTGACTCCCAACATTAACACCAAATTTTTTGTTGGATTTCTTGGCCTCTTGTCTCCCCTCCTAAATGTAGAAAGCCCAAGTAAACAACAAATGATATTTTCAAGACAATTATGAGTAGTTCAATTTTTAATAAACTCAGTTAATTGCTTATTTGATTTCGGGGATTTTATTTATGATAATCAAGTTTATCGTACAATACGCTGTACATCAGCAGCCTATACATTAAAAAAAGAAAAAAAAACTCCACTGGCAATAAAAAAAAAACTTTAATCACGCGGTTTCAACTCTCAGCGTTGAAAGACAGAAGACAAGCACTTACACAGTGCTCTTAAAAGACCCCCGGGGAAATTTTATTCTAGGTTTTACGATGGTCTTTCGAACCATTTCATCTTGCCTCGTCGTTGTCGCCGTCCGTCTCAATACTCGGGTCGGCTTCCTACCTCCTCCTGTAAGCGCGAGTTAGCTTACGATAAGGAGTAGTTCCTTGGTTTCCCGCCTTCTTCAGCTGGGTCTACCTCGCGGATTCGTTGCGGAGTGCGGATTTTGCGTCCTAGGGCTTTTTTGTTCTGACTTCATAGGGTTTCCTTCTTGATTTTTTCTTATTTTTTCGATATAATGCTGAGTGTGACACCGGATCCACTGGAGCGGTGGATCGGAGATGGTTTAGCAGCATCGGCGGCGTTGGAGGAGGAACAAGGGATAGACCACTTCGATCGGCTGCCGGATTCGATTCTCCTCGTCATCTTTAATCATATTAGCGACGTAAAGGCGCTTGGGCGCTGCTGCGTTGTTTCCCACCGCTTCCACTCGCTTGTACCCCTTGTCGATAACGTTTCTGTCCGCATCGACTGCGTCGTCTCCGACGATCTCTCTACGTCGCCTTCCTCCTCTGGCTCTTCAGCTGCTGCAGAGAAGACTCGAAGCGTTTTCTCTCACTTTGCGCGCGCTTTCCTGGGTGGCATCGTTCGCCCAATCTATGCCCTCGGTCAGATCCTCTCCTCTTCCCCATCCAAGCGCCTTTCGTACGTGGATTCTTCTTTCTCTGAAGTTTCCCACTACTCGCCGTCCCAGGTCCTCAAGAGCTTCAAGGAGATTCGCCGCCTGCGGATTCAGCTCCCTGCAGGTGAGCTAGTAGTCAATGACGGGGTACTTCTCAAGTGGAAGGCTAACTTCGGATCCACCATTAACAGCTGCGTTATACTCGGTGCCTCCTCCGTCATTTCCTTGTCATCCCCATCCCTGTCCACCCAATTCGGGAGCCCTAACCCTGCTCCTGATCTCTGTGGCGGAGAAGACAACAATAGCATCCCTGAATCTTTCTATGTCAATGGAGGCCTCAAGCTTAGAGTGGTGTGGACAATCAGCTCCCTGATTGCTGCCTCAGCCCGACACTACCTCCTCCAGCCAATTGTTAGTGATCATGAGACATTGGAGTTTTTGGATCTCACCGATGCAGATGGCCAGGGGGTGCTGAGCATGAATAGACATCAGCTGCAGGAGCTAACAGTGAACCCGGTCTGCGCTTCAGGTTCATCACAGAGGACATTAATGCCTGCACTTAGCATGAGGCTCTGGTATGAGCCACTGCTCGAGATTCCTTGTGGAATGATGCTGAAGGGGGCTACACTGGTGGCTATCCAGCCCAGTGAAGAGAGGTCGAGAGAAATGATGTCTGGTGGAAGTTGCACTAGCGACGTGGCGCCTGATTTGTCTTGGGTCTTGAATGCATTTGAGGAGCCATACAATATTGCGGCAAGCATGTTGATGGAGAGGAGGTCATATTGTCTAGAGATGAATTCTTTCTGAAAGCTTTGAAGGATCCATGAAAGTTCCCTTGGGAGGTAATCGATTCTCTTGACTACTAAACTGTAAAGCCAATTGAAGGGTCATAAATAGTGCTCTCGTGTTGTTGATTTTATTTAGAAAGCCGCGTGTAGAGTTTTGTTTCCAAGCTACATGATTTACGGTATATTGTTACTATTTGATAGTTCTTCTGACGACTAAATAGAAAATTTGGATCAAGTATTTAGGAAAGACGGAGCTCACCTTGACCTTGTCGGCACTGCTCGTTTTGGTGTGATAAGCACCAACTGGTGTGCCTCCTGCACATGGAGACCAGCTTGGCCCATGCATGGGCGGACCAATCTTTTTGGGGGGACTATGTTTATTTGAAGAGACATGCAACATGAAATCTGTTTTCTTTATCATTTGTATTGTTTATCTTTCACAGTTCAGTTCTCTGAATTGTTTCTTTATTCCTTTTGAGTTACTAAAGTCTTGGTAGTATGAACTAGGCAGATTTAAAAATTGGGTTTTGGTATAGTCTGTGATGTGATACAATCAAGAATTGCACGTGAAATTTATAAAGATTCACAAAGTAAACTAATTTAAGATTAAGGTATCGTAAGGTGAGGTTCAAGAATTTTCTATTGTTAACATTATTATGATAAGCAATTACAAATTGAAGTTTGAGCACAATTTACGATAGATCTTGAAATTATCACAACAAGGCAAATGCGGAGTAAAATATAATCCCACGGCTAATGCTTAGAAATTTCACAATGAGTTACCTTGCTCACTCACACTCAAGTAGGGCTTAGTGGGAGAAGGTCTTTAGCATACCCAACGATGCCACGAGGACGGTAGCAACCCCAACGGCCTTGAGCCACTGAAAGGTTGACGGTGTCGAGGATGGCGGGAATGGTTGACTGTCGATGCTCCAATCGTAGTTTGGAAGTTGGCGGTCGATGACGCTCGCAAGGGTAGGTACAACTCGATCCAAATAATCTCCAACGGTAGCGTCATCTTCAAATCCCACGTCGAAGAACGGAGATCGTTGGATGTTGAGAGTTCCGTCGGCGTTGAACACGAGTCCTCACTCAAACTCGGGATCTGCCATGCAACATTGAAGTGGATGTTGAAGGGCGTCGTCTTCTTCTCTTGGCTCCAAGTGTTATGAGCATCCGAACTTCACCCCGAGAGGGAAAGGGGAGGGGTCGGCCAAGGTTGGGTGAGAGGGGGCGGGTGAATTGGGAGAGGGATGTTAGGTTAGATGAGGAGAGGAAGGGATTTACTCAAATCTGAAATTAGTTTCAGATTTTAAGTAAATTTGGAGGGAAGTTAATTAGAATTTGAATTTCAAACTTCATGTGATCAATGCCATAAAGTGGGATTTAATGGGAATTGATCCCAAGCAAGGCCGGCGGCCAAGAGAGGGGAAAGGAGGGGATTAATTCACAATCCTAAAATTAATTTCAGGATTAAGTAAATTTGGAGGGAAAGTTTATTTGAAATCAATTTCAATTTCAAATAGGATGGGGCATTAAAGAAGCAATCAATGGGGGAAACCCATGATAGGGCCGGCGGCATGGTGAGGGGGGAAGAGGGAGATTAGGGAGGGAGTATGCACTTTCCAATTGGGTCGATGCCACCTAGGATGAAAAATAATAATTCCACATGTCATGAGATTTGGAGTGGATCAAACTCAAAACTTTCCTTTTTAGGAAGTTTTCAAATATGGAAAGTTTTTTTTTGAATTTCAAATTTTGAAATTTAAAATTCGGTAACTCCTTTATTTATTGCTAGGCCACAATCAAGGAGCCATTATGATGATTGACATCGTCATCACGACTTGGGCAAGGTGGTGGCCGGCGGCTAAAGGAGGAAGAGGGGACTTGTCGACGGGTTTGGGGGTGATTTTAACGGAGCTTGGAATTGTAGTGGTGGAAACGATTGGATGAAGTGTTGGAGGAATGAATCTCGGGTGGAGATTGGCGTGGAGACAAGGAGAACCAAAATTTAGAAAAGAAAACAATAAGATAACATGAACCACGAGTCGAGGACGCTTCCAACGACTGGTGGGTATTGCAAACGCTCACCTTGAGCTCAATCACCCTTCTCTAGCTCTCATGCAAGAAGAAGAAGATAACATAAAATTTCATTCAAATATTCATTAACCTTTTACAGCATGAGACCACTATATATAGGTCTTAAACATAAAGAAATGAAAAGTACTCAATTGCCCTCTGGGCTACAATAAGACAACACTCCCCACAGGGGTAAACTAGGAAATGGAAATGCAAACTAAATAAAACATAAAATACATCAAAAGTAAAGACTCTGAATTGTAGCCGTCGATCTGCGCTGTCTCCGGCGATACACATGCTTGAACCTCTGATCGATGTCTACATCAGTCTGTTTGATTGTCACATATTTTTGGGACTAAGATTGATATTTCGAGGTACGACTGCAATAACTTTATTTTTCTTGCATGATCAATATATAATTTACTTTAATATAATTGATTTATTTCCTTATTTTATCTCTTGGTTTTGAGCTGCTTATTATCTTAATTTTGTGAGCTTATGAATTTTAATCTGTTCCTAGTAGTGAAAGATGTGATATTGTTAGATATAACACTTTCATCATTCCTCGCATGTTTGTGGTGAAAGTTCAGTTAGAAATGTCGATTAACATGATTGTACAGTTTGTTAGAAAAATATTGGTAGACAATTGTTTTTGTTTTTACTGGAGGTGGGTGGTGATAGCTATTTCACTTTTCTAGCTAATATGCAACATTTGATCCACTTGTAAAGATGTGCATTGCTATTGAGGTGTTTTAGCAGTTATGCATTACATACTGATCTTCAAGCTTCTTTTCTCAAGTAGAATGTAGAGCTAGGTGTTTGTAATCATTCAAACATCTACTGTAATAGGGAACAATTCAGTAAGTTCATTACGATGCCATCTAATGATTGTCAAGCCGCTGTCTTCTTGTCCTTTAACTTTAGTAAGCACCGTACCATATTTTAAAATAATGTCATTGATATTTTGAAGAAAATTATGAAGCATTAGTCTTGGCAGTAAATTATAAATTTGTGTTTTGTGTCATAGGAGTCATTAATCACCAAGTTTGGGCTGTAGGAACCTAAATATTACAGCCTGCATGTGGGAAATTAGGAAACATAAAGTTTGAAATGATTATTCGAGTGAGGGATCAATGCCTATTTTATTTGATAAGGTTGTGTTATTGAGCCACAAGGTTTAGCTTGACAAGGCTTTACTTGTGAGCTCGCGAGCCGACTTGAATCATTATTAGTATTTTAAAATAATTCTTATTTTATTAAATTAAATATTTAAAAAAATTAAATAGTTTAAACTGCTATATATATATATATATATATATATATATATATATATATATATATATATATATATATATATATATATTGAGTTTACTTGGAATATACATAAAGAAGTTGTAAAGCTGAAAAGGCATAAATAAGCATTAATTAATACCTGCAGCTTTTTTTTCAATTTGCCTGCCTCAGTTCTAGGAAGACCTTTTCACGCTGGATGTTACGTGTGGATCGGAATGCTGATCTGACCGCAGAACTACGCGGAAGGCATCGTGAGAGGGAGGGATCACAAATGATCGGAAGTCAGACCGGACAGCGGAAGGCTCGCGAGCTCGTTTGTAGTGGAACGAGCCAAGCTCAAGCTCGTCTTTTGAGCTCGACTCAAGTTCGAGCTCGAGATTTGGCTCACGAGTCATGCTTGAGTTAAGCCTGACGTGAACTTAACTCGATTTGTTTACACCCCTAGTGTTTGCTGACCCAAAGAAATTTTTTCTACTCTGACAAAGATCTGTGAGCTACTTTACCTTTGCATTGTTAACGATCATGAATATGGGAATAATGCACATGTAGTTAATGACATTTCATTGCATGTTTTATCCACACACACCAAAAGTTTGTCATGATTTTTTAAAATCAACATAGAAGAAAAGCTTTACCAAGCAAGCTTCATGGTTTTGAGCACATATGCTAGAAGATGCTGGACTAACGTGGGGAATTAAAATTAATGTGAAACCAGAGCTTGAGGCATGATTGCAATCACTTCTCGATTACCAGACACATATCCTCATTGCAAAGTTGGTCTGATTGTAGTTTCAGAAAAACTGATTTCAAGTCTTCATGCTATTATTTCAGAACATAACACTCATGAGACACTTTCATGTTAACATCTAAATTTAGCTTAAGAAGCTATATCTTTATTGTTATCTCATTAATTTCATATAACCTGATTTTCTTGCCGTAGTGGCTGCTAATTATCAATTTCATATCCATTTAAATAACTTATGATGCCCTAAATTGTTATTCTATAATCATGCTTCTTTTCCTTGAATGATTTTTCTAGTGTTCTAACTTTTAATTTCATCCAAAAATGTTTCATATATGAGCACTATATCATCAACAAATAACATACAATTAATAGGGGTGTCCAAATGGGTTTTTCAGGTCGGTTTTGAGTCCAACCCATAATTGCCAATGACGTAAAATGGCACGCGCCATGGCGCATAGCACGGTGCACCTACGGCACTAGCTGCATGGTACGACACACATGTTCAAGTTGACGCACTCCATTTGCGTTATGTGTGTGCAATGGCGCATGGCACGCACAATTTGAGTTTTAAGGATTTTTTAATATTAATATATTTTAATTTCTAAAATAATGTAATTAATTTTAAAATTATTTGATATGATTAAAATAGTTTAGTTAGGTTTTATTAGACTTTATTTGCGCCATATTTAGTAGAAATTTTGGACGAACTTGAAGCTCATTTTAATGGTTTAGACTTTGGACCACAAACATATTCAACCAAGCCTTACCTAACCTAACTTGATTGATACTTTAAAATAAGATCCATATAATATTTTTTATTTTGCGTCGTGTTCAAAATGGCGCACACCGTGTTTATGCACTATGCGTCATGGCTCCACAACGAACTTTGTGCCATGGTATGCTATTCGCTATTGACAAGTATGGTCTAACCTGAAATTGACCTGCTTTCAACTGATCCGTCCCAATTACACAAATGGGTAGGAAATTAAGACTCTGACTCATCCCGCCACTAATCCGGGTCAACTCGACCCACTGACTTGAGCGACTATGCGGGAGAGTGCTGGCAGGCATGCGAAGCAAGCAAGCTAGCATGTCGTGAGGCGAGTGCAAGGACGACTGTTGGTCCACGATGGACCATTGAGCGACCAACGAATCACAATAGCGAGGCGACTGAGACGAATTGGTCACTTTCGAGTTGATTTTGGGTTTTCGGGTTGACCCGAACTCGACCTGAATTTACAATCGGGGCAGGATTTGAAACCCGAATTTGACCTGTTTTTCAAACGGGTTGACCAAAAACCGGAATTTTCGGTCTGGTTCAGTTTGGATTTTTGGGTCGTGTCAAATATTGACATCTCTAACAATTAAGCTCTTGACTTCAAATTTCTTCATAATTAATACAAAATTTACGATTTTAATCTTTTTTTTAATTTTATTTTTTATTTTATTGTGTTTTGAAACACTCTTAATTCCTTAAATTTTTTTATTTTAATCTTTGCATAAAAAATTTATGAGTTGATATTCCTTGCATGATTTTTTTTTTTTTTTGCATAAAAAATTTAGGAGTTGATATTCCTTTGCATAAAAAATTTTATCTTTGCCATTCTCTTATCTTTTAAAATTCCACTGACAATGCTGTTGATGTAACCACTGTTAGATCACTCCCAAAGCTCATTAGTTGTCTTATTTGCATTGAAAGCTTTAACTTTATGTATATTTTTAGACCTAATTTAACTCACTTTTTTGAGATTGATATATCTCCTATTTTTGTTCATTATGCTCTTTCAACTGATTTCTTTCATAAAACTCTAATTTAATGATTTTTTAAAAAAGTATTTCCATTTTATTTATTTTATTTTTATTTTTAGTTAGGATCTTACTATAATTATAATGTTTTTAATCTAATCAAAAGTTTTAGATATCTTATTTCACATCTTAGCTATTTTGTATATATTCAATCAAGCAAACAATATTAACCTAATCTTGTTATATTTATGATATTTAATACCTTGCAAACAAGCAATATCAAAATTTCTGTTATGAGTCTAATAGGGATAAGGACTTAAGGAGGAAACAATTCTTCATGGTGAGGATGCTTCGAAGTTGGCTAGCGTCGAAACCATACCTGCATTTGGCATTAGTGATGATGGTTAGTTAATTGCTATTTGGATTAGTTTTGTATTCTCTAAATACTCTCAATTAGGGACGATGATGACATGTAATAAATAGATCAAGTTTCCCTCCTCTCTTGTTAGTTATTATTTTTTCCCATAAAATTTTGGAGTTTGAGTGACTCAAAATGCTTGGATTGGATTTATGATTCTATCATTGATATTCTTGTTGAGAAATATTGCTGGGTGATCCTTCCTTGCCTTCATTTTGTCTCTTTCTAGATCTAACCCTTTTGTGTCTTACAAATCGTTGTATTCCTCACCCGCTGAATTTGCCTCTACTTAATGCACCTTTTAGATCCATTGCCTTCCAAATCCAACATCGAATCATGGGAACCAATATTAGGTGAAGTTATTCTTAGCATTTCATTGAGTTCTACTTCTGTCGCCAGCTTTGTTTGATCCCATTCGCTGAGGCCCAAGAAATGGTGTTTTTTCTCCACTTGATTTAACTATTTTGCTACCATTCATTGTCCCCTTGTTGCTATATCCATCTTCAAGATCCAGCCCTTCATCGGATCTTTTATAACCTTGTCCAAGGAGCAATTGAAGCTCTGTTTCTCTAATTGATTTCTTCCATTTTTTGCCACCTATATATCTACAAGCTGCTTGCATCTTGTCGAAACTTCAGTTCTCAGATTTTCTAAGGCTTCACTTAGGACAACTTTCTTACTGCTTCTTGAAGCAGCTTTTTAGTACAAAAAATTTAACTTTTGTAATAGAAAGCTATTTCAAGAAGCAGCAAGAAAGCCATTCCAAATGAAATATAAGGATATGGGGATGACTTTCTTATTGCTTCTTAAAGCAGCTTTCAAGTATACAAATTAAAAAATATTAACTAGAAAGCTGCTTTAAAAAGTATTAAGAAAGCCACCCCAAATGAAAGCCTAAGGCTTAGTTTGGGACGATTTTTTTGCTGCTTCTTAAAGCAGCTTTCTAGTTCAATAATTAAAATTTTTGTACTAGAAAGCTGCTTTAACATGCAACAAAAAAGCTGTCCCAAACGAAGCCTAAGTCTCTTTTGATCCCCAACATCCCCACTCAACTTTTTCCACCTGTGTAGCACACCTCAAGTTGTTGAGACTCAAGAAGTATCCACTTCTCTTCCTTCTGACAATTTCACAATTCTTTAGGGGGAGACAACAATAATTTTTCTCCCACTATAAGTTCTATGATTATGTTAAGTGTTGCAGAGATGAGGATGCTCAAGTGGATGAGTGGCTTTACCCTTATATAAGATACAATGAGCATATACGTAAAAAGGTTGGAGTAGCTCTAGTGGAAGATAAGATTAGAGAGAGTCGCCTTAGATGATTTGGTCACATTAAACGGAGGCCTTCAGATGACCCGGTTAGGAAAGTTGAGGTATTAGATTTGTCTTATGTTAAGAAAGCTAGAGGTAGACTTAAAAAGACTTGGTTAGAAAATATTAGAAATTATATTTCTTTATTAGATTTAAATGAAAATTTAAATTTTAACTTGACACAATGGCGAAAAAAGATTCATGTAGCCGACCCCATGTAGTTTGGACAAAAGCTTGATGTTGTGGTCGTTGATGTTGTTGTATATGTTTTATGATTATAATTGCATTCGTGCAATGGATGGTCTGACATTTTGCTCATAACAACCAGCCATATTCTTGGACTTCTGCCAAGCAATATTCTAAAATGGTTTGGCCATTCTCTTGAGATCAAAGAATTTGCTTTTGGAAATCAACTTTTGATATTATGGAGCACAACATCGCCAATGATGGCTAATTATTTCAATGAAAAATTAAATATCGCAGGTCCATTTGCTAAAGAGACTATAAAAGAGTTTGAATGTGCTAACGATTAATAGCACTATAGCCTGCTAATAAAACATTGATGCTATCAAGAATGCTGTCCTTCATGACTTCAATAAAGGCTTTTTTTTTTTTTAAATTTCCTTCTGACATTTTGTTCACTTGATTTTTTCTTGCTGCCTTCATTATTATAAAATTCAACTAGTATTCACTTTTTTTATAAAATACATTTTTTACCTTAATAAATTTTTGTATCTCGCTCTTAGCTAATTGTGCTAATAGTTCATTCATTTCTTAAGAAATAAAAAAAATGTCTTTACTTGCTGCTTTAGCTGATCTAAGAGAAATTATTAGGTTCGGATACCGGACAGAGAGAATCATCCGGATTTTTTCTCTCTGTCTACAGTAAAAACGTAATTACTGTAGCAGCTGCACTTTGATTGCGCTTTTATTGTAGATAGAGAGAAATCCGGATGATTTTCTCTGTCCGGTGTCCGCACCTAATAATTTGCCGCTGATGTACACGTTAGAAAGTTGAGTTCCTTTTTGACAAATTTTCGTGCTTTGCTGAAGAATTCGACTTTCAGGTTACAAGGATTATGAATATGAGAAGGAAGAGCTATTCATTCATTTATGAAGAGAAAGAAGAGAAATCTCGGAATACCAGGTGATGAACATTTTTTACCAATGAAAGCAAATACAGTTACTGACATTGGAGAACTTGGATGCTTCGTTGAAGCCTTCTTGAGGCTCCCCTCACCTGGACTTGTTGCCAGTAAGGTTGTGTGATCTCAAGTGAATACACTCTACATGCTTTGCATCTTAAAATTCAGTTTTTATTTATTTTAGTTGGTGAAGATCAATCCATTTTTAATTCCAGTTCATTCTGCAGCAGCTTAATTTTGTATGTAGTTCAGTTTACCAGGCAATGCCAAATAGTGGGAATGGCTGTGCGGTTATTTCTGGATACGAGATTCTGAGTTCTGTTGAAGTTTTTCTAAATGCTGAAGAATGCCTGAAAGGGTCTTTGTTTTAGCTTATGCTCATCTATCCAAACTTAATTTTGACAAACGAAAGCTAAATTTTTATAGGTTTGGAGACATGAAACTTACGAGTCCAGCTTATCGTAGTATCAAAAACAGATGCAAAAACATGGCCGGCGGCAGCATCATAATGTTTTATGAAACTTATGCTCCATTTGGGACGGTTTTTTTACTGTTTTTTAAAATGGAGTTTAAGTATAAATTTTTTTATTTTTTACTAAAACTCTGTTTTAGAAAGTAATAAAAAAGCCGTCCCAAACGAAGCCTTAATGAGCCTTTTGTTTCTCATTGATGCCTCAAATAACTGAGTCATTTGAACTCATAAAAAATGGTGCACTAAGAGGACCCTTTCTATTAGACTTTTGCAATAGAAAGTTTATGGTTTTGATGAAAAGAACTGAGATCTAAGGCTTTCATCTAAGACCAGTTTTTTTATTGTTTTTCTAAATTAGTTTTTTAGTTTACAATTTTCTTTTGAATTGGAATTTTTGTATTGAAAAGTTGTCTTATAAAATAGTAATAAAGTTGTTTCAAATGAAACTTAAGGTCTCATTTGGGATGGCTTCCTTACTGCTTAAAGAAGTTTTCTAATTAAAAAATTAAAAAAAATTTATCAGTAAGAAAAATGGCTTAAATGTAGTTTAAGGTTTTATTTGGGGTAGTTTTTTTAATGCTTTTTAAAGTAATTTTTTATATAAAAATTAAAACAATTTTATAATAAAAATTAAAAAAATTGTATATTATTGAATTGTTTTAAGAAAAAGTTAGAAAATTATCTTAAATGAAGTAAGTTTCTTGACGGATGTTCATGTTGATTGTCCATTGTAGGGTCATGGTTAATAAAGTTCTGAATAAAAAAGCATGACGAATTTCCAATCCCTTGGCAAATAAAAATTCAGACAAACCATAAAGGTATTTTTAAACTTGCAATTTGGGACATTTAAAATTAAAAAAAAAAAAGTTATGAAGCATGGATTTCAATATAAAACTTGTTGCATCCTGGAGTATTTGCGGAGGTAGAGAAACTTAAAGTTTAAAATCTTAGCGTTGTACGAAAATCTAGCAAATAATCACATGAGAGAGAGGGTGTGTAGTATTTATGAGAGACCAAGATTTTTACGTTGAAAACCCCTGAAAAAAGGGGGAAAAATCACGGGGCCTAGCTCAATATAAATGAACCCACTAGTATTGTAGTTGATTACAAATGAGGTCCTTCCTCGGGGGAAGGCCTTAGCTTGGTGTACATCTTATAGAGTACATTACATGATAGAAATATAAAGCATCACTGTTGATACGTTTATTTGGTTGGAAGGACCGTAGTCAGTAGGCGACGTACATTAGAGGGGCCATAGTCGGCGGGCGACGAAGGTCGGAAGGAATGTAGTCGGCGGGCGACATAAGTCAGGAGGATTGTAGTCGGCTGACGACGGAGGTTGGAAGGACTGTAGTTGGCGGGCGACGTAAGCCAGGAGAACCGTAGTCGGTTGGCGACGAAGGTCAGAAGGACTGTTATCTGACGACAGAGGTCAGAAAGACGGCGTCAGGTAGAAATCCCGTAATTGACAGAAATTCAACTTCAGATAGATGTCCTGTGAAAGTCCGACAATAGGCGGAAGTCTAGTGTCAGATAGAAATTTGACGACAAGCGGAGGTCCGGAGTTGGGTAAAAGTCCGACATAAGTTGGAGGCCGGGGAGAATTCTGGCGTTGGATGGTATTCTAGCAAAACTCAAGAGTCACTTGGAAATCGGACAGAACTCCGGCGTCACTTGAATGTCAGGCAGAATTCCGGCGTCTCGTGGAAGTCAGGCAGAATTCCAGCGTCAGTTGGAGGTCAGGCAGAATTCTGGCGTCTCGTGGAAGTCGGCCAGAATTCTGGCGTCACAAAGTTCGGGTGAAACTCTAGTGTTACTTGAATGTTGAGCAGAATTCTGGTTTCCATGTACGCCGGGTAGAATTTTGGTGTTGCTTGAGCACCGGGCAGAACTCTGGCTTCGAGTAGAATACTGGCGACGGTGGTCGAGGACGAGTTTCTTCCCTTCTATCCTTCTCTTATTATTATTATTCTTCTTCTTCTTGCTTCTTGCTTGGGCCCTCCTCAGAAGAGAAATGAAGGGTCTATTTATAGATTTCTGGAGTGGCATGGCCCGTAAATAGGTGAGAGATCATGGGCAAATTTGGAGTGGTTCGAATAGACGGCCGATATTGAATCCCTTGATCATAGACCGTTCGTTAGATATTTGAAAACTTTAATGATGTTGGAATTTGGCGATCTTGTACTCGTTGGATTCGTCTCGTCGAGCCGCTCGATTCGACTATAAGCACGTTATGTTTGGAAACTGTTTGGTAACTCAAAATGTGGTTCGAACCTTCCAACAGCGCTTTGGGTCCTTGATTTGGACCCATTTGGGCTCAGATTGAGTCGAATTTGGTATCGTTGTATTTGTATTTCCGAGACAATCAATTCGATAGTAAGTTTGCTGAAATCGGAGTTCAGATGATCCCAGAATTAATTTTCGAAGTTTCCAACTTGATTTTTGTCTCGAGATTCATGCTCAATCAAGATAATTTTATGATGACATATCAAAATTATTACATTTGCATTGTATTGATATGCCCTTAAAATGATTGGAGATGAAACTAGCCACCCCCTTGGGGTCATGCTTTTTCACATATGGCAAATTAGAGGTAGCAATTAGGGGGTCACTCGATTAACCCTTTAATTTGTCGCACCATAAAATATACAGTAAAGGTCTTTGAATATACTAACATGTCTTTGTTGTTGTTTAATTTAATTTAAAATATTAAGGTATAAAAATATTAAATTACAAGAAAGTATTTTAATTTAATTGGAGGTATTTGGAAGCTTAATTAACCCATCCAGTTCAGTGGAATGTTCTAAATGTTAACCATTTGATAGATTTGGGAATATCCTGAAAAATTCTCAAAATCATTTTGTGAAATTCAAAATATCAAAAGTTAAATTTTATTTAATTTAGTGCTTTTAGAATACTATGCATGACTGATGTGGTTTAATCACTATATTGTATTTTCTAATCAATATATTGTTATACTAATAAGATTTGGTCATATGCTTTGGACCAATTCAACCCACTCTAGCTTTACACATTTGATTATGCTTACTACTTAGGCTTCATTTTGGACAAAATGGTTTTCTAGTACAAAAATTTTTTAATTCAAGAAATTTGTGTATTAGAAAGCTATTTTAAAAAGCAAGAAGAAAGCCATCCAAAATGAAGCCTTAGTGATTTTCTTTTGGTTGAGTCATCTATTCGTAGGGTCATACTTTTTTTGTCCTTACTACTTTTACTTAGTGACTTTATTTTTAGGAATATCTTATGGACTTAACCATTCACATTTGGTTAAGTTCTATCCTGATTAAGTGATAAATTTTTGATTGAGTCTTTCATTTATTAATTTTTATCACTTGGTTAATTTTTTTTTATTTTTGGTTATACAGTCATAACCCAAATCATCAATTCCCTTTCGAGCATCTTTACTTAAAACTTTTCTTGTAATTTGAGTATTTAAAACTTTATTGAATGTCTAGAGCTTTTTTCTATATTTCAAGGGTTTGTGTCCCATTTGAATACTTGAATCTTAAGCTTACTAGTTAATGATCTCAATTATCTCCCCTTATATTATTGGATTTTACATATTTATGAGTTTAGTTAGCACTTGACTAGGTGGATCAACTCTGCAATTTAAAGACTTGGATTGTGGCTACAATATGTTGATATCATTATTTGGTAATGATTCATCTAATAATGATAATCATCATATCATAACTACATGTCATATGGTTGTTCATGAATACAAATAATCTATAGTTTAGTATCTTAAAATATCTTTAAATTTTATAAACAATGATCTATTTATTTTAAAAAATTTCAACATGAAATGACTCGTTATGAGATTTTTTAGAATTCAAATGAGTGGCATATAGCTAGTTTGGTTAGGTTTTTACATTATGATAGAGATGTTTTTGTAGTGCTAGGCATACAATCTCTTTTATTTTATATAGGTGTTATGCATTAAACTATTAAAAATGACAAATTATGCATCTTTGCCAATATGCTATTTTGTTGGATAATTCTTGTACTTTGTTTTGCTATGATAACCCCATAAGTACATTCTTTTTTACTATAATTTTAATTTTTTTAGAGGGGCATTCAGTCCAATTAAGGGAAACTCACACACATCACATACGTAAGATTCAAACCCAAAAGCTTTTGGTTGGTAGCCAAAGTTTTCAACCAATAGACATACTGAGGTGAGTTACATCTATAATTTTAATCTATGAAAGCTCTTTTTGTGCAATAATTTATGTGCAAAGATTCTCGATTGAGTATACTTTTAAAATCTATATATTGGAGTACCTATGACCAACGAGGATGAAGACCATAAGTATTTATCAGCACACACCCAATATCGATTATATAGTTGAATTCAGCACGAATCAAGTGCAAGGATCACAAGCAAAGGGATCACTAATTCTTGTGTCTTTTTATAAATTTCATGTTTATATAGATTTAAGAGTTATTGGTTCTAGTGATGTAGACTCCAACTTTTTTTTTTTCTTGTAAGCATATACATACAAATTGGCCAATTGTATTAGCCCATACTTCATTCCTTTAATGAATTATTTATATTAAAAAAATTTAGAATTAAATTTAAAATCATTTAAACTTTAATTTAAACAAACTTACAATCAAGTAACACAAAAAGTAGTCTGATACAAGTCCAAATGATCTCAAATCAAGAAGTTGAAATAAAGTTAAATTTTTTTGAGCTTGATTGTAGGATCAAACAAACATCAAAATTTGTTTGCTTATAATTAAATTGAGCAGCTTAATGAGACAAATCTAATTAGCTTAAGACCAGTTGATTTTAAGATCATTAAGAAACTTAAATGCTAAATAAACGGTCTATAAACAAAGGATTCAATATGAGATATCCAATTATCTGTTATAAACATGCAATTAAATTTATCAAAATATCACTCCCAAAATATTATCATTTTTAGGAGACTTAGACTTAAGTTTACAAAATCTTAGAAATCTAGAGAATGTTTTAGCTCTACTTGATGTTCAACGCCAATAATCAACATTAGCCATCGTCATCTCCCAACTATCATCGTCTAACTAGCGTCCCCCAACTATCATCATTTGATTGCCATCATTTAATTGTTGTTGTCCGACCATCAATGCATGATTATCATAATCCATTTACCACTGTTCAATTGTAATCATCTTGCTATTATCACTTGATCATCATCTCCCAATTATTATGACATTGCCATTGAAATTTGATCCTTGTCACATGACTAACACTATCCATCTATTGCATCTCCAGTTTTCTCACTCACGTTCATAGAACTATAAAAAAGTTTTACATATTTTGGTAATCCTATCTTTTCTAATTGATGGAAAACTTTTATAAGAAAATTATGGTGTCTACTATATATATATATATATATATATATATATATATATATATATATATATATATATATATATATATATATATATATATATATATATATATATTGGTTATTTGTGTTTGCGAGTTAGATCTTCATGAAAAGCCGGAACATAAAAATCCTCTCTATTAGTGTGAGCTTTAGCTCGCAACACTTATCATATAAGCTTTTTACGTGTTAAAGCAATCATCTCACTTGATTATGGCGATTCACTCTGATTGATTGTTTGATCATTTTTACGTATATGTTATCATTGTGATAACAATCTTTGGATCATTATCTCTCTTTATTATTAATCTGTATAAATGAAAATCAATGCATATTTCATTTATTAAGAGTGTTTATTGGATAGGTTCTAAATTATCATTAATCTTAGGGAGCCTAATCCTTGCAAACGTGTTTCTCTTTATTAAACACACTATCCATAAATTGGAGAACTCGTAGCTACCTCCTTCATTATCATTAACACCAAACTCTTCTTTTTTGCTTTGCCCAAATGCTAACCTTTGGCCCATAGATTTCTTTCATAGTGTAAGTATCATCAATATCTTTTACCATTGTCTCCTCAGCAACCCTCAGTGCGACCACCTTAGTAGCCTTCGTCATTGGTTATAATGTTTTGGGGTAATTAGCCTTGCCATTGTATTTTTTTTTTAATTGGTATTTATAGAAGTGTGGAGGGACCAACCATAGTGCTCTTGCATATTCTTTTCAAGTCACCTAAATGATATCTTATATGAAAGTCCCTCAAATTGCTTGAATGAGGACCACCCATGCATTAATTTTTGATAAAATAATAGACCTCTACAGCTAAGTTAGACCTCATGAATTCCTAAAATTTCTCATATTTTTTATATCATATAGGTGTTGAGAAACTTTAAGAAACTACAAAAAAATATACTTAGATTATACCAATTTATACAATAGTTAACATATTTATAATGAAAAAAATCATGAAAAAATGGGTTTACATCTAAGAAATAGAGTAAAAAAGGGAAGAGCAATCTCATTTGCCATAAGTATATAAGGTTTCACGTGCATAATTAAGTAAATAAAATTAAGAAAATAGGGATATATAACATTTTAAGTGAAAACTCAAAAAGAGAAAAATTGGAGGGCATTGACAACTTGAATAATGTCACTATTTTAAAGTGTTACTATTTGTAACATTTCTCTATCTTTTTAAATGATGAGCTGTTAGAGCTGAGGTCAGAACATCAAGAATAATGATTACTGATATGTCATAAAAAAATTATCTTGATCGGGCATAAATCTCAAGGCAAAAATCAAGTTGTAAACTTTAAAAATTAAATCCGGGATTACCTGAACTCAGATTTCTACAAACTTATAATCAAATTGAGCGTCTCGGAAATACAAACCAAACGACACCAAATTCGACTCAATTCGAGCCTAAATGAGTCCAAATCAAAGGCGCTGTTGGTAAGTTCGAACCACAATTTGAGTTACCAAATAGTTTCGAAACATAACGTGCTTATAGTCGAATCAAGCGGCTCAACGAGACGTTTTGACATCATTAAGACCTTCAAATGTCTGATAAACGGTCCATGATCAAAAGATTCAATATCAGCCGTCCATCCGAACCACTCCCCATTTACCTCTGATCTCTCACATATTTACGGGCCATGCCACTCAAAAAATCTATAAATAGAACCCTCATTTCTCTTGAGAGGGAATCCAAGCAAGAAGAAGAAGAGAAGAAGGATAGAAGGAAAAAAACTCCCCCTCGACCACCGCCGCAAATACTCTAGGACAATAATTACATCATTTGAAGCTTGTTTGATATCTGATTTGATCAATCAAAATAAATTTGGACATCAATTCAATTACTATGAATTGCCTTAAGATTCACATATTGAGTTCTCATTAGTGCTTGATCAGATTAATTTTTTTACAATCTCAACAAAAATATTTTTGAATTGTTCTTATAATACAATATCCAAAATGGACTAGAAATAATTTTTTAATTATTCATAGAACATAATATCTTAATTTTACAACATAATTAAATTCAAACAATATTAGAAAGTCAACACAACTTCAACAAATACAAACCAAAAAAAAAAAAAATCATATATAAAAAATAATATTTTCCATCCCCCAACTCATCTCAATCCATATTTGCCGCCAAGCACGCCTATATACGTTCCCTCGCTGCTCGGATTCCGGCTCAGAGACGGCGATCGAAGCGCCGGAACAAAATCCAAGTCCTCATCGTCGACGTCCTCCTCCACGATCGTATCAAGACCCGTCGACTCCGGCCGCCTCCGCCTCGCCACCCAGATAATCCGCGTAGGCGCCACCTCCAATAAGAGAGTCCTCGCGGACCTCTCCGCCGTCGAAGGCTCGCCGGCTATACGTCTGGCCGCCACTTGAGCATCTCCCATCTCTTCTTTCTCCGAATAGATAAGTCACGATTATTTTCAATTAGGTTTCGGTAGCTATATATAGAGAAGGAGATCCCGGGCATTGTAGGATATTACTTGGGTTCTTTCGGGGCAAAGTGGTAATTAAAATCAAATACATGGGTAGTTTTCTTTGGGGTTTCCGTGACTGTTGAAGTCATTGATGATCCAATTGGACAGATATTTAATTGGAAAGCACGTTATCGGCTAATTATCGTTCTAGAAGTTTCTCGGATATTTATTTTCTTTAAAAAATTTTATATATTTACTTATTTAGAGTTTATAAATTGGAAGCAACTTAGACTATTTTGAGGAAAGAGCAGAGCAATCGCATGTATTGCCACGTAGTGCTATAATTTTTATTATAATGTATAAATATTTAATTTTTATTTATTATTTGTAATAAAAATAAGAATTATCAATTAAAATTAAAATAAGAAATATTATTTTAGCAAAGTAACTATTTTGTTATAAAACATAAATATTTTATTTTAGAATTTTGATAAAAATATAAATTAGTTCTCGACATTAATAATTTTAAGAATTTTTAAGATTGTTTGGTCATCTTTCAATGGAGGCTGTGAAGTATTGAGCCCTTTGGTTGGTGTTTGTGTGCCTATTGCGGTTGGGAATACATTTAATTCTTCTGGCTGGCAACTATTTTTGTGGATTCTCCTATTACTTTGTTGGAACCTTCAAACGAACAATTTTTTTATGTCCCTATTTCGTTTATTTCAAATGATATTCTGAAAGCTCAATTGGTAATTAATTCAGATCAAAATAACTGACTTGAGAAGTCTTTCTCCTCATCCTGCAGGGGTGTTGGGAAAGATTTTTTGGACCAGATGAGGATGCTCAGACAATGTGCAATTTGAATGTGAACCGCTCTGATGAAAAAGCTTTTAGATATGGTGGAGGCAAACGTCGTAGAAGGAAGAATAAAAGGAATTAATTGTCTTTTTTAATTTGGCTTGGGTTTTGATTTTTCTCTCTTTGGTTGTAGGTTCACTATGATTTAGTTGGTTTTGCTGGGTGGACTTGTTGTGATTTTGGTGCTTGGCTTGGGGATTTTTTTTGTGGTTTGTCTCTCTTTTATTTTGTTCTGTTTTTTAACCCTTCTTTTGGATAGTTGCGGTGCCCTTTTTTGCAGGTTTATTTATGATGGTTTGTTGCTTATTGTGGAACATTTGTTGTTTGCATGATTGTCTTGATTGGTTGGCTGCTTTCTTTGGGTTACTCCTTAGCATTTGATCTCTCTTAGTATTTATTCCTTTTATGTTGTTGTTTCTTCTCTTTGTTTTGTTTTTTTTTTTCTTTTGTTTTCTCTTGTAATAAATTGGATCAACGGCTCGTAGGTTTTGCTTCAAATGATGTATTTTTAGAGGGCGGCTGATTCACTAAGTACTCGTAACCTTCTTATTATTTAACACGTAGGCCCCATTTTGAGAGTTAAAAAAAAATTCAAACATAATAACTCCCATGCATGAAAAAATCAAAAAATAATTATGATTTCAAAATTTGTACTATTAAACTATTTGGAATCAACTATGTGATCAATTTTTTGGACGAAATGATAACTCCAATGTACCTCTACGGGATAGATACAAAAAAATTGACGGCAAAGTTTTGGTTCCTCATAAAAAAATACAGGATTTGGAGAAGACAAAATTGTTTTGTTTGGTATAGCTTTTTTACCGTTTTATAAAGAAGCTTTATAATATAAATATTTTTTAAATTAGAAATTTTTGTACTAACATAATGTCTTAAAAAGCATTAAGAAAACTGATTCAAATAAAGCAAAAATATATGATAAAACAATATTTTTAAGAAGTTGCTTCAATGTCATCTTAAAAGCTTCTTTTTATAAACCAACAACTTTACAGTGATTTTCTTGAATAAATTTGAGTACATAAAATTAATCTCAGACCCCCTATTTATAGAATTGGGTTGGGATTTGACGTTACGTAAAATGCTAAATATTGAGCTGCACATAAATATATAGCAATATTATATAGCAATATTTGATTATTACTTGCAGATTGAAATTTTTTTGAATTGGGGGCACAAATTAGTACTTGTCATTAAATTAATCTAAAAAATTAATTTTATTTAGTGTAATAATAGATCATGAGATAAGATTTTAATAAAAAAATTTAAAAAATATACGTGCAAAAATATCGTTATTCCTATTAAAAAGTATTAGATATATCACTCTCTATCTTATTATTTAGTGAGAAATTCATATTTTTTTTCATAAGACGAACTATGTTAATGAATTGAGTTCAAATAAATTATTTCTATACATAAGATTATAAATAATTTATTTGAATTAACTGAATTGAGTCTTAATTCTTGAACAATAATTAGATTAATTAAATTTAAATTAGTATAGGATAATATTCTTAGTTATTCTAAATCAAATATTTATTAAACTGATATGATATTGATACATCATCATAAAATTTTCTTGATCGGCACGAATCTCGAGGTAGAAAGCTAGTTGGAAACTTCAAAAATTAAATTCGAGAGCACCTGAACTCCGATTTCAGCGAGCTTACAGTCAAACTGAGCGTCTTGGAAATACAAACCCAACGACACCAAATTCAACCCAATCCGAGCCCAAATGGGTCCGAATCAAGGACCCGAAGCAATGGTGGAAGATTTGAATCACAATTTGAGTTATCAAATGGTCTCTGATTTTAACGAGCTTATACTTGAATCGAACGGCTCAACAAGACAAATCTATCGAGCCCAAGATCACCGAATTCTGACATCATGAAGGCTTTCAAATGTCTGACGAACGGTGTATGATCAAAGGATTCGATATCAGCCGTCCATTCAAACCACTCTCAATTCGCCCCTGATCTCACACCTATTTACAGGCTATGCCACTCTAGAAAAACTATAAATAGAGCCTTCATTCTTCACATGGGGGGGGGGGGGGGGGGGTGAAGAGAGAGAAGAAGAAGGGAAGAAGAAGAGAAAGTGGAAAAGGAGAATCCTCTCCTCCTCAACCACCGCCGGAGCTCTCCCACCGCTTGAATATGCCGGGATTCTGCCGGACATTCAGAAAAACGCCGAAATTCTACCCAACTTCCACGTGATGCTGAAATTATTCCTAACTAACAACAGAGTTCCCTCTTGACGCCGAAACTCCGCCCAAGGGAAGCCGGAGTTCTCCTCTACCACCAACAGACGTCAGACTTCTACCTAACGTTGGTCCTTCACTCTTCGCCAAGTTTCTACCCGACGCCGTCCTTCTAACCTTCATTGTCAGACATGATCCTTCTGACCTCCGTCGCTAGTCGACTACGGTCCTCCTTACTTATGTCGTCCGCCGACTACAAGCCTTCCGGCCTCCGTCGCCAGCTGACTACGGTCCTCCTTACTTACGTCGCCCGCCGACTACAGTCTTTCCAACCTCTGTCTCCCGCCGACTACAAGCCTTCCGACCTCCGTCGCCCGCCAACTACGATCCTTCCGACCAAACGAACATGCCAACAATGACTCTTTGTATTAACATCATGTAATGTACTCCATAAGATGTACATCAAGCTAAGGCCTTCCCCCAAGAAAGGACCTCATTTGTAATTAACTACAATACTAGTGGATTCATTCAAACTGGGCTAGGCCCCGTGGTTTTCTCCCCCTTTTCAGGGATTTTCCACGTAAAAATATTGGTGTCTCATGTGAATGCTGCACTCTCTCTCTCTTATCTGATTGCGTGCCGGATTTTCGTTCAATGCCAAGATGTTAATTTTATATTTCTCTACCGCCGCGAATACTCCTGGACGCAACAGATATAATGGTTCATATTTAGTTAAATAAAATTATAAATAATACAAAATTATAAAATTAATAATTAATTAATTTAATAATATTATAAAATTAAAAATTTCACCCCAAAAAAATGAAGAAGAAAAAAAAAAGGCATATGACAATATGAGTGGTACTGTGGTAGTCTTGGGGGCAGAGAGAGTGTGAAGAGATCTTTCCCACAAAAGAGTGGAGATCAAATTAAGGGTCTCTCAAGGGTATTATTTACACATGAAGTAATCATGCATAGCTTAGGAAAATCATAATAAAATTTTTGAAAGCTTTTTATACAGTAGTAGTAATTGTTGTTGCATATGTGAAATTTTTTATTTTATGCATAAAGCTATCAAGCTTATAATAATATTGGCAAGAAGCTTAATTATTTGAAGCCATAGAGAGCATTTTTTTTAGCTTACAATTCATACTTATTTTTTCTTAATATAATGAAGCATATCAGTTGAATCATACAAATGACTTCATTTAGATCATCATAAAGGAAAACATTCATAACATCCATCCACCCAAAGTGTTAAATCATTTATAGCTATAATGCTCAACACTATGCTTGTAGTTGTCCACAACAAGAAAAATATCCTGTGCCAGCAACATTTGAAATACGTCGGAAATTTTCATTTTTCGGTGCATTTCCGATGTTAAAGCGTCCGACGATATGACTACCGCCGAAAAATTTGATGGTAATAACAGATTTTCTGTAGTGATCATACTATATAGAAGAATCATTTTTCGACCAAACATCTATGAATAACTTAGGTTTTTTGTTCAATTTTTTATGAGTTTTTCTTTCACTAAAAAAACTGATAAAGAATGATTTACAACAACATTAAAATATGTCAGAAATTGTTTCAAAAAAATTTCTAATAATAAAACACCAAAAATCATTAATAGCAAATGACATGGAAATGATGTAAGAATAGGCCAAGCAGGGCAAAATTCGGCGAAATGATCCACTAGAAAGGGTGTGAGGTATTGAGATACATATTTTTTTGTTTTATGTTTTTATTTTTAAAAATATTGAATACATAAGAAATCAACTATATTTTAATTTCATATAAAAATAAAAGTGTTATGTGCCGAAATATTCATTGAAGTAGAATCATAGAGTTTGTTATCTTAGCTTTGTACGAAGTTCCAACACACACCTAGATATAAAAAGTGGATGTGAGAAACATCAAATTTTTTATGTAGAAAACCCAAAAAAAGAAAAAGCATAGGTTCTGATCAAATTAAACACTAGGCTTTATGATCGGTTACAAATGATGTTGTTACCTATGGTTGGAAAATGTGTTGATATAATAAACACTTGATATAATGAATGTATTTCATGGTGAAAGTTGGAATAACCGTTTGGTGGGTAGATCATGCCCAAGCAATTGGACCTCAGTGATCTAACGATGGAGGTCATGTAACAAGAGCCCAATGATGGTGGTGGTTATATTGTGATGGTTGGTGGTGGTCTGACCGAGGTAATTGAGCGTTGGTCCGTTGATGGTGCTTGAATAGAGCTCTAAGATTCCTTTTCTCTAAGCTCTATTGAATATCAAGCCAAAGTCCAAGCCCTCATTCGTATAGAGAATGAAATGTTATTTATAAATTTTTAAGAATGACATGCCCCATAAATATAACCAAAATCTAAATACTCCATTGGATGGTTTGTAGTGATTTTCTTTAGAATGTCAATTGTAAATAACACGTTGGATTGGACTCATTAACATGTTCAGTTTGTTCACAAACATATGGAGGTTGTTTGGTTCTCTAAACAATGCCTTGATTTTTAATAATGCTTTTAAGTGCCTGACTTGTGAACATTTGAAGTTAGTTCACATCACCAAACATAATTACATGATAGAAAAGAATATATAACATTTTATTTTAGAGCATTTTATACTTTTTCCTGCTCCCCTTATATGCCTCTACTTCCACTTATACATGTACTTGTCTATATTTCTTTTCTGCCTCTTATACCTCCAACTTGTTCACATCTGTTTAAGCTTATCTTACTCATACAAGAATAAACATATAGCTATGTAGACCCTATAAAAAATTGCATGTATGACAAAATTATAGGGTTTGTGTGGATAAATTTGTACGTGTACATAATTCAACATTCTCAATTTTTATAAATGCATTCATATACAATATTCACAATATTATTTTGAAGCTTTTATTGTATTATAGCAATTTTTATCGGTGTTAATATAGTTGATTAAATGCTTATAATATCATACAACTTGAAAATATGATGAATAATTAAATTATAGATGCTAATATAACCATAATACTCAACTCTACAACATAATAAAAGTTGTGAGGTAAAAGATTCCAAAATCATCATAGATCTAAGTTTATATAAAATATGATAAAATAAAATATCAGAATTCACACCATAACAATAAAATTTAAATTTGAATTAGGGTAACAATTGCATACTTTAACCTGGACAATTTTTCTAACTAGCCCAACAGACAAAATCACTATGAGATCGCCAACCCCAAGCATCTCTTTCCGTTTCTCTGCACATTGTTCGGGCTCATGTCAAGCTGCGTCAGACCGCTTTTAGTGTCGATGAATTTGTCTCATTGAGACGTTCAGTTTGACAGTAAATTCGCTTAAATCAAAATTTAGATATTCCTAAATTTAATTTTTGAAATTTTCAATTAAAATAAACCTTGAGATTTATGTCTAATCAAATTTATGAAATTTATCTTTGATGATAATAAATAACTAAAAAATAGACAGCCCTAAGAAAGCTTATATGAAGCCAAATTTTCCAACCAATAATGCTTCCACTTACATTTAAAACACAACGGCCAATATTAGAATTTGGAAGGTATTAGCTATTAGAAACTGCCTTTGAGTGCACGGCACAGCATTCCCTTTCAATAGCCACAGCCCCTTACGTGTCACATTATTCAAAAAACCAATTTGAACATCGATCGATCTCAGCCGTCAAAACCATGCTGTGGAAGCCACGTGGGATCAGAACAACCGCCAATTTTATAAACCTAATCAATCATTTTCCCCTAACAAATATAAAGTTAGTTCATGTGACTATTTTTTTCCTCTTGAACAATAATTCCAAGCACACCGACTTTTGATATTATCTTTTATTTTTCTAATTAAAAAAAAAAGAGTATCACTATCATAAATAATATCTTGATATGTTGACATTGATTTTAAGAAGAAAGGATATTATTAAGGTATTAAATAGTTAATTTTAGATGTATTTTTAGTTATGGAAGAAATAAGATTATTTGACAATATCATCATTTATACGACGAAATTCAACTTGATTGGGCATGAATCTCAATAGATATTTGAATTAAAAACTTTCAAATTTAAATTTAAAATCACATGAACTTTCATTTAAGTGAACTAATAATTGAAATAAATATCTCGATAAGATGAACCCAACGATATCAAAAGTAGTCTTATTCGAGCCCGAATGAGCCCTGATCAAGCATTTGAAGCATAATTAATAGCTTCAAGACATTAATTGAATGACAAAATGATCTTCAAATCTTGTATGCTTATAGTTGAATTGAATGTTTCAATAAGACAAATCCAACAAACCTAAGATCATTTAATTCCAACATTATTAAGGTACTTACATGTTGAAAAAATAATCTATGATAAAAGGAATCAATACTTGTCGTTTGGTGGAGTGTTTTGAATTTTGGGTAAATTTATAAGGCATATCACTTTTAAAAATATATAAATATGCCCACACTCTCTACATGAAGGGGGGATTAAGAGCTAGAGCTTAAACTCTGGCTTGAGATTAAAAAAGGCTATGAAGCTCAAAGGATTTTGGAGCACAACCTTCGAGCCACTATCCAACTATCATAGTTGGAACACTCTTGATCGTTGTCATTGGAGCACTACTCGACAGTCGTAGTTAGACAACTATCTGATTATCGTCAAAACACCAAATGATCATAACCATTAAAATCTAACTATGATCCTTCAACCTCCAACCACCAACTATGATCCATTGATCACATGTTCTTCACTGCCTGACTGTAATCCTCCAACCTCCATCGTTTGATTATGGATCACCGACTATTGTCGCTTGATTAAGGACCACCAACCTCCGTCACCTAATTACATGCCCAACTATGGGCCATCAAATTTAGGGGTATTAGTGAGTCGAGTCGGCTCGAGATATACTCTTTTATGGGCTCGCGAGCCGAGCTTATCGAGCTCACAAGTCGAGCTCGAGCTCATTTAGTAAACAAGCTTGAGTTCGAGCTTGATGAAGCTCGGCTCATGAGTTTGCAAGCCGACTCGAATAATTATTAATATTTTTTAAATAATTTTATTTTATTTAGTAAATTTAAATATTTAAAAATTAATAAAAATGCTAAATATATTTATTAAATTTAAATATAGTTAAATCTCATCGAGGCTCGTGAGCCAGCTTGAGCTCGTTTATAGTGAGAGGAACTTGAGTTTGAGCTCTTCTTTTGAGCTAGACTCGAGCTCAAGCTCGAGTTCGAGCCGCCTATATATCTGACGAGTCGAGCTCGATAAGGACATTACTCGACTCTTTTACACCCCTAATCAAACTCTATCACCTGACTATGATCCACTGATCAATATTGCCTGACTATAGACATATGACCTTTATCACCCGATTATAGACTTAAGGCCCCTAATGCCCGACTACGGCCCATTGTTCTCCGTTGTAGACTCTGGTCCTCCAGTCACATTCGCCCTTATTAATAAGATCCTTCTGTCTCCTTCGTTAGACTACAATCTTCTAGACTTTGTCTCTTAATTACTAGCTTTCGACCACCATCATCTGATTACAGTAATCAAACATGTATTGTCCGTCTATGAAGCACCGACCTCCAAATACTGACCTTAGTTCTCCAACATCTATTGCCCAACCTCGGTCCTCCAACCTCGATTGCCCAAACTTAATCCTCCAGCCTCAATCGTCCAACCAAGGTTATTGGACCTTAATCACATGTTTACTATCCACCAACCGTTGTTGCTCGACTTCAATCCTCTAATCACTATTATCCAATCTCAGTCATTCGACCACCATCATTTGACTATTATAATTCAAACTATGTTGCCTGACTACGATCCTTCGACCATTGTTGCTTGGTTATAATTCTCTAACTATCGTCACTCGATTATGTTCCTCCAACCTCAATTGTATGAATATGCATCTTCATACCACCGTTATAATATTTTAGCCATTGTCACGAGGCTACTCCGGCGCCTATTAACTACATCACCTATCGTCACTAGTAAAGGAAAATGCATCACATGTCACTTATTAGATCGGTGCATGTTGTCAACTTCAATTTTTATTTCCAATATCAACACTATGATTTATGCTAGACTTTTTGGTCTATGATTTTCTACTCTCAAAGGAGTATGAATAAGAAAACAAGTAATGATATCTTAATGACAGTTTTGATGTCATAGGGCTCTTCTAACTTCAAACATATAATAAATTATTTTATATTTTATCAATATCTTCCTTCAAGGATGAGCATCATTTGTAATCAATATCAAACACTAATGTAATCATTTTAACTAGGTCAGTCTCCGTAATTTTTTTCCTTTCCTAAATTTTGCTCTAAAAAACTTTTATTTTTTAAGTTTTGCACTACTCTCTTATCTTTTGTGTTTGGATCTTCAAGTAAAACTAAGATGTTAAACTCTCAATCTCTCTACTGCCGTAATAGTTCTAGTACACAACAATCATAATGTTGGAGTAACCAAATTATAACCTTTTTTTCAATTTATTTCTTTTATTTTTAAATTATAGATATTGAATTTAATTTAAGATAAATGTAACATATGATTATAATTAATCAACTAAAATTTATATTACATTTACCTGAAAATAAATTTAATAAATCTAAATTTGTATTTTTAACAAAATCTTTCCCATTCTTACCACCCATAGCCATCACATTGCCAATGAGTGAAGTCATTATTTCCAATATCAAATTCATGATGCATGAGAACCTGAGGTGACAGCCTACACAAGAATCACCTTGTACACCCTCACAAATACTCCACTAAAAAAAACATATATCTATTTACATTTAAATTAAATTAATTTTGTAAATAAATTAATTAATTAAATATATCCATCATACTTTTTTCAATGCATATTCTCTATCTTTTTTTTTTCCTCACTAGATTTCATTTTTAAGAGTCATTTTTTCTTCAAATATTTTATAATTTTATACTATTTTAGTTAATGATACAAATGAAAAACCCGACTTGAACATTTTAGTTTTTAGTTGACCCAATAATTATAAGAGTTGGGTTCGGGTTTGAGTAAGAGAACTAAACGGGCTGACTTGAAACTCCAAAATTAACTTGAAATTAAATTGGTTATCATTTGAGTCGGATTTAAATATGTAATTTTTAGATTAATTGGGTTGTATTTAGACTAAAAGGTTTGTGTTGGTAAAAAAAATTATAAAAGTTATATAATAAATGGATCAAATGGCTTAGGCTTGTATTGGTTTGAGTCGATTCTAGGACAATATTTTGAATCATATGATAAACGAGTCACATTTGAATCATATTAAATTCAAATCAAACTCTAATTTAACTAGTTAACCCAAATTTAGGGATTTCAAAATGGATAAACAGGTGAGGTTGCAACTTGAAATTAATCTAACTCGAATTTAGTCAACCCGAAAATGACGAGTTTAAATAAACGATACAAAATAATGGACTTGAACCTGACCCACTGGTCACCCAAATGACCAGAATCTGATCTGATAACCCGTTTTGATTTATACATACATGACAAACATGGAGTTCAGACAAATTGATCTAAAAATAAGGAGATTATACCAACAAGAAAAAAAATTTAAGAAAACAAAAGGATCAAAATTGAGTTTACGGGTCAATCGAACTCGACCCATTTAATAAATGAATTGAAATTTCAAACTCAAAATAAACTCATTTATTAAATGGTTCAATCCGATTTTTTTTTTTTTTTAATCAAGTTAGGATCCAAAGTTAAAAAATAAAAATAAAAATAAATAAATTGGTATCCAAAGTCTAATTTTTTTATTAAAGACAAAAAAACTCTCCTATCTTCCCTTAAACACGTGTAGCGCTTTCTGAAACTCCCGACGTACGCATCTCTATCCCCCATTTAATGCAGAAAAGTCGGGGGTCCTGACGGTCCAATGCGTACTCTACTCGTTACCACAAGGCCGTAAAAACCAAAGGCAGAAGAAACTTCTAGCTTTTCTCTCTGTAGCCATAAGCCTATAAATCACCCCCCTCTTCAACTTCTCTCTTTAACTTTCCACTTGCTTTTCTTTCTCCTGTAATCAAGCTAGCTTCGTTTCTCCTTCATGATATATAATGGCAAAGACCAAGGCTTTGCGGTTTGCTACAGAGGTGGCGCCGCCTCAGCTGGTTTCAGTGGTGAAGAAGAAGAAGGTTTCGAAGTTAATGGAGACTATTGTGGAAGAAGAAAGAGATAATGCCATTTCTTCTTCCTCTTCTTCTTCTTCTTGCAAGAGCAGCTCTTCAGCCTTTGGGAAGGAGCATGACAAGGCACTCTCTGACCTGTTTTTTCTACGTTGGCTGCCAAAGAAGCTTGTATATCCATGTATCTTTAACTAGAAGTATCCCCAGTTTTTGAAGGGTTGGCTAATAGTCAAATCCTTTCTATATATGCTTACTTGAATTTTCTCCCTTGATATCAATAAAATTTGCCTAAAGAAGACTAGGCTGGCACTACCAAAAAATAGGACTATCACAGTATTAATTTCAACCTATACCGACGTTTATAACCGAAACTTTTTTCCTTGCAGTGGTCTTAAGACCGTTGCACGACCGCTGTAATCAATATATGGAATGCAAATGTATTTTATCTTTAGTATTTAGTTTTAATATTATTAAGAATTGATTGTATTTATTCACAAAATATGAATATACATATATTTTTCACTAACAATCCTGATGAACAAAGAGACATGTATGTTTTATTCTAAGAAAAAATTAAAATGAAAAATCTAATTAACTAAGACATAAAAAGTATTTTTAGATAATTAATTTTCCAAAATCAAATTTTCATTTTTATTTCCTTTCTTTCATCATTGTTTACTGTAATAGAGAAAAATATAGTTTAACATTTTAGCTTTACATGAAAATTCAGCATATACACAGATAAGAGAGAAGCATCAGAATTGTAAAAGGCACAAATATTTTTACCTAAAAATACTAGAAACAAAAAAAGATAAATCATGGCCTTAATTAACCTAGTGGAATAATCATATATATTTTCATTTTTATTTCCTCTTTTGTTTCTATCAAATTAAACATTCATTTAGAATAGCTTCTTTTCTATTTTTTAAAACAGATTTTGAGATTTTGAGTATAAAAATTTTTAGATTAAAATTTATTTTATTTTAAAAAAAAAACTGCCCAAATGGAACAATTATTACGTCCTCCGACCGGACGTTCCTGGACGTAGAGGAACGTCCGGTCGGAGGCAAATTCCCGCCAAAAAATGAGAAATACCGAGTAAATACTGAGCAATACCAAACATTAACGAGGAATACCATCATTTGAAGACCCAATATCTTTCCACATGGTATCAGAAGCGGTTTGATTCTCCGACCTTCTCCAAGTCATGGCGTCTTCGCTGTCTCGATCATCGTCTCCTACACCCCTGACGACAACTAACGCTCCGCCATTCACGTCCAAACCGGGACTATATCCCTCCCTCAAATTCATCATCAGCAATCTGAAAACCCTCGTTCCTCACCATCTCTCTTCCGACAACTATCCCATCTGGAAACATCAAATCGTCAAGCTGCTTAAAGCAAATGGGTTCGTTCAATTTCTTGAAACTTCGACTTTTCAAGATCAAGAACAACAAGATTCGACATACACAGAAGCCTCATGGAAATTTACCGACCAGAATCTTGCTGCAGCGATCTGCTCAACCATCTCCGCACCCATTCTTCCATACATCATCCACCACGACTCCACTCACGACATCTGGCTTGGTCTTCAAACCAAATTCCAATCAGCAAATCGTTCCAAGGTAATGCAACTCAAGAATGAGCTTAATAACATTACCATGAAGAACATGTCAATGCAAAACTATCTCACTGAAGTGAAGAAGTTGGTTGACAACATTGCCTCCGCCGGATCATCTATCGACACTGAAGACATCATCCTACACATATTAAACGGACTGCCTTCATCATACCAATCATTCAAGACTACTGTTAGAACGATGCAATCATCCCTTACTCTGGATAACTTCTATGCAATGCTGATTAGTGAAGAAATTCACATTCAAGCAGACTCGATGCGCAACGCTCTTCTTCAAGAACCACCAACTGCGCTATATGCCACCCGAGGCAGAGGTCGTCGTGGGCGCGGAAGACAGCAAGGACAACCTCAATTTACGTCAAGACAGACAACGAAATCCTCCATCACCTGCCAAATCTGTCAAAAGAGAGGCCACACGGCAGACATCTACTGGCATAGGCACAACACCAACTACATCACGCCGAAACCACAATCTGAACCCAATACTGCTCTGTTCACAAACAACGCCGAGACCTCCGAAGAATGGTTTCTTGATTCAGGAGCATCTACGCATATGACAAACAGAACTGATCAACTGCTCCAAGGCTCGGCGTACCAAGGCAAGGATCAGGTAATGGTTGGGGACGGACGCTCTCTCCCGATAGCCCATTCGGGAACTGGTCTTCTCCCCACACCAGACCGTAAGTTACTTCTATCCAATCTTCTTCATCTTCCTGATATCTCGCACAACCTTCTCTCTATCTCCAAACTTGTGTCAGCTAATCACATATCTATCACCTTCACCCCTAACGGTTTTGCTTTGAAGGATCTGCAGACTAACAAAACTATTCTAAGTGGTCCGAGTAGAGATGGACTCTACCCAATAGTCATTCCCTCAAGAAACCAGAAGCAGCAAGCCATGACAGCAGTTCAGTCCCAGAAAATCAACTGGCACGCTCGACTGGGCCATCCTCATCACCGGACACTTCAGCAAATCTCCAGAATCGATCCCAGCATTCAGTTTACGAAAAAAATGGCTATATGCACATCCTGTAACTTGTGTAAAAGCCACAAAATTCCTTTTGATAAATCTGTCAATAGATCTACTAAACCTTTGCAATTACTTCACTCTGATGTCTGGGGTCCATCCCCAGTCACGGCAGAGCATGGACAACGTTACTACCTTCTCATTCTTGATGATTACTCTCGTTACTGCTGGCTATTTTACTTGCATCTTAAATCTGATGTCACTAATACCTTTCTCAACTTTATTAAGTTCATAGAAAATCAAACAGATTACAAAATAAAAACAATTAGAACGGATGGTGGCGGCGAATACATGAACTTACAGTTTCAAACGCAACTTCGAATGAAAGGAATACAGCATCAGGTAGCCTGCCCATATACTCCAGAGCAAAATGGAATCGCTGAGCGCAAACACAGGCACATCCTCGACACAGCCAGAACAATACTGCACTACTCATCTATACCACACACATACTGGCCAGAAGCAGTCAATACCGCAGTATACCTGATAAACCGCCTCCCGTCTCCCACAACCTGGAATAAGACTCCGCTCCAACTTATGTTCAACATCAAACCCAACTACAAGCATCTGCGTCCGTTTGACTGTGCATGCTTCCCACATCTGCCGGCTCACAGCCACAACAAACTTCAACCCAACTCCACTCTATGCGTTTTTATAGGCTATTCCGAAAACTACAAAGGATATAAATGCCTAAATCAAACAAACAACACTATAATACTATCCCGTCATGTGAAATTTTCTGAAACCAATTTTCCATTTCAGCAGCTATCTCGCAGTACAGCCAATCCTGCTGAAGACATCCCAACTCATCTACTCCTACCCACATCAAAAGCTACCGACAAAGAAATCAGCAATCAAATTCATCACTGCAAACCCACAACGTCACAGGATATCCTTCATCACTCAAGTCATGTACCCTCTACCTGCAACAGCTCTTCTCCCGTCCAGGCACCATCACCTAGGGAACCTCGCATTCAACATCCAATGACAACGCGATTCAAAACAGGGTCTCTAAAACCCACACGAAAAATGAACCTTCTCCACAACGTATTGTCTGACGATGCAAACGCAACCCCGCACAACTACACTGAAGCAAGCAAACAATTCGAATGGCGCCAAGCCATGGCAGAAGAATTCGCAGCACTACAAAAACAGGGCACCTGGACCCTTGTTCCCCAACAACCAAATATGTCTGTCCTGGGCTGCAAATGGACATACCGCAAGAAGTTCAACTCCGATGGCAAGGTGGCTCGCTTCAAAGCAAGGCTGGTTGCTCAGGGTAACCGTCAAGAACATGGTCTGGACTACGAAGAAACGTTCAGTTCCGTCGCGAAGCTCCCAACAATCCGAGTGCTATTCAATATCGCTCTACATCACGGCTGGACGGTGCAGCAACTAGATGTATCGAATGCATTTCTTCACGGCAACTTAAACGAAACCATCTTTATGCACCAACCAAAGGGATTTGAGGACAACCTTCACCCAGATTATGTATGCCACCTCCAAAAAGCAATTTACGGGCTCAAACAAGCTCCGCGGCAATGGTATACAACCTTCACAAATTATCTCACCACGATTGGGTTTCAATATAGCATGTCAGATCCTTCCCTGATGGTATACCACAAAAATCAAACAAAAATGTTCCTCCTGGTGTACGTGGACGACATTCTCCTCACTGGTAATGACAGCAACGCCATAAACAATCTTCTCCAGCAACTGCACACTCGGTTCACCATGAAGCACCTAGGAAAGGCCAATCAGTTCCTCGGCATACACATTAAATCACTCTCAGATAAGTATTTCCTATCCCAATCTGCATACGCACTCTCGATACTTAAACAAACTAATCTCTCAAACTGCAACTCTCTGTCTAACCCATCCTCTACAAAGCAGCCAACGCAAATTAGCGACGCCGACATGCTTCCCGACGAGTCCACATACAGAAGTATCACAGGCGCCTTGCAATATCTCACAATTACAAGACCAGACATCGCTCACGCAGTCAACACGTTATCCCAACATATGCACAATCCGGAACACATTCATCGCTACCTGCTAAAAAGACTGCTCCGGTATATCAAAGGCACTATCACGTTCGGCCTTCCGATCATCAAATCCTCCCTCACACTTCGCACATTCTCAGACGCTGACTGGGCGGGCGATCCAGTTACTCGAAAATCTACATCTGGTTTTTGTACCTTTCTCGGCGACAACATAGTCTCCTGGACAGTTAAGAAACAAACAACTGTCTCCCGCTCCTCCACCGAATCGGAATACAGGGCGTTAGCCGCTGCAACGGCTGACACGATTTGGCTCAAACGGCTTCTTGCTGATTTTCGAATCACTCACAAGGATCCCGTTCAAGTGTTCTGCGACAACACGTCGGCGATAGCACTGGCGAACAACCCTGTCTTCCACGCCCGAACGAAGCATATCGAAATAGACCAGCGCTTCATCCGCGATCACATTCAGCACAAAATGATCAACCTGGTTCCGCTCAGCACTGTCGATCAGATCGCCGATATACTTACAAAACCTCTACCGACTCTACGCTTCAAACAATTACGATCCAAACTAACGATAACAGATGCATCGTCAGTTTGCGGGGAGCTGTAAACACCTAAGTATCATTAGTTAACATTAATACATAGTTACACTTATGTTAGCTCATCTCTAGTTAAGCCAATGAGATTGTAACACGTGTAAAGGCTGCATCTAATATCTATTTATAGACCTCTGTATTCCGGACTAAGATAATAAGAAAGTACGATTACTCTATTCATTCTTGTCTCATCTGTTCTGTCCTCTTCCTCTTCATCTTCTTCATCTCCGGCTACACCCACCGGAACTATCTTTCCACAATACCGAGCTATACTCAGCAAATACTGAGTTATACAAAAGTTGTACCGAGTTTTCCTAGAAAAAACTCGGTACAACTCGGTATTTCTCGGTACAGCTCGGTTTAACTCGGTATTGGTCTTCACAGAGCGGTATTCCTCATTATTATCAAATAATACCTAACAATATCGAGCAATACCGAGTTTTTTGGCGGGATTTTTGCCTCCGATCGGACGTTCCTCTACGTCCTTACACCGGACGTAATAAAAGTTCGTCCAAATGAGGCCTAAATATCAGGACATGATATTAAAACCCCTTTTAGTTTGCATTCGTACTGCACACGCCTAATAATCATCCGCAATGCATGTGAAATAATGCATGGATCCACATTATCGTGGTGAGCGTATCGTTAAGAATTCCAAAGAAATCATTTTTTTAATATATAATAATTTAAATGGCTTGACAAATTTAACACATAACGTACCAATTTATCTATAGATTATTTGGGGGCATAAAAACTCTCTCATTGAACGATAAATAACTTAAATAAAATATGAATCATATTTTGGGGGAGGTGATGATGATAATAGTCAAATGGGAATTCCCTTATTGTGATTATTTTTTCAATAACTTGAAGAAAGTAGAATTAATTCAATATTTTGAATGTTCTTAATGGAAGAAAAAGCTCACTTCATAACTGATACATCGCTCGAAAATTCGTTTGGTGAAGTATAGATCATGATGTAATATTTAAATTAGAAATTTTCAGAATTAAATTTAGAACATTTGAATGTCTCTATGAGATAAATTAATCAACACCCGAAGTGATCTAACTCCAAATGAGCTTAAGTCAATCATTTGAAGCGTAGATGAAAATTTCACAACATTAATTGAAGGATCAAATGATCTCCTTATTTTGTGTGCTTATAGTCAAAACATGTATCTTGATGGGATTAAAAAAAAAAAATTGTATCTTGATAAGACGAATTCAATGAGTCCAATATCATTGACCTAGGACATCATTAATCCACTACAGGGAAAACGCTGAAAACCGGCGGTTTTTTCCGGCGGTTAGTGTAGACTTACCGGCGGTTTTCTATGTTACCGGCGGTCTAACGGCGGTTTGGTAACCGCCGGTAAAAACGGCGTAGGAAACCAATACCGACGGCTTTTTACCGGCGGTTTATTGTTACGGCGGTTTCCCGGCGGCTAATACCGCCGGTGAACACCGGAATTTTAACCGTCGGTACTCCGGCGGTGTGGCCGCCGGTATTTCTACCGCCGGCAAACCGCCGGTCAACGTACCGGCGGTTTTCCGGCGGTTAAACCTGGCATCGTCTGGTTCATTAGACCGCCGGACGGCACCGTTAGACCGCCGGTAAAGTACCGGCGGTAGACGGCGGTTATAGCCGTCGGTATTACCGACGGTTTAAACCGTCGTGCGTCCATCGTATAACCGCCGATGGCCGTCGATAAGCCGCCGGTACGTACCGGCGGTTTAATAATATAACCGGCGGCTTTATCTTGTTCGTCCGGTATCGTAGTTTCCGGCGGCCAAACCGCCGGTTAGCCGCCGGAAACCTGTAGCACCTGAAAAAAAAAATTGACAGCATCCCCTCTATTTGAGGGAGGTTCACCCTAAAGTCTAAACCTGCAGAAAAAGCATATATATGTTGGGCAACACGCCGCTATATTCATCACAACCAGAAAATACAAAATTCATCACAACATTACAATCACAAATACACAAGATAGTTCATGATAATGTTACAATCACAAGTTCAGAAGTTCCCAAGTTCTAATTAATACATTCATCAAACATAATAAACATCTAATCAAATAAAATAATGTTCTTAACATATTTCTTCAACTTGTTCAGATATCTATTAATCAAATAAAAATATGTTATCTTAACTGATTCAAAAATATTGAGTAATTAATAAAAATCTTAACACATTTACCTTTCGAAAGGATACATCCAACGATATTGTACAGGTCCACCAACTCTAGCTTCGTAAGGTAGATGGACTGGAAGATGTTCCATAGAATCAAAAAAACCCGGGGAAATATCTTCTCTAACTTGTATAGGATGATTGGTATGTTATCCTCGTACCTCCGTAAAGCATTTTCACTGAGTTTAGATGAACATAAATCTTTGAAGAAAATGCTAAGCTCAATCAACGGATTTGATATGTAATCCGGTAACATACTGACTATGATCGGAAGAAGAACCTCCATAATTATGTGACAATCATGACTTTTGAGTCCAAATAACCTTGCAGATTTCAAGTCAACACATCGGCTTATATTTGATCCATAACCATCCGGCATTTTTAATCCTTTAAACCACTGACATATCATTCTTTTTTGCTCTAACGTGAAAGAGTAAGGAGCTTTGGGCTTCATTAGTTTACCGTCAGTTGTTGTTACCAACTCCAAATTTTTTCGCCGACAAAACTCTTTAATGTCCATCCTTGCTTTGACATTATCTTTACTCTTGCCTTTAACATCCATAATTGTATTAAAAATATTATCCAGAAAGTTCTTCTCAATGTGCATAACATCCAAGTTATGTCTTATCAAATTAGTTCTCCAATAAGGTAATGTCCAGAAAATACTTTTTTTAATCCAATTATATTGAACACCATAACCCGGAAATTTAGATTCTGATAGCATTGGATAATCAATAATTGTTGGAATGTTGGATAGTCTCTGTAGTATCTCATCACCACTTAATCTGGGTGGAGGAGGTGATCGCTCAATTCTATTTTTAACAAATGCTTCTTTATTTCTTCGGAACTGATGATTAGCATTTAGAAACATACGATGACAATCAAACCAAGTATTTTTCCCTCCATGTTTTAATGTGAAAGCTTTACTGTTCTCCATGCAGTAAGGACATGCTAATTTCCCTGCTGTGCTCCAACCAGACAACATACCATAAGCTGGAAAATCACCGATAGTCCACAGCAAAGCAGCTCGAAGGAGAAAATTTTGTTTTATTGATATGTCATATGTGAGCACTCCTTCTTCCCATAATAATTTAAGGTCATCAATTAATGGTTGCAAATAGATATCAATCTTAGCCTTCGGATTATGTGGTCCAGGTATAATCAGAGTTAAGAACATGAACGGAGTAGTCATACACATCTCTGGTGGCAGGTTGTATGGTGTTAAAATAACTGGCCAACAAGAATACGGTGTAGCTGTTTGACTATAAGGAGTAAAACCATCAGTACATAATCTCAATCTTATGTTGCGGGGTTCAGCAGCAAATGAAGGATGCACTCGATCAAAATGTTTCCACGCTTCAGCATCTGATGGATGAGAAAGAACATCACTTTTTGCTATTTTCTCCTTATGCCATCTCATATGGCCTGCTGAACTCATTGATGCATAGAGCCGCTGAAGTCTTGGAATAATTGGTAAATAAAACAAACGGGAATATGACACATCTTTCTTTGGACGACGTTGTTTTCCCGAGTTCTGCTTAAAACGAGGTGCATTGCAGCTGCGACAAATAACTTCTGCTGCATCATCCTTATAGTATAACATACATCCATTGATACAACAATCAATCTTTGTAGCAGTGAGACCCAGCTTGGATACTAATTTCTTTGTTCGGTACAAGTCTGAGGGAATTATATTGTCAGCCGGATTAGTTTCCTTCATAAGACCAATAACG
The DNA here is from genome assembly GCA_016618105.1 of Dendrobium huoshanense. Classification (NCBI taxonomy): domain Eukaryota; kingdom Viridiplantae; phylum Streptophyta; class Magnoliopsida; order Asparagales; family Orchidaceae; genus Dendrobium; species Dendrobium huoshanense. The sequence continues at coordinate 21,997,320 of CM028352.1, read as the reverse complement.
TTATTAAAACACTCACGGGGAATATTATACTCAGTTTTAATACTTAGCATCCTCACTGCAATGGATAATTCCGAATGCGTACTGCAACCTTCCCAAATTGGCTTTTGAGCTGAATGTAATAACTCAAAGAATTTTTGTGTCTCTGTATTTGGTGGCTCTTCCACATTAGACCTTAAATTATGACCTGCTACATCAAAAATAAGGTCTTCATAGGGTCTACTCATTTGATCTTTATCAAATGTTTCATAAGCTGTAGATGAACCAGCATGAGCATCTCTATGTGGCTCGTACTCGCCATGTGATGTCCAAATCCAATAGTTTGGAAGAAATCCCCTACGATATAAATCAAGTTTCACATCATCGGGCTTTAGGAATGCTAGATTTTTATGCTTCGAACACGGACATCTAAACATTTTATCAAGCTGAAAGGAAGGCAGTTGAGATGCAACTTGAATGAAAGTTTCAACTCCCTCTATAAATTCAACTGTCAATCCTTTTCGACCCGGCAACAATCTGTTATACATCCAATATCTCTCTTCTTGGATAGTCATTTGGACGTTGAAGCAAACGTCACCCTACATAGTTAGGAAAACATTTATTAGAATACACGCATGTGCAACGTGTTATAAGAACGCATCTCCTTGTCCTAAACTTGGCTAAATATGCACAAGTCTCTATACTCAAATCCATTAGAACTTTGTTTTCGTCATTAATAACAGTTCCTATTGATATGGTAATTAAGATTTGTGCCATAAACATAACATGCATAACATGTATTAGTGTGTTGTAATTATTTCTTCCAAGCTAAAAGTTTGGACAACCACATGATGATTTAGGATTTAGCAACAACAACAAGAAGCCTTTATCCCACTATGTTGGGTCGGATATATGAATCCTTTTTCTTCATTGTGTCTTGTTAAAGGTTCAATTCTCATTTAAATCTAATAAAGGAAGGTCATTTATAATATTTTTAACCAAGTCTTTTAAGGTCTACCTCTATCTTTCTTAACATAAGTCAAATCTAATACATCTACTCTCCTAACCGGATCATCAGAAGGCCTCCATTTTTTGTGACAAACCATGTAAACTGACTCTCTAATCTTATCTTCCATTGGAGCAACTCTAATATTTTCATGTATATGCTCATTTCATATCCCGTCTCTAAAAGTAAAGCCACTCATCCATTTGAGCATCCTCATCTTTGCAATATTTTACTTAATATTAAGCTTCTCTTTTAGTAGTCAACATTTTGCACCATAAAGTGTTGCAAGTCTAAACATCATCTAATTGAATTTTCCCTTTAAATTTGAGCGAGATTTTTTTATCACACAACATATCTTAGTGTTTACAATTTAGCCTTTGGTTTTCAATATTTCCTATATTTCCTATAATATTGATGTGTGCAAGAAAGAAAAAATTATCACCTAAACATTACCCTAGTCTTGTTTGCTCTCGGAAGCTTATGTGATCAAGGTTGATGCTCTCACACCTCTCTTTTTTATGGTATTTTTGAGGAAATTTATCACCTAAATTTTGATTTCACACCAACTCATTTTCTTTGGCAATGTACATTTTTAAATGCATTCTGTTATATGAATGATTTTTACCCCACAAAATGAGGAATCTCTCTCGCTCTCTCTCTTAACTCTTAAGAAATATGCATTCGAATCCACACTTCGTCTTCTTCTTCTTGTCTCCGATGACCTAATTGCTAGTAAGATAAATGAGCTTATAAAGCTTGAAGTACATTCCATTTGCTAATTTAGTTATAATATCCATTTCATTTATAAAGCTTGAAGTAAATTCGGCCGGAGAAGAGAGATCGACGGTTACCTTCGATTAGGGAGTAGGTTGGTGGTCGGAGAAGAGCTATCGGCGGCCGGAGTTGATCTGTCGGCGGCCGGAGAAGACACGTCGGCGGCGGAGTCGATTCGGGGTTCAGGAGGGGTCGGAGGCGAGCTAGGGCAGAGCGACCGAGAGAGAGAAGAGGGAAAAAGTGAAAATGAAATGCGAGGCGCGGGTGTTCATTTTAGGGCTTCTACCGGCGGTGTACCGGCGGTTTGTGCCGTCGGTAAAAATTTACTTATCAACGACGGCCAACACCGTCGGTAAACCGCCGGTCCATATTGTTGTCCGGCGGTTTAGCGACGGTTATATAACCGCCGTTAGTACCGGCGGCACAATGAGGGATAGGCACCGGTAAGCCGCCGTTAAACGCTGGCGGCTAAACCGCCACCCAAACCGTCGGTAAAACCGGCGGCCTACAAACCGCCGGTTATGGCCGCCGGTAAGAGCTGTTTTTCCTGTAGTGATCAAACATTTATAATTATCACGTGATCAATGGGATCATTCTGGGCTATCCATTCTAGTGTTATCATATTTTTGCTAGATTTACTAAATTCTTACTCTAAAAGATTATGAATAAACATACATTCTCTAGGACCTAAACTAGAGGATTTTGTCTGGCCATCATCTTTGGACTACCTCGGCCTAATTACCACCCTCTGAGCAATGTCATCGAATCGCCTCCACCTGCTCATCACCATCAAACAATTACCTCTAAACCTCCACCTTAAAAACACTACTACTTAATCAAATTGTCAAACCGTTTTCACATAAGACAAAGCTAGAAACTCATACCTTTTTAATCCCACCTTTTCAATTTGGGGGATGGGTGAATCCTTAGAACCTACACTTACCTAATGAAATCATTTTAACTAGGTCAGACCTTATGATATTTCCTTCTTAGATTTTTCTACATAAAACTCTTATGCATCTTGTGATATCTTATCTATGTGTGTGTGAAATCTTGTGCAATGCTAAGATTTAACAAAATCTTCAACATACAATAGTTTTACATGATGCGTTAGAAAAATCCCCCCTTGCAAGCACAACGAATACATGTTTGATAGTCAACGAGAGTAATAATCACAGCAACAAAGCTTCCCAATCTAGCATTCATCATTCCAATGACTAATCTTTAAATAAGGAACGTAAATACTCTGCCTCTTTCGTCCCTAACAAGTGTAACCCTATTGGAGAAGCTACATTGAGTCCGCCCCTAAAAGATCATTTTGGAGATATGGAGGACCTTAGAATGAAATCCTTTAGCTCAGCTTAAAGTGAAAGAAGAATAGGTCATCGATTTTTGTGGTTCAACTTTATAGCCAACATCAATGGTCCAAAGAAAAATAAAGATTTCACTAATAAAAGATAAAATATATAACATACCAATGAGGTCCATCTTGTTTTGTTGGCTATAGAGCTTGTGGATGAAGGAAAAGAAAATTGGAGAAAATATTTTAAAAGTTATGCGATTAAAGTTCATTAAATAAAAAGATAATATATTTTAATCAAATTTGGGAGATAGAGAAAACTAAAATTTAAAATCATTGGAAAAAAAGTTAGGCTTCAGATTACTACTATGATCAGAATAACTTTTACAACTAGGAGGATTGACAAAGGTGAACTTCTCTCTCCTCTCTTCTAACCCTACTGTAATATCTTCTCTTCCTCTCCTTCACAACCAATGAAATCAAATGAGGATGAGAGGTTATGGCTTATATACTTAAAAAATGAGTTAGTGGATTATGATTTTTAAGAAAATAATTTTTCAGGACCAGCATTCCAACACTCCAATTTATAGTACCGTAGTGCTACCCTCTAAACATTCTAAATCCAAGAGGTTGGAGCCACGGCACTCGCAAGTACAGCACCACAACACTCATTTAGATTTCATGCATACAAAATTTCCATGAGGGTTATTATAGGTCATTAATGATCTTTAATTATATAAAATTTTGGGTTATTATAGGTGGCTTGGTAGTAGATGGGAGTTATATATCCAATGTGTCAAGTGGTCAAAAGCCAAAGGTGCTTCCTTCCAAGCATAAGTCATTGAAGATGCATGTAGGGATGGCCCTTATTAGGTAAAGAGCTAATGGGTCTGATCAATCTGATTCAAAGATTCATCATATATATCGCACACATATTCTTCAAGGCAATTATTTGAATTTATGGGTTACTAAATCAATAGCATTTGATTGTAATGTTAGATTTATATGACACTATTGGAAAATAATATGTAAACTATTTCAATACAACTCTCAAATTTTCATCAGTACTCCCTCCTGAATTGATATAAGCATAAACTTCTTCCCTAAGTTTAAAGGACAAATTAATATTTTTCATCATTGACATATCTTCAAGAGATGGCTTATTTTATCCTACATTAAAGTTTCATTTAGGACAACTTTTGACAGCTACTTTTTTGTTACTTTTAAGAAACTTTTGTGCTAGAAAATTACTATATAAAGCAGTAAAAAAAACTGTCTCAAATGAAACCTACATCTTGTTCACATTATCGGTGATATGCAAAATCTTTGTATTGATAACTTGTCAAAAATTGCAAAGCAAACTAAAAATATTAAATAACAACCGATGCAAATAAATCAATTTGTAAATTTAGGTTTTGTTTGGGCCGACTTTCTTACTGCTTCTTAAAGCTGCTTTCAAGTAAATTTTTGTACTGAAAAGTTGCTTTAAGAAGTAATAAAAAAGCCATCACAAACAGAACCCTAGTAAATGTGATTTTGTATTACTACACACTAGAAGAGAACATCTTCCTCATAGCTTCTTAAGAAAGCTCTCACGCTTTACAAGTTCTAACAAAATCCAAAAGCATATTTAAGTTAATTACCTTCTAAAACTGGCACCATAACTGTTGGATAATTACCCCAACATTAACACTTTGAAGGCGAGTTTTACAAACCCTGAGAGAGTTGATGCGACATAAGCCCAATTCAAATAGAACACCAGGATCCCTCCCTCCTCCCTCCCTCAATCTTTTGGCTGCCATCCATAGAACTGTTCTTTTATGTCACTTCTCTGGGGAAAAATATGATATAATGGGTTATGTAAGGAATTAACACAAGATGAAGAGCTACAGCTAAAGGAACATCACAACACAAGCATTTTTACACGCCAATCTATCAGCTTCAACCTTTATAAAACAAGGTTAACTTCAAAAAATATGTTTGAAAAAACCAGAACCATTACCAGGGAGGGTTACCTAAAGCAGCAAGCCTTCTTCTGGCAACCTTGGTCCTGTAACACCAGAGTTCAAAAGCCTCAGTCAGGTCAGGATATCCAGCATATTCAGATCTCAACCAATCTGATAAGATACCCGCTTGGTCTGATGATGGTAAGGTGAGAATGATTGAGACAAAAGCTGATTCCAATCCCTGCCAAATTTCACCATCCAACTTAGCTGGTGAGTCTTCTTCCCTCATTATTTTATCCTGCTCCAACAAAGCCCTCACTCTCTGCACAAAAGGAAGCCAAATCTTCACCAAGCTAATTCTGCCCAAGGTAGAAACAATGGCATTACCAAATCCAATGGTCTCCAACACCTTGGAAACCACCTCAACTATTTTAATTTCAACATCCATGTCATCTGAAACTGACTTCGCATGCTCAGCAGCTCTGAGTATGTTTGCAGATGCCTCCAACCAGTAATGCACCAAATCCTTCATTATTTCCATCTTGCCAAGTATCTGACAAGCCCATGAGATATCACACAGATGCGACCAAAATTCGTGGACTTTGCTCTCCAAAACACTATCAATTGATACAGTCAACATCGACTCTACAAAACTGTCAAATCTGCACAATAACCTCTTAATACAATCCTTTACAACTGACCTTATGAACTCATCATCCAAGGCAAAAAGAGGGGGATCGTCATCCTCAGTAAGCATGTACTCCAGCTGCTCCTGAGCAGAAGATTTCAGTTCCCGCATGGATATAGGGGGAGATGAAGTAGCAAAACGAATTGCTGAGATGAAAATCCCAGTAAGTGAAGTTTGGCAAACTGGTTGAAGACGAGAGAGAATACTTTTGTATTGTTCTCCAAGGTTAGGAATCGTCTTTAAAATCTCCTCTTCCTCGGCCTCCTCCCATGGAACGGCTTCCAGGTACTCCTTGCAATCACTAGCAATTTGATGACAACCCAGATGGATGGAAACTTGGAGGATGCCAAGCGCATTTCTTACTCCATAGCATTTATGAGGCCCTTTCACATAAAGAAGGCGAAGGGCAGTGACGTGAAAGTTAAAATCCAATTCTTGGCAGTAGACTTCCACACAGTTACGAGAATCAATTATCTGGCATGTAGGCCAATCATCAGAGAGCCGCTCAGCAAAGTACTTGCTCTTCTCTATGAGAACTTTGGAATGGCAGTAGAACCAGTCATCCCGACCTTCATGTGTCCTTAGCCTGACAACAGTGTCACTTGTTGCACGATCACCAAATGCTAATGCAACCATTGATGATTTGCCCCTGTGCTCAGAGAGGATAAAAAAAAGGCAAATCATAACTATTAGATAAGTTTTGGTGGAGCATTAGATAATTCTGGATGGAGTAGGAGAGCGGGTAAAGGCCCATAAGCAAAAGAGTTTTCTTAGTAAAATATCAGGTCACATGAAGAACTCAGAGTACAAAAAAAATGGTAGAATGTTTCCAACTTTTCAAGCTCCCTCAGATTTTTTGATTGACTCGTTTTTGGTTAGCTGCTTTAGAAGAATCAATTTAAAGGACAATTTTATAGCATAATATTAATTAAGCAGTAACATGGTACGGTGATTCACTTAAAGACTATTAAATAGAAATAACTAATCACAATGACAAAGTTATCATCTAAATTGAACGTTGAAGTATCTTATTTTTAGAAAAATTGATAAACTTATTTCTCAATAATAATGATGAAAACTAAAACATTGAAATTAGAATACAGAATGAATGCATTCTTAAATGCACGGGTAGAATTTCAAAGCAAAACTTAAGTTTTGCAAACCAAATTGAAGCATAAATGCTATCAGCCACCGCAATCAATCCCCTTCTATCCAAGGTTACCTAAAAAATGGGGAGAATAATCATATGCTTAATTACCCATATGCCACCAAAGAAAAAGTTCAAGACAGTTGCGCCGAACAAGATAAGGAATGTGCTTTTTGGAGCCTAGTCCACGACCAAGCTAATTTGTGCTACCTTCTTTTTTGTTTTTGCTTGCAGCAAAGCTGAAATTGGCAACATCAAAGTTCAATAATGCAAGTTTGATGCCACTAGAACTCGTACAAAGAAAACATAAATTCTCAAAATATGGAATTTAGAATGCGCGACTAGAATATTCTTATATTCTTATGAGAGAAGGTATTATTTTAATAAAACTGTATTCAACAATATGCTGCACCAATAAGATAGGCATTTTCCATACAACAATAACAACATCAAAGGTGGCATGGGCCCAACACCAAGGTCGCCTCCTAGTCTATTAGCGGAACAGGGAGAAACCAGCCCCTTTGTGGGGCCCATGCATTGATGGAAAATTCAAATAAGAGGGGCTGTTTAGGAGGTAAATTATTTAGGGAGGGGTTGTTTAGTAATTCTGCTTTTATTTGTATTCTCTAAATAGGGGAGAAGGGATTATGGTTAGGGTTATGGGAGATGTTTGCTAATTTCTGAATTTTCTCTTAAGTGTTTAGGCTCTAGCCACGGAGCCAGATCTTCCTTTGAAATTGAAGATCCATTGCATCTTGTTTATTTTCTTTTACGTTTTTATCAATTATCAAGTTCGCTAGTGTTTTGCCTAGGGATTTTCCTCAACATCCTGCTCGAACCTTGTTATAAATTCCAAATTTCAGCCAAAGTTTCTTCAATTTCTGCATTTGTTTCCTATCAAATTGGTATCGAGCACTTTCTCGGGCAGAAAAAACAAGTTCTTTTTTTGCTGTCTTTTATGATTGGAACCTAGATCCAATTCATGACAGCAAAGAAGATGGATGTGTTGGAGGGCGAGATGGAACAACTCAAGGCCGGAGTAGAGGAAAAATATTCTGGGGTGAAGGGAAGACTCTTGGCCATCGAAAACTACTTTGGGAACTTTGAAGATATGATGAAAAAGATGCTTGAGATGCAATCGAAAGCATCGCCGACGATTCCTAGGGTGGAACCACGAGGAAAGAAGATCCAGGAGGACAGCGATGAATTGGAGAGCGATTTCCATCAAGGACTGCCACGTGGAGCACTGTTGTGGGCGGATCAGGTTATTCCGAAGGAAGGACAGCAATGAGGAAGGAAGCCAACCCTTTTGGGAGATTATCCGGGCATGGGGAGAGGTGTAATGGAGAAGGGCATGGTTGGGGGGAGCTATGGGGTCAAAATCAACCAACGGAGGCAGGAAGGGAATCACACCACCACTACACTGGGGTAACCAACGGGGGAAGAAAATAATGGTATATGAATGCGAGGGCAAGGAAGCTAATATGCCAATCTTTGAAAGGAATGATGCTTAAGGTTGGGTGTACCAAGTGGAACGTTACTTCACCATCAATGGGCTGACTAAATGGGAGAAACTCGTGGCGGCCGGTTTATGTTTTGAAGGGAAAGTCCTCACCTTGTCCCAATGGAGGGAGGCGAGGTATCCGATCTACTCATGAGGAGAATTTAAGGAGTGCTTTTTGGAACATTTTCGAGCCATCCGGAAAGAAAACTTCCACGAGCAGTTCTTTGCCTTAACTCAGGAAGGAACAATTATAGAGTAACGAGAGAAGTTTGAGCTGATGTCAGGGAGACTGAGGGGAATCTCTGAGGAAGGGTTGGAGGAGAATTTCATGAAGGGGCTTAGAGAGAACATATGGGTAGAACCAAGGATATTGAGGCCAAGAGGGCTGAGAGAGATGATGTAGCTAGCTCAGAGGGTGGAGGAAAAATACAAGAGAGAGAAGGCCATCATAAGCAACACATGGGAAGGGCCTATCGGAGTAACCCTACAACTCTAGCTCCCATAACCCAAATAGTATCCTTCCAAAGAGAAGCACCTAGGGAGAAGAGCGATGGAGTTCGCCCTGCGGGGAACTTCAAGCAACTCACAGAGGCAGAGGTGCAGGATAAGAGGGCAAAGAGGTTATGTTTTATATGTGATGAGAGTACACGCTGGAGCATAGTTGTAAGGACCAAACTCTTCATGTTCTCAACTGTCTGTGATGACGAGGAAGCTGAGAAGGGAGGTAGGAGTGAGGCATCGACGGAGGAGGAAAAGCTTCACTTAGACATGACTGAGGTCTCCCTGAACTCAGTGGTGGGATTCACTCTAAATCACACAATGAAAGTGAGAGAAGAAATAGCAGACGAGGTAGTTGTGATGATAGATAGTGGGGCCACCCACAATTTCATCTCTAACTAGGTTGTAGACCAATTGGGGTTGAAACTGATGGACACAGCCACACAGGATGCTATGGGATGATGATGGGGATAGGGATGATGGAGCAGGTAGAGGGGTAGTTTTGACCAAATAGGAGATCAAGGTGAGGGAGAATTTTCTCCCATTGGAGCTGAGGAGCACTGATGTCATCCTAAGGATGAGATGACTACAAACTTTGAGGGATACCAATGTGAATTGGGGGATGCTGATAATGAAGCTGATAATAGAAGGGAGGAGGACGGTGTTTAAGTGAGATATAGGGCTCTCCAAAGCCATGGTATCACTAAAAATCATGGTAAGAGCCATACAGGAGAATGGAGGAGGATTTCTGGTGGAGCTACAGAGCTTGGAAGGGATAATAGGGGAGGAAGGAGGGAAAATCCCTCTTTCAGTACAAATCAATTCTACAACAATTTCGTGAGGCTTTTCAGTCATCTTAGGGATTGCCACCACATAGGGGACATGAGCATGCAATCACGCTGAGGGAGGGGGTATCACCAATCTGTGTCAAACCTTACCACTACCCCCAAATCCAAAAGGATAAGATTGAAAGGTTGATCCGATAGATGCTGGAGGCTGGGATCATTAGGCCAAGCGTGAGCCCTTTCTCTAGCCCAGTTCTACTAGTTAAAAAGAATGATGGGAGCTGACAATTTTGTGTGGACTATTGGGCACTAAATAAAGAGATTGTGCCAGACAAGTTTCCTATTCTAGTGATAGATGAGCTTTCTTTTATGGAGCGGGGGCCAAAGGTGGACCTAAAATCAGGATACCATCAAGTCCGAGTGAGAGAAGAAGATGTTCCCAAGATAGATTTTAGGACAAATGAGGGACACTAAGTTCTTGGTGATACCCTTTAATCTCACCAACGCACTTGTGCTACCTTTCAGTCCCTCATGAAAAAGGAGTTTCAACCTTACCTCAGGAAGTTTGTTATGGTGTTCTTAAATGATATCTTAGTATATAACAAGTCCATAGGATTGACAGGGTACTACAGGAGATTCGTGAGGGGATACATCACCATTGTTTGGCCTCTGACAGAGCAACTAAAGAAGGACAGCTTCTTGTGGGGGGAGGCAGCTACTCAGGCCTTTGAGAGATTGAAGATGACAATGACCACAATTCTGATCCCAGCACTACCCGATTTCAGCCAGACCTTCAACGTGGAGATTAATGCTTCATGATATGGCTGATAGCAATTATGCTTCAATTTGGTTTGTAAAACTCAAGTTTTGCATTGAAATTCTACCCGTGCAGTGGCAGAACCACGTGGATGTGAGGGGGGCAAACCCGTGCAGTGGCGGAACCACGTGGATGTGAGGGGGGGGGGGTAAATTATAATTTCTTACTCTATAGATGTCGTAATTTATCACATTCTTGGTTGAAGCTTTTTTATTTATGGCATGTTGTTTTAATAGGTTAGACAAGATAATTTACATGTATTAATGTATCTTGTATTATACCATATAATAAATTCAACTATATTAAAATGTTAATAAATAATAGAAGAGTTGACATAAATTAAGAAGAAGAATAACTTTTGATAAAATAGCTCGATGAAACTTGAATGGGCAAATCTCTATTAGTATATATATACATCTTAGGATTCTCTTCAGTTTTTTATGTTATCATTACTCTGACAGACCTTTCAGCCACATATCAATAGAAATTTGGTGGCAAAGTTTTGATAACCTTTGATTTCTTTTTAGGAACCTCAAAATTGTCTGATGCATGCTCAGGAGATGAGAGGAAAGTAGAATATTGGTTGTTTGCAACAACCCCAACACGTATTCCAAAGATCCCATGCCATTGGTTATTAAGTGCTTGGTCGTTGCTTCTCGTGCTTGATCATATATCTCTTAAAGCACTTAGCAGCCTTATAATAGTGAACAGATGAGGAGATGGGAAACAATCATAATATATCTATGTAGTAGAAGAGAATAATCATTCAAATAACGCATTAATATTTATAAAATAAACATCCATGATGAAAGTTGAATTCATTTAATAAATTTGCAAAAAAAACTCCCATAGGAGCTCCATGGGAGAACTATTGAGGGTAACTCTGGTGTATAGATGATTGGCGGCTGAATTATATTGAAAGGGGATGCACAAAGATGTAGAGGAGATGGTGGCCAAGTGTGAGATTTGCTAGAGGAACAAGTATATGGCTATGGCTCTAAGGGGGGTACTACAGCCGTTGGCACTTCTAGACAGAGTGTAGGAAGAAGTCTCTATGGATTTCATAGACGGGCTACCACAATCAGAGGGGTTTATAATTATTATTATGGTGGTAGACAGACTAAGCAAATATGCTCATTTCATTCATCTATGACAACTTTACATGACAGTAACAGTGGTATCGGCTTTCATTAGAGAGGTGGTCAAATTACAAGGGATACTAGAGTCTATAGTGTCAATATTGGAGGGAGTTGTTCAGGTTGCGGGGGACTGTGCTGAAGAAAAACACCATTTACCACCCTCAGACTGATGGGCAGATCAAGATGGTTAACAGGATCTTGGAAACATATATGTGATGCTTTGCTTCAAAGACACCTCAGCTGTTGGCTAAGTGGATGGAGGGCAGAGTACTGGTACAACACTTCGTACTATTCAACGTCCTAGATGACTCCTTTCAAAGTGTTGTATGACAGGGATCCTCCTCACTTGTTGCACTTTGGGCAAAGTAACACATCAATCTTTTTAGTGGAGCAGTACTTGAAAGAGCAGGACAGGATACTAGAGGAATTGAAAATACATATGTTGAGAGCCCAGTAGTTTATGAAAAGGTAGGCTAATGAGCACAGGAAGGACATTCAATTTGAGGTAGGGGATATGGTGTATTTGAAGCTTCGTCCATAAAAGAAGAGGATAGTGGCTAGAGGAGGAATGAGAAGCTAACTCTGCGATACTTTAGCCATTTTGAGATAGAAGAGAGGATCGGAGCCGTAGCGTTTCTACTAAAGCTATCTCCGACCAATACCATACACCCGATATTCCACTTGTCACAATTGCGGAGAGCTATAGGGGATCGCACCTCAGTTGCAGAGTTACCAGTGACGCTGACAAAGGACCTGAAGGTGGTTCTGGAATCGCTGGAGTTGGTAGAAATACGACAGGGGGAGGGAGTAAGTAAGTGATAATTAAGTGGAAAAACCTACCTGAGTACGACGCTACTTAGGAGCCGTATGAGCATATTAAACACAAATTTTCATCCTTCCACCTTGAGGACAAGGTGATTCTTTGGGATGGGGTATTGATAGACCGGTCTAGGATGGACCAATCCAGCCGACCCAATACCAGGGCCGGCTCTTGGTCTATTCCAAGAGGAACAGGGAGCAGCCGGCCCCCCTTTGTGGGGCCCTGCATTGATGGCAAATTCAAATAAGAGGGGGGTAGTTTATGAGGGAAATTATTCATGGAGGGGTTGTTTAGTAGTTATGCTTTTATTTTTTATTCTCTAAATAGGGGAGAAGAGATTAGGGTTAGGGTTATGGGAGATGTTTGTTGATTTCTGAATTTCTCTTAGGTGTTTAGGCTCTAGCCACCGACTAGGACTTGGGAGAACCGGATCTTCCTCTCGAATTGAAGATCCATTCTATCTTGTTTGTTTTCTTTTTCGTTTTTATCAATTGTCAAATTCCTTAGTATTTTGTCTGGGGATTTATCTCAAAATCCTGCTTGAATTTGCGAAAATTCCAAATTTCAGCCAAGGTTTCTTCAATTTCCGCATGTGTTTCTTATCAAATGCATGCTCAACTAACACACATAAACAGTATGAAAATTCATAGGACATTGAAGGAGAAACCCATGTTCAAATTCAACAATAAACTATATAACAAATCATTAGCACAGTTTATTTTTTTTCCTGATGAAACTTCCGAAGTGTAATGACCATAAAGTCATAAAAATCAGTTGACATCATCTATTTGAACTTAAACTCATCTGCATGAACTATACAATGAAAGCAAGTCAGTATTCATCCCATCTGCATGATACAAACGAAGGATCTGGGGCAGAGCTAAAACATTTCTTAAAGAGGACACACAAGTACAGAAGAAACATGTTTTATAGAAATATATTTTGCACTTTTGCAAACTCTCAACCATTTTGCTCTAGGCTGGAGACCAGCACTTTTGGTATCAAAGACTTCTTTCTGAAAACAAATCTTTAAGAAAATTTTTGCTCTAAAAAATAAAAATAAAAATAAAAAAATCTGGAGACAGTCTAGGACCAAAAACTCTTAAGTTGAATTAATTTACCTTATTCACTTGTCTTTTTCTCTCATATCTTACATAAATGACTAATTGATGTAATGTCGGTACCCTTGTGACTGTGACATTCATCAAGTTAAATCATGAATAATTCTCACTTGATCACTGAGGTTCTCTTTGTGTTCTTAATCTCTCTTTATGCAACATGAAATTATCAATCCAAATGCTACAAAACTTGTAGCTCAAAAATCCTTGAGACATCCTACTAAAGTGAAGAAAGTGAATTCACCTCATCATTTGTGTGTTATTTCATCTTTCGTGGCTTTAATTGAAGTGTGTTGACTCTATGATCCCATAGTGTATGTGAGTCTATTTTGATGATACAAACATATGAGGAAGAAACTAATGCTATATGATGACATTTCCAAGTTTAAATATTGCAAGGACTTGGGTGTAAGATTCAAGACAATTGATGACTAATCCTATGACGAGAGAAGCATCGGAAACTCAAATCAAACTCAAAAGATGATAGAGAAGATGAAAGAGTAATTTATAGTCTATTAGTGGCAATAGAAAAATTAGTTTTGTATTCTGCTAGATGATTATTCCTGGGTCCAAGCTCTCTTTAGGAAATCCATTAAGTAAATACTATTAATTACTCAAAGTTATATTAATATTCTATATTTTAATCAAGTTAGTTAAATAGATTTTAGCAAAAATTTACAAAACAATTTGATCAATAATTTTATTAATTTTTACTAATTAAGGTTTAATTAAGATTAAAATAGTAATAAATATATAATTATTTTATAATTGCAAAAATAGCTTGTAATTTTATTCACATTAGATGCATCACATTTTTGCATACAAAACCGTATAAATATAATATAATTATCAAAATCGTTTAGATATAAGATTGAAAAAAAGTTCAAGAAAATAACCAAACTAACCTTCCATTAGATCTTATAATGAATGCGAGTAGGGGTGTCAATAAATGACCTGACTCAAAAAATTTGGGTTCAGGTTTACCAGTTTACTAAATGGGTCGGGTTCAGGTTGATCCACGAATTTGTTTTTGACCCAAAAATGACACATTTAATATCCTTTTTTCTTATTTTTTTTAATTTGTTGGTATAATCTTCTTATTTTTTATCAAATATTTCAAACTTTATAGTTAATAATTTACCCAAAAAAATAACCAAAATGAGTTAACGAGGCATTCGGGTTGCTAGCAGTCGGATTCGGGTTAACTGAATTTTGGTCAGGTCAATTTCGGGTCAGACCTGAACCTGACCCGTCAATCCATTTTGACCCCTAAATTCGAGGCAATAAGCATCGAAGCAGCAATGGTCTTATAACCTTGGGGTTTTGGTAACATTTGAATCAGCCTATAAGGGTGAATAGTAGTTTAATGCTAGTTTATTGACCAAAATGGTAAATTTGAAAAAAGGGAGCTTTTCTAAGACATTTTAATGGTTTTGGTGATTAAATCGAGTCTATATAAACCCTAAATTCTCAAATGAATAGGTCAGTGAAACTGCTATAAAAATCCTTTATGCCATAATCTCTCTAAAGCACTTCTCTTGAAGAACATTTTCATTATTTCTAAGGGATGAATTCTTCATTCCCAAAAAGCTTGAAAGCCTTTAAAGATCATTCATTTGCAAGCTAAATTTCAGTGCACAATGATCATCAAACGCTGCATGGTTTCTTTAATTTTTCATTTTTCATCCTTTATTACAATACTTGGTTACCCCAAAAAATCAAAATATGTAGTTCATTTTTGTTTCCTTTTGTTAAGTCATGGAAAGACTTGGTGATCTAGTATTTTTAGTTTTTATTTGCACTTGCCCGTTAAGGAGAGTGTATTTGTTAGGTTGTGATGTTCTTGATCTGCTTGAAGAACGAAGGAGTTTAGGCTTGTGGTAGCAAGTCTGAGTAGTGGAATACTAATTTGAGAAGGAATTAGGTGTCCATGTAGAGTGGTTTAAGTTGAATGACATAATTATTTTATATGTTGTCAACTTGTTTACTCTTTTAATTGCCCTTTTACTATTTGTATTTATAATGTTAATTTTGCGCTTATTTCTATTAATTGCAAATAATAATTCACCCCCTATCCCCTCTTTATATGTCATACTCTTAAATTGATATCATAGAATTAACTCATTTGATATAATCACCGAGGATAAACTACACATGGCACACAATTTATCTTTGACCAAATTTAGTTCGTGCAGATAACCCCTTGCAAAATAAATGCAACATATTTTACCAAATTTACTTTGTGCAGATTCTATGACCCAAACAAAACAAAATAACTTTGCATATAAACACTTCAGCTTAAGTCTCACCAAATCAAACAGAACATAAAAACAACAAGCACCGTGAGCTTGCAATCAAGAATCCTAATCTGAACAGAATGATGTCTTAAAAGTCGCCTCAAATCAAGAAATGAGCTTAAGACGTACTCACGCCCTAAGAGACAATAAAGCCTCTTACAAGTGGTAGGAAACAATTTGACAAATCCAAGTTAAAATACAATGCAATAGAGTCTAATTTCAAGATTTATAGCTGAGACTAGGGGTGTCAATTTCGGGTCACGGGTCGGGTTCGGGTCGAACCCGAACTGACCCGGGTGGAAAACGGGTCAACCCTAACCCGACCCGGGTAGAGAAACGGGTCGAAAATCCGAACCCGGACCCGACCCGGCGGGTTGCCGGGTTGACCCGACACGACCCGGAACTGCGACGGCGGCAGCGCGCGGCAGCTCGCGGCACGCGGCACGCGGCGGGGCAGCGGGGCAGCGGGGCAGCGGGGCAGCGCGCGGCACGCGGCACGCGGCGGGGGCAGCGGGGCAGCGGCGCGTCACGCGTGGCAGCGCGCAGCGGGCGGGCAGCGGGGCGGGCAGCGGGGGCAGTGGGGCGGGCAGCGGCGCGTCACGCGTGGCAGCGCGCAGCGGGCGGGCAGCGGGGCGGGCAGCGGGGGCAGCGGGGCGGGCAGCGTCGCGTGGCAGCGGGGCAGGGGGCAGCGGGGCAGCGGGCAGGGGGCTGGGGAAGCGGGCAGAGGGCGGGATTTCGAAATTTTTTGAATTAAACGGGTTGGCGGGTTGACCCGGCAACCCGCCGGGTCAACCCGAACCCGACCCGTTTTTGAAACGGGTCGATTTCTGGAACCCGAACCCGACCCGTTTTGAAATCGGGTCGGGTCCAACCCGGCGGGTCCGGGTCGGGTCCGGGTCGGGTTTTCGTGTCGTGTCAAAAATTGACACCCCTAGCTGAGACATCCAGCCAGTAAAAGCATTCTAAGGTTAGAATCCAGACATAAAAGTCCAATGCCCAGCAGTTAGCATTGAATGGAACTTCCAATAAATGAACCATACAAAAAGCTTCCAAAGAGAGAACTGAGGCACGTGGGTCATTACCTCAAGGCTGAACTCTGGCGAGAATATCTCACAATGGCACGGCCTCCACTGTTCTTGATTTTTTATGACATTCTCTTCTACCATGTTTCCCTCGGTCTTTCCCAGCTCCTCCCAATTTCCAGCTATAACTGAAATTTTGAAGAGTATTTGAGATTATGCAGGCCTATTTCATAAAAAGTGCTCAATGAACATGATACAAACATCAAGAAATACATACATAATAACTGTTAAAACCGCTAAATCAACTAATTATCTGTATGCACCAATGATTTACTTTCATCCAACAATTTATTGAACAAGACAATTATCAAGAGAGTTCATAGTTAGCCTGCTAATCAATGCAAGTAGAAATCATAGTAAAAAATAAGCATTTGCATCATAATGGTATATATAAAAGAATGACCCAAGGAATGTCTATCAATAACAGTACAATGTCAGTCTCTCATACCAGCCCACATCTAAAGGGTTGTTTGGTTGCAACTATTATAAATGTAAAGTAGAATTAAAGCAAAGTTTTGAAATTTGTGGTGTTCAGTTGGAAGAAGAAAAAAAAAAAGTGGAGTAAAACATAGGTCTAGTTGAAATTCCTTACCTACTCATTTAAAGTTAGATATATGTTGATATGAGGTAAGCATGTACTTACATTATTGTATGTTAACTCTATAAGCTGGAGTGAGTAGTTGTCTTGGGCTAATTCTTAGTTTATAATGATTGTAAAGATTGTGGCGATTATGCAATGAAATGGTGTTGGTTTTATAACAAGCCTCACTTCGAGTTGTTAAGGTGAACAATTTATAACCTTAAACCCCCTTAATGTTGTTTTGCTCGTATTGGTAATGTTCTTTTCATAATGAGAAAAATCACTTGATGTGTTTTGTTTGTACAAGGATCAATGGGAGAGGAGAGATTTAATATGAAGTTAAAACTTACTTCTCAATGTAAGGTGCATGTGATTAATTTCATATATTGCTATCTTTTATATGCATTAAGGATTACAGAGTGAGATTTTGAGGATTGGCAAATCTCATTCTTTTAAAATGTGGAGAAGTTATGTTTCTCATACTTTTAATGTTTATTTGTATTGAATATACTATGCCAGAGGCTTTGCTGCTTGATTTTTTTTTTAATTATATTAATTGAATTTAAGTTTGCCTATTAGTAAATTGTTTGTTTGTGTGGATGTCTAAGGTGACATCATGCATTCTATCATGTAATGTTTTTGTTTGTCAAGATGATTAAGTTGTCCAATTTGGAAATTTACATCCTTTGAGTACGGTATAGTCCAGCAGAACTTCACACCTTTATATTGCTATACTTAAAGTAAGTCTACTTTGTAATTGTTAGGCATGAAGAGTATCAACTATACTTGCAATGTACTGTTAATGTAATGTTTGAAATGTGAAATCATAGTGCACATACGAATAAATTCTCATACCATAATTTCGTCCCTTGTGAATGAGGTTTTGTCTTGTAAGAAGGTACAGCCATCATTATAATCTAGTGCAAATAGATTTTTGCACTCCAAAGATCCTAATGCCCGAATTTATGTTTGATAGGTGCAGTTGAGTTAATGAACCACCGAACCAACCCATAGCTCCACCACCCTAGAATTGGCAATGAAATGGAATGAGTATTAATCTTGAATCAAGATTAAGAGCACCAAATCGATAGAGAGAGAGTGTGTATGTGGGGGTTCTGGTGAAGGCAGAACGAAAAAAGGAGAGAATGAGCAAAAGATTGAGTTCAAGAGAAACAAGAGAGCAAGGAATCAAACAAGAACTGAGGATGAGATCTATGATATGAGGAAGAAGGTACGTGCTAAAAAGAGAGAGAGACCAAGGGAGGAGAGGATTGGCCGGAGCTCAGAGCCAATTGTGCGAGTTCTTTGACAAAGTTATGTCAAGGGCTTTCCACTTGGAGGCTTGTAGTAGCAGGACTTCATCATCATTCTACGATCAACTAGGTAAACTCGGAACCCTAGATTTCTTTATGCTAATACAATGATGTTTTATGCGTATGAATTAGGGTTATTAGGTTATTTGTGAGAGCTTAATTAAGATGAAACTTGAATTTAAACTCAGCTTAACATTGATTTAAATTAATTCGTGAATAATTTTACATATCAAAGGGCCTTGGCTTAGGCAATATACTCTCTAATTTATAACATAGAGATCTCAGGTGCCAATCTAAGTCCTTACAAATATGAAAAATTTCTCCAAATCTACACATTAAATATTTATAATTGGCCCTGTACCCGCCTCATATCTATAACTGTCCTTATGCTCACCTTATATCTATGCTAGCCTTGAGCCCGTCTAATAAAAATATTGGATAGATTTCTATCCTCCAAGAAAAAATAAGTAATTTCACACACCTGTATTTTAATTTATGTAGGTAATCATCTTGGAATTGAAGATTTGGAGCAATGAACCTACAATTGTCCTACATAATCTTCAAGCATAGATTTTGAAAGGGGATTTTATGATTATATAAGCAAATCTTAGAAGCTAAGAATCACAAAATTCTAGGGTTCTGATATTTTATACTATAATTTTATTTATTTTAAACTTAGATGTTAAGAATCATAGAAAGCACGAGTAAATGATATTTTACATTTGTATTCTTGAATAAATGATATTGAAAGTTGTTTGGTTGGTAGAATTTTGAGTGTAAAGTAAACACATGAGTTTAAAAAATTATGGGTTTGGACAATTGTGCAAATTATTTTGGGAGTTAGACTTCACCTTCTAGTTCATTTTGAGTTTAGAATTTTTCCCATTTAGAGCAAATTCCAAATACACAGCTTGGGTAAAAGTGATGTCTACTGCCCGTCTCCACCTATCACAAGTTGCTACCTATCGTTAGCAGCCATCATCAGCCGCCTCCGTCCCTTATTGTCAACTGTTGTTGCTGCCACCAGTCGCAGACCCCAATCACCATCGGCCTCAACCATCACCATCATAGGTCACCGCCAACTATCACCACCTCTACTTATCGTCAGGCATTGCCCTCATTGTCCGCCGACTCCAATCAACTAGTATTCCAAATGCATTACTATTTTACTTTGCATTCCCTTACTTGAAATCAAATAAAAATAAACAAAATAAACTCCTAAATTTGTATATACTCAATCAAACAACTCAAAAATATTTTCAATAAACTAATTTTATTATGCACTACATTCGTTTTTAATCAAACATAATAGCACCTAAGTTGTAAATGAATAATGAGACTATTTATAAAGAGGTTTCATAGTTATGTTATAAAGTGGAGAACAATAAATTATTATTATCCTTTTAATTTCATTGAGTATAAGGTTGTGTATTGATAATAAGAGTTTAAAAGAATTAGCTTTATATTTTCTAATTATTTTTTAACAAAATCACTTGATTATTATAAATAAAGGTTAATGAAAAAAGTTTAATATAGATGAAGATATTAATGATTATTTTGTTGTGTGTCACTTAAAAATTGTTGATTATAAGAATGTGCAAATTGGTTGTTATGATTTTTTTAACCTTTTGATACCCATTGTATTGAATGTATAGTTGATATGGATTCTTCTGAATCTAGGAATTATGAAGTGCCATGTATTGAAGCAAGATAGGTCAGTCGATATATCATATTGATGATGATCTCTATCAAGTGGGCAACTCTTTATTCTTTATGGGATAAGCGTACACTTGTTATGGTTGTCTTGTGATGTTTATGAGCATTGTTTGATAGGTATAAATAAATCATTAGGGCTGCAAGCGAACCAAACATTCGACGAGCTACTCGTTGTTCGGTTCGATTAAAGCTCGTTTGTGATCGTTTAATTAACTAAACAAATAAACTTGAACAATATTTTAAATACTCGATTCTTAAATAAACAAACTTGAACATTAATGCGTTCAATTCATTTATGTTCGCGAACAACATCATTTGAAGTTCGTGAACAAGCTCGACATTAAGCTCGATTCGTGTTCGATTTTGAACTCGTGAATAAGCTCGATAAAAATAATTAATATTTGACTATAAAATTAATAAATATAAATAATCATTGCCTTTGTTACATAGACAATTACTTTTATTACAAATATGTTTGTTCATAGATATGTTCATGAACGTGTTTGTTTGATAGTTAAAAAAAATTGTTAAATATGTTCACGAACAAGCTCGATAAGCACTAAACGAACGAACATAAACTGAACATAAACCGAACATGAACACTCATAAATTTAAATGAACCAAACATGAACACAAACAATAAAACTCAAACAAACATGAACCAAACTTGAACAAGCTAATATTAAATGAACACAAATATGAACACTCACATACTCGGCTCGGCTCAGTTTGTTTGCAGCCCTAAAAATCATGCTCAACAAATCCTCGACTCTATTGATATATAGCAAACTTTAATCATACAAATTTTAAAATATTTATTAAAACACATTGCTCATGATATAAAATTTATAAGATATATATTTGAATGATCGATGGATATAAATGTCGATAGTACCCTCTGAATGAAAAGGCTAAGAAATTCTTAGCATGACTCGTGGGTCAATAGTAGACTATATAGGTGAAAACCTTCCTTTTATTTAGGGTATTACAAATAACCAGCTACGTATAAGGTATAATAGTAAATGATTGATGAGCTGTTTCGGGGTGTATAAACATGGTATGTGATGCAACATGAGAATATTATTTTTTTTTAAGATAACATTGAAATAAAATGATATGATTAAATGGATAGCCTCCTCATTTTCAAATTGCATGATTATTACATAGGCAAATAGGCTCAATATAATTATAGCAGTTTCATTGTCATGTTGTTGTTTTAGTTTTTAGTAAAATGTAATTTAGTAGTAGTGGTGGTATAATGTTTGGTCGACAACATTTTAGGTATAAAGTAAAGTAAAAATAGGAGTTTTAAAAATACAACCGTTTGGATGTCTGTGTTTCAAATATAAAGTATTTTTTTGAGTGAATTTGAAATTATTTGAGCAAGTTCCAAATACACATCTTGTGTAAATTGATGTCGGCGGCCACTGCCACTGTCAGTCACTGTCTACAACCTCCGATTAACTGTTATTCTAAATGCACTGCTATTTTACTCTACATTTATTTACTTCAAATAAAAAAAGGTAAATTATTGCATGTGTGGTGTATTCAACCAAATAACACAAACGTATTTTCAATACAATATATTTACTTTACATTGCATTACTTTTTTAGAAGCAAAAAAAAAAACCCCAAGTGGTTCAGGAACATGATAAAATTCGGCCAATGCTTGTACAAGATTCATCCCTAATCGACATATTGAGAAATCAGGGTTTATTTTATGCCCATTGGATTACTTATGTAATTCATCAATGTATCAACAACAACATCAAGCCTTTGTCTCACTACATGGGGTCGGCTACATGAATCCTTTTTCTCCATTGTGTCCTGTTAAAAGTCAATTCCTCATTTAAATCTAATAAAGAAATATCATTTTTAATATTTTTAACCAAGTATTTTTAGGTCTACATCTGTCTTTCTTAATATAAGTCAAATATAATACATCTACTTTTCTAACTGGGTCATAAAAAGTTCATCATTTTATGTGACCAAACCATCTAAGGAGACTCTCTCTAATCCTATCTTCTACTGGAGCTACTCCAACCTTTTCACTTATATGCTCATTTCGTATCCTATCTCTAAGGGTAAATCCAATCATCCACCTAAGCATCATCATCTCTGTAACACTTAACTTAGTATTATGCTTCTTTTTTAATGGCCAACATTCTGCACCATAAAGCATAGTAGAACTCACCACCATCTTATAGAATTTTCCCTTAAGTTTGAGAGAGACTTTTCTATCACACAACAAGCCCGATGCATTTCTGCACTTCAACCATCCAACTTGAATTCTACTGATAATATCCCCATCTATTTCACCATCACTCTGAATAATAGATCTAAAATATGTACTCTTATTAATGACTTGATCGCCCAAAATCACAATCCCCCACTAGATCAAACACTATTAAAATTACACTCCATATATTCAGTTTTAGATCTACTAAACTGAAAACCTTTAGACTCTAAATTTGACCTCCATAATTCAAGTTTACCATCAACTCCCTTTCTAGTCTTATCAACAAGAAGAATATCATCAACAAAAAACATACACCAAGGTACATCCTCTTGCAAATGTCTAGTGAGAACATCCATGACTAAAGCAAAAAGATATGGGCTTAAGGCTGATCCTTGATGTAATCCAACCAAAATAGGAAAATACTTGGTCAAACCACCTTGTGTATGAACACAAATAATAACTCCTACATTCATATCTTTAATGATTTGAATATAAGCATTATTAACTCCTTTCTTTTCAAGAACTCTCCATAGCACTCCTCTTGGAACTTTATCATATGTTTTCTCTAAATCAATAAATATCATATGTAGATTCTCCTTATTCTCTCTATATTTCTCCATCAAACCTAGGGGAGTAAACAAGTCGAGTCGATTCAAGTTTTAGCACTATCAAGCTCAGCTCGTCAGTTGAAAAGCGAGCTCGAACTCGAGCTCGTCCCACTGTAAACGAGCTCGAGCCGACTCGTCGAGGCACTCAATTTTTGTGCCCGTTTTCAATTTCCCGCCCGGTTTCCATTTTCCCGCCCTATTTTCATTTAGGAGAAAATAAAGCTGCAGCTTTCTCCAATGTAATAAATATATATATAGATTGATGGAATTAAAAAGGTTGTAGCTTTTAAGCCTCATTAACGAGCTCATTTAAAGAGAGAGAGAGAGATGGAGAGAGAGACAGAGGGATTGAGCATTTTTTTTCTATTGTCAGAGAGGTATTAGCATTATTATTCAAGTGTGTGTGTGTGTGAGAGAGAGAGAGAGAGAGAGACCGAGAGAGGGGCATAGTAGCAGATTTTAAAATCAAGCTTTGAAAATTCTTGAAATACATGCAGCTGGGAATTTAAAATATAGGTGGGAGTGGGATTTATACATCATTTATTATTAATTATTTTAAAATATTTAAATGTAATAAATTCGAGCCGACTCGCGAGCTCACGAGCCAAGCCGAGCTCAAGCTCGAAATCGAGCTCGTTTACTAAACGAGCTCGAGCTTGACTCGTGAGCTCGATAAGCTCGGCTCGCGAGCCCATAAATGAGTCGAGCTCAAGCCGGCTCGGCTCACTTACACCCCTAATCAAACCTCTCAATAAATGTCTGGCTTCCATAGTAGACCTACTCGGCATGAATCCAAATTGATTTTGAGAAACATTAGTATCACGCCGCAACTTAAGCTCCATAACTCACTCCCATAATTTTAAAGTATGACAAATTAATTTAATTCCTCTATAATTCGCACAATTTTGTGCATCACCTTTATTCTTAAAAATATGAATCAACATACTCATTCTCCACTCATCTTGCATCTTTTAAGGCTTCAAAATAGTATTAAAAAGTTTAATAAGCCAAGAAATCCCTTCATCTCCTAAGCATTTCCACACCTCTATAGGAATATCATCAGATCCAACAACTTTTCCACTTCATTTTCTTTAAAGTCTCTCTAACTTTGGTTTTACTAATACGTCGATAAAAACAAAAATCTTTATTTTCATTTAGGGTGCTAAGGTCACTAAAGTCAATCGTATCCTCACAATCTTCATTAAAAAGTTTAGCAAAATATATTATCCACCTTTATTAAATATCATCTTCTAAGAAAATTACTTTTTTATCTTCATCCTTAATACACTTCACTTGAACTAAATCATTACTACTTCTATCTCTTTGTTTGGCTAACTTATACATATATTTTTCTCCCTCCTTAGTATCTAATTTATTTTATAAATCATTAAAAGCTAAGATATTTGCATTGCATATTATTTTCTTAGATTCCTTGCATTCCTCTTTATATATTTCCCAATTATCAATTTTTTTACAACTAAACTAATTTTTATTACAAATCTTCTTATTTTTATCTTTTCTTGCACATTTGAATTTCACCACCAACTATTTTTACTATTAGGCATTTTTCCCTTTGATACTCCAAGCATATATTTTGCAATATTCTTAATATCACTAGACACTTTTTCCCACATAACATTAGCATCCTCATGCCCAGACAAAATCTTAAAATCTAAAATCTTTCTCTCAAAAATATTTTTGTTAATATTTTTTAAATGCCCCCATTTAATCTTTGAATATCTCTTAACTATATTTTTTATTTTTTCTCCTTCATCTTGAAGTCCAAAACTAAAAAGCAATATTGGGTACATAAACTTTCACTCGGAATAACTTTATAATTATTGCAATCTAAACGATCTAATTTTTTTATAAAAAAAT
This sequence comes from Dendrobium huoshanense, assembly GCA_016618105.1. Taxonomy (NCBI): domain Eukaryota; kingdom Viridiplantae; phylum Streptophyta; class Magnoliopsida; order Asparagales; family Orchidaceae; genus Dendrobium; species Dendrobium huoshanense. Next base: position 21,972,089 of record CM028352.1, on the reverse strand, counting down.
AATCAATATGAGATTTATTATATTCATTCTTAAACATGATGAGATGTTGATCTCTTTTCTTAAATAAGGTATTAGCAATTAAAAAAAATGTATGCAAATGCAATTTATATGCATTGACTATAATGTAGCGTCACTTCTCCTTCCGAAGATACATAGTGTTTGACACATGTTAAACATGACCACACATCTGAAATGCCTCCAACACATGTCGGCCATGATGTCTGATTATAATAATACTAAAAAGTTCGGACACGTGTCCTAAATATTTTATAAGAAAACTCTTTTTTAACTAAATTTCTTCTATTTTAATTTTTTAATTATTAAAAAACTAAAAGCAAAATTTCTTCTTCCCTCTCTATAGCTCCAAATCAATCATCTACACATAATTACCTGCCCTCAAACATTCTCATTTTCATTTCTCAACCGAGTAGTGGCTAGGGTTTCACATTGACACCTAATGCCATCACAACATCAATGTCCGACACTATCTCAATATCGACATCCAACACTATCACAACATCGACATCTGAAACCATCTCGACATCAATGTATGACACCGTCTTAATATTGACATCCATTGTCATCTCAAAATCAACATATGAAACCATCTCGATGTCATTATCTGATGCCATCTTGACAATGATGCCTGACATTAGCAATTTCTACACCCAGTCACACATCAATTATATCTCAATAACTTATCTTTATTTAACTCTATCTCAACATCGATAGCCAACACCATCTTGACATCAACGCCCAATACCCAATGCCCAATGTCGAATACACAACATTGACACTCGATTCTCAATAGTGTTATCGTCTACCATGTTGATGTTTGACTCACAATATTGACGTCAGACTCTTAATATTATAATCTTAATCATTTTAAAAACAAATCTTATTTAAATGACTTATTTTTTTTTATTGTTCTTCATATTCTGTTTATTTAATGTCTATGTACTATTTTTTAAGTTATAAAAATTATATTGTCATATACAGCTCATATCCATGTCTTATATAATTCAATAATTAATTTGTCATATATCCATGTCGTGTTCGGGTCTTTGCATCCTAGTGCATGCACAAAATTATATATCATGTTATGTGATTTGAGATCAAATTTGAAGAGTTGACTTCTTTAGAATTATTTGGTGGATTATTTTATGGACTTAATTTGCTGACCTAATCTAAACCCAATTCTTTCAAGATTATTGGTTTTATGAATAAATATTTTGATCATCCCTTACACCTCCTTTAATGTTTTAGAACTCCCTCTCAAAAAAGTTTCAGTCCATGTGAAGGATGGTCCTTCCATTGTTAGCACTTGTACAATACATAAAATCATCCCACACACTCTCCATCCTACAAGTAGCTCTCGACCACTTCTTCAAAGCCACCTTCAATCAACTTCTATGAAGCCTAAACACTTCTATTAACCATTTCAGGTCACATAAACACAAAATAAAAATAATCATTCACATTCTCTTCAACAATTCTGCTATTATCATACATCAATTGGTATTAGAGCCTCTCAATTATCTTGCATCATTTTGTATCAATCATTGAACAGCTGCAAGAAGTTAAATCAACAAGGTTACAACCAACTGCATTAATATTGGTAAGAAAGCTTCATTCACACTAATTCATTCAAATCTACTTCTAATAACCTCCTCTCATCTTCTATACTCCATTAAAAAATATCTATCTCTGATCCTTTATCAAAAGTCCACCACAACTTCAACAGCTATAAGCATGCAAGTGGATTTCTAGCATTTAATGCAATGAATGTCACTTTGCATATGATTTCTTGTGAACTTTATAGCACAACAATATTTTTTTTATTAATTGTCACTTCTAATAACTTCCATCAGATAAGTTTTGATTAAACTAATGCAAAAATTATAATTAAAAATATGCCTTGTTTATGGTGCTACTTGTAATAATCATATAGCATTTCCTATGCCTTGTCATTTACAACTTCGCTAATAGGTTTCACCTACTGAATTTACTTCCCACAAACTCGTACCTATTTATTTTATAGTTTTTTAGGTCACTATCTCATCATCTTAGAGTAGAAAGCTCCAAGACTTACAATTCAAGAACCTTGACAAGGTGATTAATGTCAAGTTATTTAATTTATTTAACAACAGCTTATCATTCAAATGAGTTATTATAATAGTTAACTTTGGTTTATATTTTTATGGATAAATATTTGGATGTCACGAACTTCTAGATGCTCCGATTATATATTTCAATCATTGTGGACAGGATATACTATTTGGATTAACTCTAAATTAATCAACTCACCCCCATCATTTCTGGTTACTGTTAATTTTCTTATAGACCCATTGAGCTAATTTTGACATTTGATCTCAGCATCTCAATCAAACAACTTTAACTCAAAAAGCAGGTCGGTCAATTGAGTTCCTTCAACGAAATAAAAAGGTAAAGAGATTAACCGGGAACTGCAATACCTACTTACAATGACCAAAACGTCACAACCTTGAGTCCCGATATGAGAAATCCATACTAGCAGTGACTGAATGAAAAAAAAGAAAACAAGAGAACTGATGAAACAATCCGGCGGTTCCATCCCATCGCAACCCACTGCAGTAAAAACAGAGACAAAAAGATGACGATCGCTACCGAAAGCTCACCAATCAGCGATGGTGTATTCCTCGTGCCACCTGGGCAACAAGATCCCTTCTGAAGAAATGGAAACACTGATCGGAGGAGAAGAAGATGAGGGCTGCGGCTGCAACGGGGACCCGAATGTAAGGGTTTACCACACAATCAGAATGAGGACAGAAAAAAAAGATAAATCCAACGAACAGAAGAGGACGCTTTATTCGCGAATCTTTACTTTCTCCCTCGAATACCTCTATATGGTCCATTGGGCGAAGGATTACGGTATTCGAGTATTTCTGGAAGTTCACCGTTTTGTTGTCACTCTCTTTCAAGTTCCGAAATATATATTGTTTCAGTTGAACTAGGCTTTATAAATCACGATAATCTCTCAAATTTCACACACAGAATTTTAATAATATTTCTTTTTTTTTTGGGAAAGAGTTAATAATATTTCTTAGTTGAATTTGACTTTAAATCAAGTCAATTTGATTTGGGGCATATAGTAAATTGAGTCAAAATATATTAATTTGGTGATGATTTGTTAAATTAAGGTTTCGCTGGGCGGCTTTATTGTTAGTTCTTAAAACAGTTTTTTAGTACAAAAATTTTAATTTTTATATTAAAAAGTTGTTTTAAGAAATAGTAAGAAAATCGTCCCAAAGGAGTAGGGGTGTCAATTTCGGGTCACGGGTCGGGTTCGGGTTGAACTCGGTACTGACCCGGCGCTATTCGGGTTAACCCGAACCCAACCCGTTTTTATAAACGGGTCAAAACAGTCAACCCGAAACCCGACCTGTCGGGTTCGGGTTGACCCGACCCGACACAAAACAAGCCGCAGGAGTTCGAGTTGACTAGGCTAGCACGTGAATGTGAATGGGAGCCTCCGTCCGACGAAGGGAGAGGCAGATCGCGGACGACGTCGAGCTCGTCTGACTGCGGGATCGCTGGGATCGCGAGACACCTCGACGGTGGGAGAGCGGGGTCGTGGGACGTATGAGCGGCGGGGCACGGGGTCAGTCGGTCTGTGCGTCGGGCAAAGTGGCCGACCGACGTGACGTCTGACTGCAGGAGGACATGACACGGGCGGGTGAGCTGAATCGATTTGACGAGACGAGACACGGAGGCAGAGCTGAAGCCTAACGCGACGCGGTATGACAATTGATGCGGGCGTGTTAGCTGACTCGGACGTGGTTTCCGGGTCAGTCCGGGTCAATGTCGGGTTTTCGGGTCAACCCGGACCCGACCCGTTTTTCAAACGGGTCAAAACCTTTAACCCGAACCCGACCCGTGTTGGGTTCGGGTTGACCCGAACCCGAAATTTCCATGTCGGATTCGAGTCTGGTTTTCGTGTCGTGTCAAATATTGACACCCCTACAAAGGAGACCTAAGTTGATGAAATAGATAAATTGAGAAAATTATTTTATTATGTTTATTATCAATTTTTATTATATTGTTCTAATATTGTATAAAGATGAATTAATTTTTATTGAGATAACTAAATCATAACTCATAAGTATAAATATGATGATGATTAAATCATTTTAATTTGAAATTACTTGGTTATAAAAGATAAAATCCATTCTTTTGGGATAAAAGCTTTGTACCTTAAAAGTTATCGTGGAAGAATGAGTATATCATCTTAGCTTTGCACAAAAAATTATATACACATATATAATCATAAGAGACATAAGTTTTTATGTAAAAATTTAAGAAAAAAAACTTCAAAGTTTGGTTCGGCTGAAATGATCCACTATTTAAGTAAGATTACGTACAGAGGTTTGCCATCCATTTAATTAGAAAGGAAACTATAAAAAATTATGGATAGCTAGTTGATCTCTAGTGTTTGTGATAGAGAATACTAAGTAAATTATGATGGATGATGATAACAATCACATGAAGTAACTTAGTCGATAGATGTAATTATCAGCAATGAATAGTGGCGTTGAAGATACAGTCATTGGATAATAAACTTTGAATAATAGAAGTCAAGCGATGATAGTTGAGCAATTGCTATCTGATGACGATGATCACAGATGGTGATTGAGCGACGAATCAATAAATAATAGTTGGGGGCAATGACGATTGAGTAATAATGGTCAAACAATTGTGAATAGGTGACAGCAATTGCTAATGGTGATCATAAATGTCTATCGTAGGACAAGGCTCTAAAGCTCTTTATTTCTCTAAGCTCACTTCAAATTCATGTCATCATCTTGTGAAAAATGAGAGTATTTATAGTTATTTTTAATGGCATTTTGTCAATTTAACCATCATATAATAAAAAATGTCCACTTTTTTAATTATAAGAAAATATTGTAAATCCTTCTTCCTTCACCAATAAATGCCTACCATTGGTGAATTATAAGTTATTTAATTTTTATGTATTGTAGTTAAAATTTAAATATTCTTATTTTTGGTGAATTTATGCAGTAAAACTAATTCATTCGTTTGAGATTATTTTTTAATTACTTTCTAAAGAAATTTTTTTGTATGAATTTTTTTTGAACTAACAATTTTTGTAAAAAAATTGTTTTAAAAAACAATTAAAAATTTGTTCCAAACAAAACCCGAAAAACTTCATGAGCAACATTCTATTCAGGATCATATCTGTATCAAAGTACCAAAATTCAGTACCATCTCTTAATAGAGATAAAGGAGGTTATGCAACTTGCATTTTTGCATTGTGTGGACAAATGCTAACCTAGCACTCAAACTATAAAGATATATGCTTTTATTTGTGTGCACAAAATTAGATGTAAGTACTATTGTCTTAATTAAATTTATAAAAAGTAAAAAATAAATAAAAATGAAAGATTAATTTAAATGGTACTTATCTTATTGTATACCATTTTTACAACATGATGTAATATATTTTCTCAAGTGATCATCTTTGATTTTGCATGGCATAAAAACTTCGATGTGGCAACTAAGATAATAATGGACGGTCCTAAATATATCCTGAAAGTTCTATCAAGTAGGGGTGTCAATTTCGGGTCACGGGTCTGGTTCAGATCGAACCTGAAACTGACCCGGCACTATTCGGGTCAACCCGAACCCGACTCAATTTTAAAAACGGATCAGTTTTCCTGACCCGAACCTAACCCGCTTCGAATCCGAGTCAACCCGACACGACCCGAATGACCCATTTCCAACAAAAATATTGCTAGTTTTCGGGTCAAAATGGGTCTATATCCTCTTTTTCGGGTCAAAAATGTATATCTCCTCTTTTTCGGGTCAAAACGGGTCAAAATGGGGTCAATCTCGGGTTGCCAGGTCAAAATTGGGTTTTCGGGTCAATTTCGGGTGAAAGGGTTAACTCGAACCCGACCCGATTTTTGAAACAGGTCCAAATGTTGAACCCAAACCTAACCCGTTTCGGGTTCGGGTTGATCCTAACCCGAAATTTTCGGGTCGTGTCAAATATTGACATCCTTAATATCAAGGTTGAAAATGCCACAACATATATATATATATATAATTGAATAAAATTAAGATTGATTTGGAGTGTATAGAGTGGAGGTTGAAATAGTTATGAACTTAGGCTTCATTTGCAACAGCTTTTTATTGCTTCTTAAAGCATAAATTTTGTTACTAGAAAGCTGCTTTGAGAAGCAGTAAAAAATCGTCCCAAATGAAGCTTTGCTTGATTCAACAAAGTTTGATCAAAGTTGAGATTGTGTGTTTGATCACATGAGAAATTAAGGTCATCTAAGATTAGATCTGAATAAGTTATCATTGGGTCAATCCAAGATGATCATGTTAGTTCTCCTAAGGCCCTCCATAGGTCTACTAGGTTTGGAGATAGTCTAAGGGCATAATAAGTTGTGTTTGGTGAAGTCATGACTAAATGGGTCACAAATTCTAAATTATGTTTATTTCAATGTCATATAAATATATATATAATAGCTTTTTTAATAGATTACGGCGCCAAGTGAGGGTCACAAGGTTGAGGAGAGGCAATTTAGAGTCTGGCCTAGGAGGGTCAAAACTTACTCTTCTAAAAAAAAAAGGTCAACAAATTCAATATCTAGCTCTAGTTTCATTATGTTTCATTATGCCTATATAACTTTCAACTCATCAATAAGTATCTCGATAGAGATTTATCATGCAATAAATATAAACAACCCATAACAAGAAACTTAATTAACATAGATGATAAAATACTTTTATCCACCTAAGGATCGAGCATCGGAAAAACTCATATATTAGTGTATACTAGTTTAAAAAGTCGTGTGCTTTTTTGTTGTATTTTAATTACGTATTTTGTGGGTTTTCATTTTATTCAATCCTTAAATATGTTAAGGTTGTTAAAATCCAATTTTAAAAGTATGTCATTTTTTCTCACTCTCGTTATTCTTAATTCGAACGTGCGACTCAAATTTTTATGACTTAAGTGAGGTGAACTTTTATGTTAGCAACATTATAATGCAGGGTCAAAAGAAAAAGATAGATTAACAATAGCTTTAATTTGTATAAACCATCACTTAAAATACTAGAACCAATGAAATGATTATGCTATAAGCTTTCTTTGTATTGCATTGAAAACATATGTTATAAAACTAAAATAATTCTACCAAGTAATATAAAAAATTTCAATTAAATTTCACTTGGAACGTATTAAAGAATTAAGTTTTTCTATTCTTATTATTATTGTTATTATTATTATTTGAATAATGTCTTAGGCTTCTTTTGGGACAACTTTCTTAATACTTTCTAAAATGATTTCCTAGTACAAATATTTTTAATTCAAGAAATTTTTACAGTAAAAAAAATTGTTCCAAATGAAGCCTTACATTTTAGGCATTCTTTATTTCTTATTATGGATTTTTTTTCCCCCAAAGTTTCTTTATAGATAATTGTCCCATAAGATTTATTGAAAGAATCTGTTATCTCGCTAGCTTTGTCCTCCTCTTGGAACTTTTATTAGGTCCGGTGTAAGGATGTAGAGGAACGTCCGGTCGGAGGTAAAATCCCGCCAAAAAATTCGGTATTTGCTCGGTATTACTATGTATTATTTGATAATAACGAGGAATACCGCTCTGTGAAGATCAATACCGAGCTATACTGAGCAATACCGAGTTGTACCGAGTTGTACCGAGTTTTTTCTAGGAAGAACTCGGTGCAACTTTTGTATAACTCGGTATTGCTCGGTATAGCTCGGTATAACTCGGTATTGGGTCTTTACGTGATGATATTTCTTGACCCTTGTTATTTTTTGGTATTGATCGGTATTTGCTCGATATTTCTCATTTGTTGGCGTGATTTGGCCTCCAACCGGACGTTCCTCTACGTCCGGTCGGAGGACGTAATAATTGGTCCTCCTCTTGAATGAGCAGATTATGCAATTCATGCACGTTCCACTTAATGGTATTATACTATTATGAACTATTTTGAATGAGGCGTATGAGAAGGCAAGGTGCTCTTATAATGAACTGGACAATAAAGTTTTTGTTCATTTTCTCTCATGGATCTTAGTTTTGATATTATATTTATCGTCTTGATGATGTGTTCAACACTCATGCGAACCATTAAATATCATGGTGGTTGACGTACTCATTAGTGGGTGTCAATTTTTGACACGACTCGAAACACGACATGAATCTGACCCGGAAAAATCTGGGTTATGGTCAACCCGGACCCGAAACGGGTCGGGGGTACAACAAATCAACTTGTTTTAAAAATCGGGTTCGTTGACCTAGCAACCCGAAATTGTCACGAAAACTTCTATTTGACTCGGAAACCTGAAATTGACCTGTTTTGACCCGAAAATTGAAGATTTGCCCTATTTTTGTACCGAAAACTAGCAATTTTAGGTCAACTTTGGGTCATTCATGTCCGATCGGGTTCGGGTCCGAAAACTTGACTTCGTTTTTAAAAACGGGTCAGGTTCGGGTTGACCCAAATAGTATCGGGTCAGTTTTGGATTTGACCCAAATCTGACCTGTTGACCCGAATTAACACCTCTACTCATTAGTGTCATGGTTGATGACTTATTAGCTAGCAGATCAGATAATGATGGTTCTTCCATAGATTCATGTGTTGTGCGCAGGCTTACAGTGCACTTTTAAGTGTTGGAAATTACAGACTTGATTTTGTTTGATGCTGTTATGCGCATAAACATCAAGCTTATTCTCCTATTTAATTTTTCCAAGCATTGTCATAAGACTTCTGCAATTTGAAATAGCTTTTTTATTATTTTGTAAAGCAATTTTTTGGTATAAAAATTTCTATAACAACTACAACAACATCAGGCCTCTAGTTTAAAAAAATATATATTATGCTAAAAAATATTATATAAAGAAATAAAATAGTTGTCCCAAATAAAATCTAAGGCTTCATTTGGGACGGCTTTCTTACTGCTTTTTAAAGCGACTTTCTATTACAAAAATTTAACTACTGGAAAGCTGCTTTAAGAAGTAAGAAGAAAGTCATCCCAAACAAAGCCTAAGACTTTATTTGAAGGTCTTTCTAAAATTTTCATAATAAGAAAAGTAGTCAAACAATATGTATTCAGAAGTCAGTTTTTTATCGCTATTTGAAAATTTTGGGTTATAAAAAATTATTTCTAGAAAAAACTTTTTTGAAATTATTGCTAAGAAAAGAATTTTAAAAAACAAAAATTAAATGCTTAAGCTGTCCCAAATAAAGCCTAAATAAACCATACCAATAAGCTTATCAAATATGAATGACTAATCAAGATTTCGTACACCAAAGTGAAATTAGACTTTTTCACGCCACTAGGAGAAATTTAGCCCATTATAGTTCAAAACATATGAAGCGTGCAAAAGAAAGAAACATTATCATATACTATCATTACTTAAAGCCCTCATATATTAATACTTTTGACTCATATAAAATGTTTGGGAAAATAATAAGTATTGATACGTCATCACAAAATAATCTTGATTGAGCACGAATCTCGAGGCAAAATCAATCTGCAAACTTCAAAAATTAATTTCGGGAGCATATGAACTCCGATTTCAGCGATCTTACAGTCGAACTGAGCGTCTCAGAAATACGAACCTAACGACTCCAAGATCAACCCAATCCGAGCCCAAATGAGTCCGAATCATGGGTTCAAAGCGCTGTTGTAAGGTTCAAACCGCAATTTGAGTTACCAAACGGTCTCCGATTTTGATGAGCTTATACTCGAATCGAGCGGCTCGACGAGACGAATCCAACGAGCCCAAGATCATCAAATTCCGAAATCATTAAGGCCTTCAAATGTCCAACGAACGGTGCATGATCAAAGGATTCGATATCGGCCGTCCATTCAGACCACTCCCAATTCGCCCTTGATCTCACGCCTATTTACGGGCTATGCCACTCCAGAAAAACTATAAATAGAGCCCTCATTCTACACAAGAGGGGGGAGGGAAGAGAGAGAAGAAGAAGAGGAGAAAGGGGAAAAGGAGATTCCTCACCTCCTCGACCACCGCCGGAGCTCTTCCTGCCGCCTAAAGACGCCAGAACTCTGCCGAATTTTCAGGAAACGCAGGAATTCTGCACAACTTCCATGAGATGCTGAAATTCTTCCCAATTTACAAGAGAGTTCCCTCCTGACGCCGAAACTCCGCCCAAGTGAAGCCGGAGTTCTCCTCTGCCACCAAAGACGTCGGACTTCTATCCGACGTCGGACCTTCACTCTTCGCCAAGTTTCTACCCGACGCCGGACTTCTACCGGTTATCGGACTTCGCTGGACGTCTATGCGAAGATGCATTTCTTTCCATGGCTGGACTTCTACCTGACGCTGTCCTACTGATCTTCGTCGTCAGACTACAGTCCTTCCGACCCCTGTCGCCAGCCGACTACGGTCCTCCTGACTTACGTCGCTCGCCGACTATAGTCTTTCCGACATCCGCCGCCCGTTGAATACGGTCTTTCTGACTTATGTCACCCGCCGACTGCAGTCTTTCTGACCTCCGTCGCCCGCCGACTACGGTCCTCCTGACTTACGTTGCCCGCCGACTACAGTCTTCCGTCGCCAGCTGACTACGGTCCTCCTGACCTACGTTGCCCACCGACTGCAGTCCTTCTAACAAAGCGAACATGTCAATAGTGATTCTTTGTATTTACTGTCACGACCCGACCCGACGGGGACGGATCCCGCCCGAGCCGGAATCGCGACGAGCTCTGAACTTACTTGCTTATCCAGGATCTGGCTTTGGATTAGGTTGCTGAACTGATCTTCCAAATTCTTAACTCAACAGAAAAACACAGAACAACACAGAACAACAGAGCTACTAAAAACATCAAATGCAGCGGAACAAAACATCTATCTTTTCATTTCCTCAAAATAATCATTTACAGAACAGTACATGGCTTTCAACAGAAAGAAAGACAGAACAGGAAAGCCATGACTGTACAAAAATCAAAAGTACAAAAGTACCTAATCGGATCAGACTCTGAAACTAATCCTGGACCTCCTTGCCCTTCCCAGAACCTGAAAACCACCAGAAAGCAAGGGTGAGCTCAACAGCTCAGCAAAGCAACAAACCACCAATCTAAATTCTCAGAAACCAAAACCAACTCATCAGACAGAAATCAGATCAGAATTCGGAACAGAATCGGAAATCAGAACTTATACGGACAGATATCAAATCAGAATCGGAATCGTACAGATCATATCAGAACAAATCAACAGAGTCAGAATCAGAATTCAGAAATCAGAATCGTACGGAACATATCGTATCAGAATCACATATCGTATCAGAAAACAAAACAGTTACAAATAGCTAAATGCCCTGACACTGACGGAATCTCTACGGATTCCGGCCCCTTATACCTCCCTTCCCAGACACTGACTGAATCTCGCAGGATCCAGGCCCCTTATGTCTCCCTTTGTGCTCACGGCACCAAAACAGATGTGCTTATAGCACCTGAACAAAAGTCATCGGATCCGGAACGAAACAGATATCAGATTTCAGATTTGAGCTCATTTCAAATTTCCCGTTTCACTAACTGAATCTCGTAGGATTCAGGCCCCTTATAACTCCCTTTTTATAGCTTATACACAAAGCATTTCAATTCAGAAGAAATCCGGACATTTCAGAAATTACCCGAAAATCGGGCAGCACAACGGCAGTATACGGAATTTACACAAAAATTCCTGCAAAGAAAATTTACCGAATTCGCACAGAATATAGATAATCACATTCCAGAACATTTATTCTACTGCACAGATAATTTACGATTTCACAGAAAATTCCGGTCGACTAAAAACACAGTCGAATCAAAAACACCCGGACGAAAATCTTCAAAATATAGTCAAAACGTGCACACCCGGCACGGCAACGATATACAGAAACTTACGCGGTAAAAACTGAACCAATCGAAAGATACGGACGAAAAACCGTAACGAAAACGAAATCCGGACAGAAAAATACCGCCAACAGCGACGGAACTGAAAATTGAGAAAGACGGAATGTGCCTTACCTCGAGCACAGCAAAATCCTCAACAGTCGCTTCGCTCGAAAACGGCTCCGCGTCTCCCCGAAATCAACTTTTCCAAAAGCTTCTTTTTCTCTCTCCTCAGACGAAAAATCAGATATTTATTTTTTTTAATATTTCTCTCTCTTCAAATCGTCTGAATCCCTTAAATCCTCTTCAGATCGGCCTGGCCGATCGTCCAGATCGTCCTGGACGATCAGACCAAACCACAGATCGCCTGGCCGATACTCCAGGGCGATGATCAGGCCGATCCTTATGAACAGTGTCAATCGGCCTGGCCGATCGTCCCGATCGTCCTGGACGATCAGACCAAAACCCATCGTCCTGGGACGATTTTTCAGGACGATGTTTACTGTTCATAGGCGATAAAAACCCCCATTCTCTGACTTGTGCCATCCACTGATCGTCCCGGGACGATGCCTCGATCGGCCTGGACGATCCCTACAGGAAAATCACCTGGAGCAATTTCTGGCAAAATCTGGAGCTGAACTTACACTGATCGTCCCAGGACGATCCAGATCGTCCTGGACGATCCTGGAGCAGATTTTGAAATATTACAATCTCCCCAACTCAGAAAAATGTCGTCCTCGACATTATCCAATCCAAACTCAGTCAAAACAAGTACGGGTACGACCGTCTCATATCAGACTCCTTTTCCCAAGTTGCTTCCCGTGCAGTCCGGTGCTTCCACTGGACTTTAACCATCGGAATCTCTTTATTTCTTAACTTTCGGACGTCGAACGCTAAAATAAGCTCTGGCTCTTCCTTGTATGCCAGATTCTCCTGAATCTCAACCTCCTCAGCTGATACCTTCTTCCCAGAGTCGGATACCCACTTCCTCAGAGTGGATACGTGAAACACATTATGCACATCAGGCATAGAATCAGAAAGTGATAGGCGATAAGCAGCTTTTCCAATTCTTTCCAAAATCTCAAACGGTCCAACATACCTTGGACTAAGCTTGCTTACCTGACCAAATCTACTCACACCTTTCATCGGGCTGACTTTGACATACACAAAGTCACCGACCTGAAACTCAACAAATCTGTGCTTCTGATTGTAATACTTCTGCTGACGATCTTGAGCGGCTTTCAATCTTTCTCTTATCAAACTGATCTTCTGAGCAGTTTCATCAACAAAAGTGGCCCCCAAAGCCTGTCTATCTCCGACCTCTGTCAGAGTCAAAGGAGTACGGCACTTCCTGCCATACAGAGCCTCGTACGGTGCCATACCGATACTGGACTGAAAACTGTTGTTATAAGCAAACTCAATTAGCGGAATATGATCTTCCCAGCTTCCGCTAAAGTCCAGAACACAAAGCCTCAACAGATCTTCCAATACCTGAATAGTCCTCTCAGACTGTCCGTCGGTCTGAGGATGAAAGGCTGTACTGAAATGCAATTTCGTACCCAAGCCTTGCTGAATGCCTTTCCAAAGTCTGGAAGTAAAACGTCCATCTCGATCAGATACAATCACACGAGGCACACCGTGCAATCTGACTATCTCTTTCACATAAATCTGTGCCAAGCGTTCAACTGAATCCGTCTGTCTGATCGGAAGAAAATGGGCTGACTTCGTCAATCGATCCACAACTACCCAAATAGCATCGTGTCCTTGTCGTGATCGAGGAAAACCCATAGCAAAATCCATCGTTACCTCCTCCCACTTCCACTCAGGGATAGGCAACGACTGCAACAAGCCACCTGGTCGCTGATGCTCTGCCTTCACCAACTGACAGGCTTCGCATCTCGACACAAACTCCGCCACATCCTTCTTCATCCCAGGCCACCAGAACAAAAGCTTCATATCAGCGTACATCTTACCACTGCCTGGATGAATAATGTAGCCTGAATGATGAGATTCATACAGAATCTCCCGCCTCAAATCTCCAAACACAGGTACCCACAACCTGTTCTTACAGAAAATAGCACCAGAATCAGAAATTCGAAGTTCAGGAGTCTTACCAGATCCAATCTGAGCTAGCAACTTCGAATAATCAGAATCTGCCTTCTGGGCTTCTTGAATCCGTGCTTCCAAAGAAGACTGAATACTCATCTGAGCCAACTCCAAATCACTGGAGGAAATCACCTCCAACTGCAATCGCTCCATGTCTCGAATCAGAAAGTCATCACAGGTAAGCTGAATACCTGAGAATCCAGAAGACTTCCTGCTCAAAGCATCTGCTACCACATTCGCCTTCCCAGGCTGATACTGAATAGTCAGGTCATAGTCCTTGATCAACTCGAGCCACCTCCTCTGTCTCAGATTCAAATCCTTCTGAGTAAAAATGTACTTCAGGCTCTTATGATCAGTAAACATCTCACATGTGACGCCATACAGATAATGACGCCAAATTTTCAAAGCAAAAACAACTGCAGCTAACTCCAGATCATGTGTCGGGTAATTCTTCTCATGTGGTTTCAACTGTCTCGAAGCATAAGCAATTACCTGACCATGCTGCATCAGAACACAACCCAGTCCTTTCAGTGAAGCATCACTGAACACCTGAAAACCTTCCGTACCTGACGGAAGCGCCAACACTGGAGCTGAAGTCAAACAATCCTTCAATCTCTGAAAACTAGCTTCACACTCCGGTGTCCAAACAAAAGGAACTGACTTCTGCGTCAGTCTCGTCAGAGGAGTCGAAATCTGTGAAAATCCTTTCACAAACTTCCTATAATACCCGGCCATGCCTAAGAAACTACGTACCTCAAATACCGTAGTCGGCCTTGGCCAATCAGCAACTGCCTGAATCTTCTGGGGATCCACAGAAATACCTTCTCCGCTAATCACGTGCCCCAGAAATGAAATGCTCTTCAGCCAGAATTCGCACTTGGAGAACTTGGCATACAGCTGATGCCTCCTCAAAGTCTCCAATACAATCCTCAAATGTCTGGCATGCTCATCCTCAGAAGCAGAATATACCAGAATATCGTCAATGAAGACGATCACAAACTGATCCAAATACTCCCTGAATACTCGGTTCATCAGATCCATGAAAATAGCAGGCGCATTGGTTACCCCAAAAGGCATAACCAAAAACTCGTAGTGCCCGTACCGAGTACTGAAAGCAGTCTTCACCACATCAGATTCCTTCACCTTCACCTGATAATATCCGGATCTCAAATCAATCTTCGAAAATACCGAAGATCCGGAAAGCTGGTCAAACAAGTCGTCTATCCGAGGCAAAGGATACTTGTTCTTGATCGTGGCCTTGTTCAAATCTCTGTAATCGATACACATACGGAGTGTACCGTCCTTCTTCTTCACAAACAGAACAGGTGCTCCCCAAGGAGAAACACTAGGACGTACAAACCCTCTGTCAACCAACTCCTGAAGCTGAACTTTCAACTCAGAAAGTTCTTTCGGTGCCATCCTGTACGGAGCTTTCGATATCGGAGCGGTACCCGGAAAAACATCGATAGAGAACTCCACATCTCTATCCGGAGGTAAACCAACCAACTCCTCAGGAAAAACATCAGCAAACTCCCGTACCACTGGGATCTCAGAAACAGAACCAACCTCCAGGTTCAGATCCCGCACCGAAGCCAAAAATACTGGATATCCTTTCTTCCACATTCTGCTCACCTCTAACGCAGAAATCAGACTGGAGAGAACACCTCGTAATCCCTGAAATACAACTCTCTCTCCAGCCACAAGCAAACTCACTTGCTTCTTCAGACAGTCAATCTGAGCCTCATACCGACTCAGCCAATCCATTCCCAAAATCACATCATACGAAGAAATCGGCAATCGAATCAAACTCGATTTCCACTTCTTGCCAGAAATCTCGATCTCACACAAACAAAACTGTCGAGCAATCAATGGATTCCCAGCCGGTAAAATCACAGACAAAGAAACCGGTAAAACCATCGAATCCAAATGTAAAAGCTCAAAACAATGCTCGGACAGAAAATAATGACTCGCTCCAGAGTCAAACAAAACACGACAGGGCTGATCAGAAATGTAAACCGTACCTGTCACCACATCGGGAGCATCTCGAGCCTCCTGCTGACTCAAACTGTAAACTCGTGGCTGAACTGGAGCAGGAGCTGAAGCAACAGAACTACTCTGCTCCCTCTGAATCGTAGGTGGTCTCCGTGGTGCAGAACTAGAACCACCACCTCTACCAGCAAATCCCTCAGGACGTGGAGGAACAGTCCTCGGTCTTCCTGCTGCTGAACCAACAGGTCTGACTAAACCCTCAGATCGCTGATCATATCCCATCTGTGGACATTCTGCAATCCTATGTCCCGGCTGACCGCATCTGAAACAAAGACCAGCTATCCTGTAGCACTGGCCATGGTGTCGCCGTCCACAACTCTGGCACACAGGTGCCGAACTGACAGATCCAGAACCAGTCGTACTGGTAGCAGTACCAGACGGTCCTCCGCTCCTTCTGGAATCTCCAGATCCAGATCCAGAAACAAATCTCCTCTTCCCAGAGGAACCACTGCCAGAAGTATCTCCTCCAAACCTCTTCCTACTCGCAGACCACCGCTGCTGAGTAGTCGTCATGTCATTCTCAATCAGACGAGCTCGCTCCACAAGCTCAGAGAAATCAGAAATCCGGAACGGTATCAAAGGCTGCCTCAAAGTATCTCGTAAGCCTCTCAGAAATCGGTAACACCTCTCAGCAGAAGTGCTAACCAGCTGCGGAGCGTACCTGGCTAATGCAGTAAACTCAGCCTCGTACTGCATCACCGTCTTGCTCCCCTGAACCAGCCTCAGAAAACTCTCCTGCATCTGCTGTCGTGCAGAAGGGGGAACAAACCAATCTCTGAACACCTCAGTGAACTCTTCCCAAGTGATCAAAGAGTTCAATCTGCCCTGAAATCGGGCTGCCTGCTGGCCATCCCACCAGTGCTCAGCCTCTCCGTCTAACAGAAAAACAGCCAACGGAACCTTCCTGTCTGCAGGACACTGCATCCCGTCAAAAGTCTTCTCTAATCTCCTCAGCCACTCCTCAGCAGCTCTGGGCTCAACAGCGCCCTCAAACCTCGGAGGCTTCAACCTCAAAAATAACTGCAGGTGTCGATCAATATCCTCAGATCTAACAGTCGACGCTCTGCTCTGAGTCTCGCTCATCATCTGAGCAACAAGTGAAGCAAACTGTGAAAGCGTATCAGCACCGACCACTGGGGCTGTACTCCCCACTGGTGCTGCCTGATCATCACTCTGACCGTCTGTCATGTCTGGGTCTGGCTGATCCATACAGAAAAATCCAGAAAATCCGGAAAACTATCACAAAAACAACACAAAAACAACACAATAAAAAGCCAAACGACCCAAAACTACCTCCCAGACAGACTCACTGATCACTTCCTAAAGCTCTGTTTTACAATCCAACCTGTTTCCAAAACCAGTGCTCTGATACCACAAAAGCTTGTCACGACCCGACCCGACGGGGACGGATCCCGCCCGAGCCGGAATCGCGACGAGCTCTGAACTTACTTGCTTATCCAGGATCTGGCTTTGGATTAGGTTGCTGAACTGATCTTCCAAATTCTTAACTCAACAGAAAAACACAGAACAACACAGAACAACAGAGCTACTAAAAACATCAAATGCAGCGGAACAAAACATCTATCTTTTCATTTCCTCAAAATAATCATTTACAGAACAGTACATGGCTTTCAACAGAAAGAAAGACAGAACAGGAAAGCCATGACTGTACAAAAATCAAAAGTACAAAAGTACCTAATCGGATCAGACTCTGAAACTAATCCTGGACCTCCTTGCCCTTCCCAGAACCTGAAAACCACCAGAAAGCAAGGGTGAGCTCAACAGCTCAGCAAAGCAACAAACCACCAATCTAAATTCTCAGAAACCAAAACCAACTCATCAGACAGAAATCAGATCAGAATTCGGAACAGAATCGGAAATCAGAACTTATACGGACAGATATCAAATCAGAATCGGAATCGTACAGATCATATCAGAACAAATCAACAGAGTCAGAATCAGAATTCAGAAATCAGAATCGTACGGAACATATCGTATCAGAATCACATATCGTATCAGAAAACAAAACAGTTACAAATAGCTAAATGCCCTGACACTGACGGAATCTCTACGGATTCCGGCCCCTTATACCTCCCTTCCCAGACACTGACTGAATCTCGCAGGATCCAGGCCCCTTATGTCTCCCTTTGTGCTCACGGCACCAAAACAGATGTGCTTATAGCACCTGAACAAAAGTCATCGGATCCGGAACGAAACAGATATCAGATTTCAGATTTGAGCTCATTTCAAATTTCCCGTTTCACTAACTGAATCTCGTAGGATTCAGGCCCCTTATAACTCCCTTTTTATAGCTTATACACAAAGCATTTCAATTCAGAAGAAATCCGGACATTTCAGAAATTACCCGAAAATCGGGCAGCACAACGGCAGTATACGGAATTTACACAAAAATTCCTGCAAAGAAAATTTACCGAATTCGCACAGAATATAGATAATCACATTCCAGAACATTTATTCTACTGCACAGATAATTTACGATTTCACAGAAAATTCCGGTCGACTAAAAACACAGTCGAATCAAAAACACCCGGACGAAAATCTTCAAAATATAGTCAAAACGTGCACACCCGGCACGGCAACGATATACAGAAACTTACGCGGTAAAAACTGAACCAATCGAAAGATACGGACGAAAAACCGTAACGAAAACGAAATCCGGACAGAAAAATACCGCCAACAGCGACGGAACTGAAAATTGAGAAAGACGGAATGTGCCTTACCTCGAGCACAGCAAAATCCTCAACAGTCGCTTCGCTCGAAAACGGCTCCGCGTCTCCCCGAAATCAACTTTTCCAAAAGCTTCTTTTTCTCTCTCCTCAGACGAAAAATCAGATATTTATTTTTTTTAATATTTCTCTCTCTTCAAATCGTCTGAATCCCTTAAATCCTCTTCAGATCGGCCTGGCCGATCGTCCAGATCGTCCTGGACGATCAGACCAAACCACAGATCGCCTGGCCGATACTCCAGGGCGATGATCAGGCCGATCCTTATGAACAGTGTCAATCGGCCTGGCCGATCGTCCCGATCGTCCTGGACGATCAGACCAAAACCCATCGTCCTGGGACGATTTTTCAGGACGATGTTTACTGTTCATAGGCGATAAAAACCCCCATTCTCTGACTTGTGCCATCCACTGATCGTCCCGGGACGATGCCTCGATCGGCCTGGACGATCCCTACAGGAAAATCACCTGGAGCAATTTCTGGCAAAATCTGGAGCTGAACTTACACTGATCGTCCCAGGACGATCCAGATCGTCCTGGACGATCCTGGAGCAGATTTTGAAATATTACAATCTCCCCAACTCAGAAAAATGTCGTCCTCGACATTATCCAATCCAAACTCAGTCAAAACAAGTACGGGTACGACCGTCTCATATCAGACTCCTTTTCCCAAGTTGCTTCCCGTGCAGTCCGGTGCTTCCACTGGACTTTAACCATCGGAATCTCTTTATTTCTTAACTTTCGGACGTCGAACGCTAAAATAAGCTCTGGCTCTTCCTTGTATGCCAGATTCTCCTGAATCTCAACCTCCTCAGCTGATACCTTCTTCCCAGAGTCGGATACCCACTTCCTCAGAGTGGATACGTGAAACACATTATGCACATCAGGCATAGAATCAGAAAGTGATAGGCGATAAGCAGCTTTTCCAATTCTTTCCAAAATCTCAAACGGTCCAACATACCTTGGACTAAGCTTGCTTACCTGACCAAATCTACTCACACCTTTCATCGGGCTGACTTTGACATACACAAAGTCACCGACCTGAAACTCAACAAATCTGTGGATTCGTTCAAACTGGGCTAGGCCCCGTGGTTTTTCCCCCCTTTTACAGGGGTTTTCCACGTAAAAATCTTGGTGTCTCATAAATGCTAGACCCTCTCTCCTTATCTGATTGCGTGCCGGATTTTCGTACAATGCTAAGACGTTAAATATGATATTTCTCTACCGCCGCGAATACTCCTGGACGCAACAGTTTGGCGCCGTCTGTGGGAACGTGGTTCCCGACTGGGGGGCAACTTTTGCTCCAATCTCAAAAGATCGTTCTTATCAACTTTCTGACATCAGTCATTGTTGCATCAGATGCGGAGTGGGGGGCAACTTTGACCCCAATTCTGGTCAAAAAGATCCTCCGATGTTTTCTATATCAAAATGATATTTCAGGAATATCCGAGCAAATGCAAGGATACTTCAAATCAATTGCAAGCTTTATACAGTCCCTTGTTGGACTTTTACTTCTTTGGGCAAGGTCTTAATCTTGACCTTAAAAATGCAGCAACGGTCTAAAGATAGACCTTCTTCACTTTTGATTCGGGATATACGCGGCGTTCGCCCCCTCCCAATCAAAGCAAAATCAATCCCAGGGGGATTCGATTCGACCTCTTTCACACAGGTTAACGTCGTCGAGCAAAGGCTCCGACATACAACCTCGGAAAGGTCTCACATCCTTGGTGGATTCTCCCGACCTCTTCCACATAGGTTAACGTCGTCGAACAAATGTTCCGACATACAACCTCGGAAAGGTCTCACATCCTTGGTGGATTCTCCCGACCTCTTCCACACAGTTTAACGTCGTCGAACAAATGTTCCGACATACAACCTCGGATAGGTCTCACATCCTTGGTGGATTCTCCCGACCTCTTCCACACAGGTTAATGTCGTCGAGCAAAGGTTCCGACATACAACCTCGGAAAGGTCTTACATCCTTGGTGGATTCTCCCGATCTCTTCCACACAAGTTAACGTCGTCGAGCAAAGGCTCAGACATACAACCTCGGATAGGTCTCACATATTTGGTGGATCCAATATATGTTAACAACATTAAGCAAATACTCTAACATATAACCTTGGATAGGACTTACATCCTTGGTTAACGTCGCCAGAATGACGTTAAGGGACTTCCATTTAACTTCTTCACAAAGTTAAATTTTTACCCGATGTTGAATTTCCTCCTGTTGCTGAATTTTTGCCTTGCAGGACTTTCGTCAGACTTCTGCTCATCGACGAATCTTCGTCGGTCTTCTACCCGACGTTGAACTTCTACCCGACATCGAACTTCTGCTCGTCAGCGGACTCCTACTCGTCGTCGGACTTCTGCTCGTCAGCGGACTTCTACTCGTCGTCAGACTTCTGCTCGTCGACGAATCTTCGTCGGTCTTATACCCGACGTTGAACTTCTACTTGACATCGGACTTCTGCTCGTCAGCGGACTCCTACTCGTCGTCGGACTTCTGCTCGTCAGCGGACTTCTACTCGTTGTCAGACTTCTGCTCGTCGACGAATCTTCGTCGGTCTTCTACCCGACGTTGAACTTCTACCCGACATCGGACTTCTGCTCGTCAGCAAACTCCTACTCGTCGTCGGACTTCTACTCGTCGTCAGACTTCTACTCGTCGTCAGACTTCTGCTCGTCGACGAATTCTCGTCGGTCTTATACCCGACGTTGAACTTCTACCCGACGTCGGACTTCTGCTCGTCAGCGGACTTCTACCCGACGTCGGACTTCTGCTCGTCGACGAATCTTCGTCGGTCTTCTACCCGACGTTGAACTTCTACCCGACATCGGACTTCTGCTCGTCAGCGGACTCCTACTCGTCGTCGGACTTCTGCTCGTCAGCGGACTTCTACTCGTCGTCAGACTTCTGCTCGTCAGAAGACTCCTACGCATCGTCGGATTTCTGCTCGTTAGCGGACTCCTACCCGACATCGTACTTCTCCCTGTCGTCAGATTTCTGCTCGTTAGCGGACTCTTACCCGACATCGGACTTCTGCTCGTCAGCGGACTCCTACTCGTCGTCGGACTTCTGCTCGTCAGCGGACTCCTACTCGTCGTCGGACTTCTGCTCGTCAGCGGACTTCTACTCGTCGTCAGACTCCTGCTCGTCGATGAATTCTCGTCGGTCTTCTACCCGACGTTGAACTTCTTCCCGACGTCGGACTTCTGCTCGTCAGCGGACTCCTACTCGTCGTCAGACTTCTGCTCGTCGACGAATTCTCGTCGGTCTTCAACCCGACGTTGAACTTCTACCCGACGTCGGACTTTTGCTCGTCAGCAGACTCCTACTCGTCGTCGGCCTTCTACTCAACGAAGGACTTCTCCTTATCGTCGGGCTTCTGCTTGTCAACGGACTGATACTAGTCATCGGCTTCTTGCTCGACTGTTACTTGCAACGCACACTCGAACTCTCCCCTTTGGCTCCACACACGATCGTTGACTGCTAATGGGCTTCAACTCGATCGTCCATCGCCAGCAAACCTCCGCTCAGATGCAAAAGAGATCCCGTAGGCTTCTGCACGCGAGAGAGGGAGCGCTAATTCGAGCAAGGGACATTTCCCACGCGCAAAACAGCGGCAGCCTCAATGTCAGAGAGCCAGAGGGAGAGGAAGAAATCCCGTAACTCCTGCACCAGAGAGGGAGCGCTAATTCAAGCTAAGGACATTTCCCACGCGCAAAACAGCGGTAGCCTCAATGTCAGAGAGCCAGAGGGAGAGGAAGAAATCCCGTAACTCCTGCACCAGAGAGGGAGCGCTAATTCAAGCTAGGGACATTTCCCACGCACAAAACAGCGGTAGCCTCAATGTCAGAGAGCCAGAGGGAGAGAAAGAAATCCCGTAACTCCTGCACCAGAGAGGGAGCGCTAATTCGAGCAGAGGATATTTCCCACTCGCAAATAGCGGTAGCCTCAATGCCAGAGAGCCAGAGGGAGAGAGAGGAGGAGTTGCAAGTTTCCTAAGGGCCTAGGAGGCCTATTTATAGGTTTTGGAGAAAGAAGGGGGAAGTTATTACAATTTTCGGATTTCCCTATTTTTTCTAAATTTTTCTGAATTTTTTCGGAATTTTTTGGACTTTTTTGGAATTTTTTCGGAATTTTTTGGGCCAAAAAATGCATCTTTTCGGATTAATGGGGCCCACTTAAGTCGGTCCAGCCAACGGCCGCGAGAAACGACGCGACCAGCGCATCAATCCGCGGGCGTGGCATGCGGATCGCGGTTGGCCGTACGAGGCCAGCAGCCGGCCACCGCCGGCGGCAGTTGCAGCCGCGGCATTGCCGCGCAGGCACAAGCGCGCAGGCGCGCTGTCCACCCAGCCACGCGTGGGCGTGGTCCACCCAACCAAGCGCGGTCCACCTAGCCGCGAACGCGAGTCTAGCCCAGGCCACCCGCGGGCGCAGCGCTCAGGCCGGTCCGGCCGCAACTCGCGACCACGGGCACTGCCGCGGTCCTGCGCCGCCAGCGGCTTGGCGGCGACGGTGGCAGACGGCCGGCCAGTCCGGCCGGTTCGGCCACCCGGACCATTCCGAGCCCGTTTTTCGCCCCGACAAGATCAAATCGGACGTTTTTTGGGTCCCCGGACATGTTTTTCAACGTTCCGAACTCAATTTTGACACTTTCGGAACTCTACGATCAAGTTTGAGCAAGCATTTAATTTTCGGAATGCAATTTTTTGCGTTTTGGCAAATGCAAATTGTCGACACATATATTTTCGGACTCCTGAAGCTTCGACGTCCAAAAATAGGGGGGGCAACTGATACGTCATCACAAAATAATCTTGATTGAGCACGAATCTCGAGGCAAAATCAATCTGCAAACTTCAAAAATTAATTTCGGGAGCATATGAACTCCGATTTCAGCGATCTTACAGTCGAACTGAGCGTCTCAGAAATACGAACCTAACGACACCAAGATCAACCCAATCCGAGCCCAAATGAGTCCGAATCATGGGTTCAAAGCGCTGTTGTAAGGTTCAAACCGCAATTTGAGTTACCAAACGGTCTCCGATTTTGATGAGCTTATACTCGAATCGAGCGGCTCGACGAGACAAATCCAACGAGCCCAAGATCATCAAATTCCGAAATCATTAAGGCCTTCAAATGTCCAACGAACGGTGCATGATCAAAGGATTCGATATCGGCCGTCCATTCAGACCACTCCCAATTCGCCCTTGATCTCACGCCTATTTACGGGCTATGCCACTCCAGAAAAACTATAAATAGAGCCCTCATTCTACACAAGAGGGGGGAGGGAAGAGAGAGAAGAAGAAGAGGAGAAAGGGGAAAAGGAGATTCCTCACCTCCTCGACCACCGCCGGAGCTCTTCCTGCCGCCTAAAGACGCCAGAACTCTGCCGAATTTTCAGGAAACGCAGGAATTCTGCACAACTTCCATGAGATGCTGAAATTCTTCCCAATTTACAAGAGAGTTCCCTCCTGACGCCGAAACTCCGCCCAAGTGAAGCCGGAGTTCTCCTCTGCCACCAAAGACGTCGGACTTCTATCCGACGTCGGACCTTCACTCTTCGCCAAGTTTCTACCCGACGCCGGACTTCTACCGGTTATCGGACTTCGCTGGACGTCTATGCGAAGATGCATTTCTTTCCATGGCTGGACTTCTACCTGACGCTGTCCTACTGATCTTCGTCGTCAGACTACAGTCCTTCCGACCCCTGTCGCCAGCCGACTACGGTCCTCCTGACTTACGTCGCTCGCCGACTATAGTCTTTCCGACATCCGCCGCCCGTTGAATACGGTCCTTCTGACTTATGTCACCCGCCGACTGCAGTCTTTCTGACCTCCGTCGCCCGCCGACTACGGTCCTCCTGACTTACGTTGCCCGCCGACTACAGTCTTCCGTCGCCAGCTGACTACGGTCCTCCTGACCTACGTTGCCCACCGACTGCAGTCCTTCTAACAAAGCGAACATGTCAATAGTGATTCTTTGTATTTACATCATGTAATGTACTCCATAAGATGTACATCAAGCTAACCCCTTCCACCAAGGAAGGGCCTCATTTGTAATCGACTGCAATACTAGTGGATTCGTTCAAACTGGGCTAGGCCCCGTGGTTTTTCCCCCCTTTTACAGGGGTTTTCCACGTAAAAATCTTGGTGTCTCATAAATGCTAGACCCTCTCTCCTTATCTGATTGCGTGCCGGATTTTCGTACAATGCTAAGACGTTAAATATGATATTTCTCTACCGCCGCGAATACTCCTGGACGCAACAAGTATATTAAATTATTAGTTTTGTGTAGATCTAATTGTGTTGATCAATTCGGTGGTTCTATTAACTTAGGCTTCGTTTGGGACGGCTTTTTTATTGCTTTCTAAAACGGAGTTTTAGTATAAAAATAAAAAAATTTGTACTAAAACTCTGTTTTAAAAAGCAATAAAAAAGCCGTCCCAAACGAAGCCTTAGACTTCAATCCCATAGGTCAAGCTTGTTAGGGGGCTCCCTCTACTTGGGGTCAGGGGCCTTAACCCACAAATTTTTTTTTTTTTGTACAGTCATACAGCACTACGACACTGTACATTAGGGCATGATAATGTTGTACACTTGTGCGTTGTAATCTTGTCCCGGAGACTAAGATTGAAGCTATGTGGCACTCCAATGCTAGCATCGTAGCACAACAAGTTAGGTTGGAGATAGAGAGTGCAGCTAGCGCAGCCGCACTGCAAGTCAAGTTGGACAATTTTATTTCTCATTTTTTATATTTAATTTGAAGGATTGCACCCCTTCATGCTGTAGAAGTGAGTCTCTTTATCTATTTTGTGTGAGAACAGTTTGTGAAGGAAAAAGATACAAGAAGAGTGTGAGAGAGAGCAAGATATGCATAAATTCTCCAAATTTTTCATAATAAATTTCTTGGTATTGTGCGGCTCCATGATTATTTTCCAGATTTCAACTTTTTCCACGTTACAGTTCCGTGGGATAGCTTTCTAGCCGCTTTCAAAAGTAACTTTTTATTACAAAAATTTTATTTTTTGTGTTAGAAAGCTGCTTTAAGAAGCAATAAGAAAGCCGATCTCAAATGCAGCCTAAATTATGGTGTTCATTTTCATTATTTTCTTTTTTTTATTATATGTTTTTCCGTATGGTTCACTTCCCAACATAAATCAATATTACATATATTAAATCTGTAACTATTGCCTGATAATCACTGTAATAATATACAGAGTTATTGCTCATTTTATAATTGCTAGGTAGATATAGTGACAACTAGCTTTTGTTTAATTTGATTCTTAAACTTCTCATTGGCTACAGTTCAAGAAGTCAATGGTTTATATCTTCTTAATTATGTTTCGTTGTCATAAATTTAAATAATCTTCGGTTAGGGATCCGTATAAACCTGCATAAACAGAAAATCATGAGTTGTTAAACTAAACCTCTAACGCATAATCAAACATTAATTTTGCAACCATTTTTTTTATGTTCTTTATTTATAAATTAAATAATTATTAAGAAAATACTTTGATCTATAAATTTTAGTTCACTCCATCGCCGCTACCGGCAGCTAGGGGTGCCAATATTTGACACGACCCGAAAACCCGACTCGAATCCGACCCGAAAATTTTGGGTTAGGGTTGAGGTTAGGGTCAACCCTAACCCGAAACGGGTCGGGTTCGGGTTCAACATTTTGACCCGTTTCAAAAATCGGGTCGGGTTCGGGTTAACCCTTTGACCCGAAAACCCGATTTTGACCCTGCAACTCGAGATTGACCGGATTTTGACCTGTTTTTATCCGAAAAAGAGGATATAGACATGTTTTTTATCCGAAAAGAGGAGATAGACCCGTTTTGACTCAAAAACTTGCAATTTTTTTTTTTTTTTGGAAACAGGTCGTGTCGGGTTGACCCGAACTCGAAGCGGGTTGGGTTCGGTTCAGATTCGGGTTAGGAAAACTGATCCGTTTTTAAAAATGGGTCGGGTTCGGGTTGACCCGAATAGTGCCGGGTCAGTTTCAGGTTCGACCCAACCCGACCCGTGACACGAAATTGACACCCCTACCGGCAGCCACCTAACTCCGCCACCTATCGCCTCCGTCAGCCACCCCCATCACCTACTTCTCACTATCGGTCATTGTCTCCCACCACCACTAGTGTCGTTTGTCGTCCACCGCTCGCCACCTTCATCTGCCAGCACCTATTGCTGCTACTTGGTGCCAGCCGTTGCCGACGCCGCCACTATTTATTTTACTTCAAATCAAATAAAAAATAATCACATGCATTTTACACTCATCCAACCAAACGGCCCTAATTCGAGCGCTTGATTGATTAATTATAATTAATTTTAATTAAACTAATTAAATTAATGAATCAAGTTGGCCACTTGACTAAAATATTTGATTGGTGTGGCTTGCGCAGCTCAATTCCAACTCTTGCGGAGTTGATTTTGTATACGTGGATCTGACGTTGGTTAAAGTTTTGTTGGATGATTTATAGGTGGCACATCTCGTAAATTATTAATGAAATGGCCATATTTGCTGGAATTTTTTTTAAACAAGTTGCCCTAATAAAAAAATCTTAAGTCTAACTTTCTTTCTTTTTTTGGGCAGGCGCGAGACCATGGAAAGGCACGAGTGTCCTGAGCGGCAGCACGAGCCGCCTACGTCCAACTTTTTTGGAAGTCTCTTATTTGTGCAATGGTGGGGCCCATAAGTTCTGAGATGGAGTTTATTGGTTTTTTATCATTTGTTGGGTTAATTTAAAAATACAATTATTACAATATAAATTTAATAATATCTGCAAAATTATGTAATTTTTTTATTTTTTAAAAATTATGTAAATATTAATTCCATTTTCAGGTTCAAATATACCAAAGAAAATTAAACAGTTTGTTTGTTTTTTTTTTTTTTTGTCTACATGCATGCAACTAAATAAACAATTAAAAAATGATAATTATTTATTTTTTCCAATTAGAAGAAAGAAAAAAAACTTTCATGATATTGGAATTTAATTATTGATTTTGATTTAGGCTTCGTTTGGGACGGTTTTTTTACTGTTTTCTAAAACGGAGTTTTAATACAAAAATAAAAAAATTTGTACTAAAACTCTGTTTTAGAAAGCAATAAAAAAGCCGTCCCAAACGAAGCCTTAGTTGAAATGGTTGAAATGTTCTTTTTGAGAGACGAGATCAAGAAGAGGGAAGACGTGCTGAGGAAGAAGACAAAGAGGAAATAGAATTGTATATCTTGATATTGCTGTAAAAGTAATTACAAGTATATATAGATGTCTGTTGGCAGAGAAGTAAATAGATACATATTTGTATTGAGCGTGAGTTAGTAGCGGCTTGACTAATATCCTCCCGCAAATTAAGCATTCATTGGCTGAATGTTTAATTTGGTTCTTAGTTCATTAAACCGAGTGATAGAGAATGGTTTAGTCAAGATATCTGCTATCTGATCGTTGGAGCCGATGTGAATGAGCTGAATAGCGTTGGAGTCGATATGGTGCCGGATGAAGTGATAGTCGATATCTATGTGTTTAGTCCGTGCGTGAAAGACCGGATTTTTAGCGATGGCTATGGCCGAGGTGTTGTCGCAATAGATTGGTGTTGGTGCGATTTGTGGAATGTTTAGTTCCTCAGCTAGACGACGAAGCCATAGGACGTCTGAAGTTGCGGCTGAGAGAGCGCGGTATTCGACTTCGGTGGACGATTTTGCAACGGTAGCTTGCTTCTTGACCGTCCAGGAGATGAGAGTTGGTCCGAGAAAGGAGCAGTAGCCGGAGATTGACTTCCGGTCAGATGAGTCGGATGCCCAATCGGCGTCCGTGTAGGTACGAAGTTCCAGCGGTCCGGTGTTGATTGGCAATCCATAGGTGATCGTTCCTTTGATGTAGCGGAGTAAATGTTTGAGAGCTTTGAAGTCCTGATCCGTTGGGTGTTGCATGTGCTGGCAGACAGCATTGGTGGCAAAGGCGATATCCGGCCTTGTTATGGAGAGATATTGTAGGGAGCCGGCTAGTTTGCGGTATAGAGTTGGATCGTGGAAAGGTGGGCTTGCGGTGAGTACCGTTTTGGATGAAGGTGTTGCTGGAGTAGATGCTGGGTTACAAGTGTCATATCCTGCATCATGTAGTATTTTGGTAGCGTAGTGTTGTTGTGATAAGAAGTAACCATTTGTGGATTGAAGTACCTGAATGCCTAGGAAGAGAGAGATTTGTCCGAGCTGCTTGAGTGCGAATTGTGCTTGTAGCTGCTGGAGGAGTTGTTTGATCGCTGAGTCATTATTACCTGTGATAAGGAAGTCATCGACGTAGATTATAAAGTATATTTGGATGTTATTTTTATGAAAGATTAAAAGAGAGGGGTCAGAACGACTAAACCGGAATCCTTGAGTCTGAAGAAAAGTCGTGAGTTTCGTGAACCATTACCGGGGTGCTTGTTTAAGCCCATAAAGTGACTTTTGCAGTTTGCATACGGCGTCGGGTTGATTCGGATCGGTGAAACCTGGAGGCTGCCGCATGTAGATGTCGTCGGGAAGATCGCCGTGTAGGAAGGCGTTGGATACATCCAGTTGGTGCATGGGCCACTGACGGTTTACGGTGAGAGTTAGGAGAAGACGAATTGTTGACATTTTTGCCACTGGGCTGAAAGTTTCAGTGTAATTTATCCCGAATTGTTGGTTGTAGCCTAGTGCGACGAGCCGAGCTTTGTATCGATCGACCTGTCCGTTTGGTAAGAGCTTGGTCTTGAAGGTCCATTTGCTGCCCAAGACTGGTTTGTTCGACGGTTTAGGAACCAGTGACCAGGTGTTTTAAGTTTTCAGTGCTTGGTATTCCTCTGTTATAGCCCGAGTCCAGTGAGCAGATTTGGACGCCTGATTGTACGTGGATGGTGTCCCGGGCTGGCTGGAATGAGCGAGTAGATTGAAAATTTGTTTGGGCTTGGAGATGCCCGACTTTAGTCTGGTTTGCATTTGGTGTAGCTGTGCGGGTTGTTGTGTGCTGGCCGAGTCGGAGACGGACAGATGTGTGAAGCAGTAGGTGATCGGTAGGGGTTAGATGGTAGATTGGTCATGTGTTGTTGAGGGATGTGGAAGCGGAAAGGTGTAGTGGTTTGAATGGAGATGGATGAGTTTGTAGCTGGTGGTAGAAGCAGCGGTGAGTGGGCTGGAAGCGGATGTTGTTCAGGCTGTGGTGTAGACGGACTGTTGATCTTGTAAGGAAAAGAATTCTCGTGAAAGACCACATGCCGAGAGGTAAAGAGACGTTCGTTCTTGATGTCGTAACACCTGTATCCTTTATGATGGGGTGAATAGCCGAGGAAGACGCATTCTGCGGAGCGAGGTGAGAACTTGTTGGCGGTGTAGGGCTTGAGCCACGGGAAGCAGAGGCAGCCGAAGGTCCGAAGATGATTGTAGGTTGGTGGTTTCCCCTGTAGACATTGTAGAGGAATTTTCAGATTGATGGCTTTGGAAGGTAAAAGATTTACCAAGTAATGGGCAGTGGACAGGGCATCCGCCCAAAATTTGTGTGGCACGTTGGATGCGTGAAGGAGAGCCCGGGTGATCTCGAGAAGGTGTCGATGTTTGCGTTCCGCTAGTCCGTTTTGCTCAGGCGTATGGGGACACGAGAGCTGTTGTTGGATGCCATTTTCTTGAAGAAAAAGCTTGAACGAGGTGCTTGTGAATTCCCCACCACCGTCGGATCGGAGAGCCTTAGGGGTCTTATTGTACTGAGTTTTAATAAGAGAACATAGAGATTTAAATTTGCTGAGGGCCTCATTTTTGGTATGCATAAAGTATAGCCATGAGTAGCGAGTGTGATTGTCTATAAAGATAATGTAGTAACGGTAACCGTCGTTCGAGATTTGCGGGGCCGGACCCCAAACATCTGTATGTATAAGTTCAAACGGTTGACTACTAATAGAATCATTTTTATTAAAACTCAGTTTATGGCTCTTGGCCAAATTACAGGAAATGCACGAAAAAGAATGAGGTACAGTTTGAATGTCAGAAAATTGTTTAGCAAGAGCTGACATAATCGAAGAGTTTGGGTGACCGAGGTGAGCGTGCCAAAGAGGAGTCGTCGTGTTTGTTGCCGCGAGAGCGCTGTGAGTGGTTGCCCGGTGATGTTGAATTTGGTACAAGCCGTTAAGTAGACGTCCATGAAGAAGAGGACGCCGGTCATGTAGATCCTTAATGACAAACCCGTTAGCGTCGAACGAAATCGAAATGGAATTATCTTTAGTTAGTTTCGAGACCGAGAGCAGGTTGTGCGTAAGAGCGGGCACATGAAGGAGATTATGTAGGAAAAGCTTACGAGCATGGTCGGGTAGGGGAAGAAGTCCTTGACCGGAGTTTTGGATCGGCAGCGACGTGCCGTTGGCGGTTGATACTGAGTCTGATCCGGTGTAGGCCGTGGGGTAGAATAGGTTGTTTGCGTCGGGAGTGAGATGTGTGGATGCGCCGGAGTCAAGAACCCAATCTTGAGTTGGGATAGCAGACGGGTTGGTCAAGAGAGCTCTTGGTTGACGAGTGTCCGTTGGAGCATATTTGGGGTTGCTCCGATGCCAGCAGTTGATGGCGATGTGACCGAGTTTGCCGCAGATTTGGCAAGTCGGACGAGAAGGGTTTGGCATTGTGAGGACGGCGGATTGATTCGGTTGAGACGAGTTTTGCACGTTCTTGTTCTTGAAAAATTTCTTGTTGGGACGGCCGCGAAATTGGCCATTCTGAGCCGCATAGAGGGCTGTTTGAGACGCGGCTTGAGCGATGTCCAGCTGTTGTTCTTGCTGTAAATGTATCTCTTCATTGCAGAGAAGCGAGTAGAAAGTGTCTAGATCGATCGGAGACAGGGAATTACGAATTGTGGATTTGAATGAGTTGAACGTAGGAGGTAAGCCGTTTAGAATGTGAAGGATGACGTCTTCCGATTCGACTTTAGAGCCGGAAGCGGATATGTTGTCAACGATTGATTTGATCCTGTTCAAGTATTGCTGAAGGGATTGGTCTTTCATAGTGATTCGATAGAGTTCGTTCTTGAGTTGCATAACTCGAGAACGACTGGTCGGTTGAAGACGACGTTCAAGAACGGTCCAGGCGTCGTGGGTTGTGGCTGAAGTGATGATGTCACATTATTGGTGATATGCAAAATCTTTGTATTGATAACTTGTCAAAAATTGCAAAGCAAACTAAAAATATTAAATAGCAACCGATGCAAATAAATCAATTTGTAAATTTAGGTTTTGTTTGAGCCGACTTTCTTACTGCTTCTTAAAGCTGCTTTCAAGTAAATTTTTGTACTGAAAAGCTGCTTTAAGAAGTAATAAAAAAGCTGTCACAAACATAACCCTACTAAATGTGAATTTGTATTACTACACACTAGAAGAGAACATCTTCCTCATAGCTTCTTAAGAAAGCTCCTCTCACGCTTTACAAGTTCTAACAAAATCCAAAAGCATATTTAAGTTTATTACCTTCTAAAACTGGCACCATAACTGTTGGATAATTACCCCAACATTAACACTTTGAAGGCGAGTTTTACAAACCCTGAGAGAGTTGATGCGACATAAGCCCAATTCAAATACAACACCAGGATCCCTCCCTCCTCCCTCCCTCAATCTTTTGGCTGCCATCCATAGAACTGTTCTTTTATGTCACTTCTCTGGGGAAAAATATGATATAATGGGTTATGTAAGGAATTAACACAAGATGAAGAGCTACAGCTAAAGGAACATCACAACACAAGCATTTTTACACGCCAATCTATCAGCTTCAACCTTTATAAAACAAGGTTAACTTCAAAAAATATGTTTGAAAAAACCAGAACCATTACCAGGGAGGGTTACCTAAAGCAGCAAGCCTTCTTCTGGCAACCTTGGTCCTGTAACACCAGAGTTCAAAAGCCTCAGTCAGGTCAGGATATCCAGCATATTCAGATCTCAACCAATCTGATAAGATACCCGCTTGGTCTGATGATGGTAAGGTGAGAATGATTGAGACAAAAGCTGATTCCAATCCCTGCCAAATTTCACCATCCAACTTAGCTGGTGAGTCTTCTTCCCTCATTATTTTATCCTGCTCCAACAAAGCCCTCACTCTCTGCACAAAAGGAAGCCAAATCTTCACCAAGCTAATTCTGCCCAAGGTAGAAACAATGGCATTACCAAATCCAATGGTCTCCAACACCTTGGAAACCACCTCAACTATTTTAATTTCAACATCCATGTCATCTGAAACTGACTTCGCATGCTCAGCAGCTCTGAGTATGTTTGCAGATGCCTCCAACCAGTAATGCACCAAATCCTTCATTATTTCCATCTTGCCAAGTATCTGACAAGCCCATGAGATATCACACAGATGCGACCAAAATTCGTGGACTTTGCTCTCCAAAACACTATCAATTGATACAGTCAACATCGACTCTACAAAACTGTCAAATCTGCACAATAACCTCTTAATACAATCCTTTACAACTGACCTTATGAACTCATCATCCAAGGCAAAAAGAGGGGGATCGTCATCCTCAGTAAGCATGTACTCCAGCTGCTCCTGAGCAGAAGATTTCAGTTCCCGCATGGATATAGGGGGAGATGAAGTAGCAAAACGAATTGCTGAGATGAAAATCCCAGTAAGTGAAGTTTGGCAAACTGGTTGAAGACGAGAGAGAATACTTTTGTATTGTTCTCCAAGGTTAGGAATCGTCTTTAAAATCTCCTCTTCCTCGGCCTCCTCCCATGGAACGGCTTCCAGGTACTCCTTGCAATCACTAGCAATTTGATGACAACCCAGATGGATGGAAACTTGGAGGATGCCAAGCGCATTTCTTACTCCATAGCATTTATGAGGCCCTTTCACATAAAGAAGGCGAAGGGCAGTGACGTGAAAGTTAAAATCCAATTCTTGGCAGTAGACTTCCACACAGTTACGAGAATCAATTATCTGGCATGTAGGCCAATCATCAGAGAGCCGCTCAGCAAAGTACTTGCTCTTCTCTATGAGAACTTTGGAATGGCAGTAGAACCAGTCATCCCGACCTTCATGTGTCCTTAGCCTGACAACAGTGTCACTTGTTGCACGATCACCAAATGCTAATGCAACCATTGATGATTTGCCCCTGTGCTCAGAGAGGATAAAAAAAAGGCAAATCATAACTATTAGATAAGTTTTGGTGGAGCATTAGATAATTCTGGATGGAGTAGGAGAGCGGGTAAAGGCCCATAAGCAAAAGAGTTTTCTTAGTAAAATATCAGGTCACATGAAGAACTCAGAGTACAAAAAAAATGGTAGAATGTTTCCAACTTTTCAAGCTCCCTCAGATTTTTTGATTGACTCGTTTTTGGTTAGCTGCTTTAGAAGAATCAATTTAAAGGACAATTTTATAGCATAATATTAATTAAGCAGTAACATGGTACGGTGATTCACTTAAAGACTATTAAATAGAAATAACTAATCACAATGACAAAGTTATCATCTAAATTGAACGTTGAAGTATCTTATTTTTAGAAAAATTGATGAACTTATTTCTCAATAATAATGATGAAAACTAAAACATTGAAATTAGAATACAGAATGAATGCATTCTTAAATGCACGGGTAGAATTTCAAAGCAAAACTTAAGTTTTGCAAACCAAATTGAAGCATAAATGCTATCAGCCACCGCAATCAATCCCCTTCTATCCAAGGTGACCTAAAAAATGGGGAGAATAATCATATGCTTAATTACCCATATGCCACCAAAGAAAAAGTTCAAGACAGTTGCGCCGAACAAGATAAGGAATGTGCTTTTTGGAGCCTAGTCCACGACCAAGCTAATTTGTGCTACCTTCTTTTTTGTTTTTGCTTGCAGCAAAGCTGAAATTGGCAACATCAAAGTTCAATAATGCAAGTTTGATGCCACTAGAACTCGTACAAAGAAAACATAAATTCTCAAAATATGGAATTTAGAATGCGCGACTAGAATATTCTTATATTCTTATGAGAGAAGGTATTATTTTAATAAAACTGTATTCAACAATATGCTGCACCAATAAGATAGGCATTTTCCATACAACAATAACAACATCAAAGGTGGCATGGGCCCAACACCAAGGTCGCCTCCTAGTCTATTAGCGGAACAGGGAGAAACCAGCCCCTTTGTGGGGCCCATGCATTGATGGAAAATTCAAATAAGAGGGGCTGTTTAGGAGGTAAATTATTTAGGGAGGGGTTGTTTAGTAATTCTGCTTTTATTTGTATTCTCTAAATAGGGGAGAAGGGATTATGGTTAGGGTTATGGGAGATGTTTGCTAATTTCTGAATTTTCTCTTAAGTGTTTAGGCTCTAGCCGCGGAGCCAGATCTTCCTTTGAAATTGAAGATCCATTGCATCTTGTTTATTTTCTTTTACGTTTTTATCAATTATCAAGTTCCCTAGTGTTTTGCCTAGGGATTTTCCTCAACATCCTGCTCGAACCTTGTTAAAAATTCCAAATTTCAGCCAAAGTTTCTTCAATTTCTGCATTTGTTTCCTATCAAATTGGTATCGAGCACTTTCTCGGGCAGAAAAAACAAGTTCTTTTTTTGCTGTCTTTTATGATTGGAACCTAGATCCAATTCATGACAGCAAAGAAGATGGATGTGTTGGAGGGCGAGATGGAACAACTCAAGGCCGGAGTAGAGGAAAAATATTCTGGGGTGAAGGGAAAACTCTTGGCCATCGAAAACTACTTTGGGAACTTTGAAGAGATGATGAAAAAGATGCTTGAGATGCAATCGAAAGCATCGCCGACGATTCCTAGGGTGGAACCACGAGGAAAGGAGATCCAGGAGGACAGCGATGAATTGGAGAGCGATTTCCATCAAGGACTGCCACGTGGAGCACTGTTGTGGGTGGATCAGGTTATTCCGAAGGAAGGACAGCAATGAGGAAGGAAGCCAACCCTTTTGGGAGATTATCCGGGCATGGGGAGAGGTGTAATGGAGAAGGGCATGGTTGGGGGGAGCTATGGGGTCAAAATCAACCAACGGAGGCAGGAAGGGAATCACACCACCACTACACTGGGGTAACCAACGGGGGAAGAAAATAATGGTATATGAATGCGAGGGCAAGGAAGCTAATATGCCAATCTTTGAAGGGAATGATGCTTAAGGTTGGGTGTACCAAGTGGAACGTAACTTCACCATCAATGGGCTGACTAAATGGGAGAAACTCGTGGCGGCCGGTTTATGTTTCGAAGGGAAAGTCCTCGCCTTGTCCCAATGGAGGGAGGCGAGGTATCCGATCTACTCATGAGGAGAATTTAAGGAGTGCTTTTTGGAACATTTTCGAGCCATCCGGAAAGAAAACTTCC
The DNA here is from genome assembly GCA_016618105.1 of Dendrobium huoshanense. Taxonomy (NCBI): domain Eukaryota; kingdom Viridiplantae; phylum Streptophyta; class Magnoliopsida; order Asparagales; family Orchidaceae; genus Dendrobium; species Dendrobium huoshanense. Next base: position 21,935,937 of record CM028352.1, on the reverse strand, counting down.
ACGAGCAGTTCTTTGCCTTAACTCAGGAAGGAACAATTATAGAGTAACGAGAGAAGTTTGAGCTGATGTCAGGGAGACTGAGGGGAAACTCTGAGGAAGGGCTGGAGGAGAATTTCATGAAGGGGCTTAGAGAGAACATATGGGTAGAACCAAGGATATTGAGGCCAAGAGGGCTGAGAGAGATGATGTAGCTAGCTCAGAGGGTGGAGGAAAAATACAAGAGAGAGAAGGCCATCATAAGCAACACATGGGAAGGGCCTATCGGAGTAACCCTACAACTCTAGCTCCCATAACCCAAATAGTATCCTTCCAAAGAGAAGCACCTAGGGAGAAGAGCGATGGAGTTCGCCCTGCGGGGAACTTCAAGCAACTCACAGAGGCAGAGGTGCAGGATAAGAGGGCAAAGAGGTTATGTTTTATATGTGATGAGAGTACACGCTGGAGCATAGTTGTAAGGACCAAACTCTTCATGTTCTCAACTGTCTGTGATGACGAGGAAGCTGAGAAGGGAGGTAGGAGTGAGGCATCGACGGAGGAGGAAAAGCTTCACTTAGACATGACTGAGGTCTCCCTGAACTCAGTGGTGGGATTCACTCTAAATCACACAATGAAAGTGAGAGAAGAAATAGCAGACGAGGTAGTTGTGATGATAGATAGTGGGGCCACCCACAATTTCGTCTCTAACTAGGTTGTAGACCAATTGGGGTTGAAACTGATGGACACAGCCACACAGGATGCTATGGGATGATGATGGGGATAGGGATGATGGAGCAGGTAGAGGGGTAGTCTTGACCAAATAGGAGATCCAGGTGAGGGAGAATTTTCTCCCATTGGAGCTGAGGAGCACTGATGTCATCCTAAGGATGAGATGACTACAAACTTTGAGGGATACCAATGTGAATTGGGGGATGCTGATAATGAAGCTGATAATAGAAGGGAGGAGGACGGTGTTTAAGTGAGATATAGGGCTCTCCAAAGCCATGGTATCACTAAAAATCATGGTAAGAGCCATACAGAAGAATGGAGGAGGATTTCTGGTGGAGCTACAGAGCTTGGAAGGGATAATAGGGGAGGAAGGAGGGAAAATCACTCTTTCAGTACAAATCAATTATACAACAATTTCGTGAGGCTTTTCAGTCATCTTAGGGATTGCCACCACATAGGGGACATGAGCATGCCATCACGCTGAGGGAGGGGGTATCACCAATCTGTGTCAAACCTTACCACTACCCCCAAATCCAAAAGGATAAGATTGAAAGGTTGATCCGATAGATGCTGGAGGTTGGGATCATTAGGCCAAGCGTGAGCCCTTTCTCTAGCCCAGTTCTACTAGTTAAAAAGAAGGATGGGAGCTGACAATTTTGTGTGGACTGTTGGGCACTGAATAAAGAGATTGTGCCAGACAAGTTTCCTATTCTAGTGATAGATGAGCTTTCTTTTATGGAGCGGGGGCCAAAGGTGGACCTAAAATCAGGATACCATCAAGTCCGAGTGAGAGAAGAAGATGTTCCCAAGATAGATTTTAGGAAAAATGAGGGACACTAAGTTCTTGGTGATACCCTTTAATCTCACCAACGCACTTGTGCTACCTTCCAGTCCCTCATGAAAAAGGAGTTTCAACCTTACCTCAGAAAGTTTGTTATGGTGTTCTTAAATGATATCTTAGTATATAACAAGTCCATAGGATTGACAGGGTACTATAGGAGATTCGTGAGGGGATACATCACCATTGTTTAGCCTCTGACAGAGCAACTAAAGAAGGATAGCTTCTTGTGGGGGGAGACAGCTACTCAGGCCTTTGAGAGATTGAAAATGACAATGACCACAATTCTGATCCCAGCACTACCCGATTTCAGCCAGACCTTCAACGTGGAGATTAATGCTTCATGATATGGCTGATAGCAATTATGCTTCAATTTGGTTTGTAAAACTCAAGTTTTGCATTGAAATTATACCCGTGCAGTGGCAGAACCACGTGGATGTGAGGGGGGCAAACCCGTGTAGTGGCGGAACCACGTGGATGTGAGGGGGGGGGGGGTAAATTATAATTTCTTACTCTATAGATGTCGTAATTTATCACATTCTTGGTTGAAGCTTTTTTATTTATGGCATGTTGTTTTAATAGGTTAGACAAGATAATTTACATGTATTAATGTATCTTGTATTATACCATATAATAAATTCAACTATATTAAAATGTTAATAAATAATAGAAGAGTTGACATAAATTAAGAAGAAGAATAACTTTTGATAAAATAGCTCGATGAAACTTGAATGGGCAAATCTCTATTAGTATATCTATACATCTTAGGATTCTCTTCAGTTTTTTATGTTATCATTACTCTGACAGACCTTTCAGCCACATATCAATAGAAATTTGGTGGCAAAGTTTTGATAACCTTTGATTTCTTTTTAGGAACCTCAAAATTGTCTGATGCATGCTCAGGAGATGAGAGGAAAGTAGAATATTGGTTGTTTGCAACAACCCCAACACGTATTCCAAAGATCCCATGCCATTGGTTATTAAGTGCTTGGTCGTTGCTTCTCATGCTTGGTCATATATCTCTTAAAGCACTTAGCAGCCTTATAATAGTGAACAGATGAGGAGATGAGAAACAATCATAATATAACTATGTAGTAGAAGAGAATAATCATTCAAATAACGCATTAATATTTATAAAATAAACATCCATGATGAAAGTTGAATTCATTTAATAAATTTGCAAAAAAAACTCCCATAGGAGCTCCATGGGAGAACTATTGAGGGTAACTCTGGTGTATAGATGATTGGCGGCTGAATTATATTGAAAGGGGATGCACAAAGATGTAGAGGAGATGGTGGCCAAGTGTGAGATTTGCTAGAGGAACAAGTATATGGCTATGGCTCTAAGGGGGGTACTACAGCCGTTGGCACTTCTAGACAGAGTGTAGGAAGAAGTCTCTATGGATTTCATAGACGGGCTACCACAATCAGAGGGGTTTATAATTATTATTATGGTGGTGGACAGACTAAGCAAATATGCTCATTTCATTCATCTATGACAACTTTACATGACAGTAACAGTGGTATCGGCTTTCATTAGAGAGGTGGTCAAATTACAAGGGATACTAGAGTCTATAGTGTCAATATTGGAGGGAGTTGTTCAGGTTGCGGGGGACTGTGCTGAAGAAAAACACCATTTACCACCCTCAGACTGATGGACAGATCAAGATGGTTAACAGGATCTTGGAAACATATATGTGATGCTTTGCTTCAAAGACACCTCAGCTGTTGGCTAAGTGGATGGAGGGCAGAGTACTGGTACAACACTTCGTACTATTCAACGTCCTAGATGACTCCTTTCAAAGTGTTGTATGACAGGGATCTGATAGGAAGTGCTAGTATTCACAAGCAACCTATCCAAAATCGGCGAACCAACAGCAGCCAAATGGCTGTCCACAGCAGGAAAACATCAGATTTCTGCTGTTTACAGCAGAAAAACAACAAAACGACAAGGAAATCTGAGAGAAAACTCAAGAAAAGACTTGTATTCCACTTAGACGATGCATAAAAGAGCAAGATACAATTGATCCTCAATTCGAGAGGAGGATCGATCTCTCCCAAATCTCTAGACGCAGCTAGAGCCCAAAGAAAACCTAAATCTAAGAGATCTCAAATTTCAGCCAAATTCAAGATGCCCAAACCCTAGCAAAATCAACTATTTAATGCATACAAATCAAAAGGAATTCCCTAAACAGTCCCTACGTTCAAATTCCCTCCTAAAATCCATTCAAAAACCTTCCTAAAACAGCCCCGCAAGATGAGCGGCTCGCGCGGCATCCCGCACAGGCGGAGTTCTCTCCGCTGTTTTGCGGTTTCGCCCGTGAACCGGTCCCGCCTGGACCGGCTGGACCGGTCCAGTGGACCGGTCTAACAATACTCCCCTCCCAAAGATCCACCTTGTCCTCAAGGTGGAAATATGCTCGTGTTCCCGCGGAGGTGGCCATCCTTGAGGTGACTGAAAATCCTCACTGTATTGCTGAACCAAGGGCTGCATGGAAAGAGAAACATCCCCTTCCTCCTCCATCCTGATCACATCCAGCTTGTGTAGTCCCACCAAATAATCTTCCCCCACCTCTTGTATATCCCTAACCATGGTCTTAAGTGATTTCGTGGCTTTGGATAGCCCTGCATCTCCCCTTATAACTATCTTTCTCCCATCCACCATTAATTCCATTGTGAGTGCTCCCCAATTGTCCTTGGTTTCCCCCAAGGTCTGCAACCATTTCATCCCCAGGATGACATCCGTACTCCCCAATTCCAAGGGAAGGAAGTCTTCCTTTACATGGATTCCTTGAATCTTCAGTACTACTCCTCGACAGACTCCTCTACCCATCTCCACCTTCCCCGTGCCCATCATCACTCCATAGCCTCCGGTATCCACTAACTCCATCCCCAATGACTCTACTAACTGGTTGGAAATAAAATTATGGGTTGCCCCACTATCAATCAACACAACCACCTCGCGGTCAGCTATCTCTCCTCTCACTTTCATAGTGTGACTCGGGGTGAATCCCACTACGGAGTTGAGGGAGACTTCTGCCACATCCAGGTGCAACTTCTCCTCCTCCTCATCAGATTTGCTGCCTCCTCCCTCCTCGTCTTCCTCATCTTCACAGACAAGGAGAACCTGAAGAGTTCGGTCCTTGCACCTGTGCCCCGGCATGTACTTCTTATCGCATCTGAAGCACAACCCCTTTGCTCTCTTCTCCTGCACCTCCTTCTCTGTCAGCCTCTTGAAATTTTCCCCACTCCCTCCTCCTACTGGCTTCTCCCGGGTGGTCTCATTAATGTTGCTTGATGTAGGCCCCTTGGGTGCTAGAAGAGTGGTCGTCGTCCTGTAAGAGCCTCCTGAATGGTTTCCCCGATTCCCTCTTTCAGACTTCTTCTGGTCCTCCACCAACTGGGCCAACTCCATGGCCTTTCCGAGACTCCTTGGCTCCAACACTCTGACTGCTGTTCTTATCTCTGGTTTCAGCCCCTTCATGAAATTCCCTTCTAGGGCTGACTCCGAGATATGATCCAGCCTACTAGCCAGATACTCAAACCTGTCCCGGTAATCTTCCACTGTGCCTTCCTGGGTAAGGGCAAAGAATTGCTCATAGAAGTCTCCTTCCCCATCGGCTCGGAAACGCTCTAGTAAGCATTCTTTGAACTCTCGCCAACTCCGGATGGGCTCCCGTCTGTCACGCCATTGATACCAGGCTAACGCCTTCCCTTCCAGACACAACCCTGCCGCCGTCAGCTTCTCATCATCTATCAACCCATTGACAGCGAAGTAACGCTCCACCTTATAGATCCAACCATAGTCATCTTCGCCCTCAAAGATGGGCATCTTCAACTTCCTCACCTTCGGATCCCTTCCGTTACCCCGGTACTCTCCATAACCTCCCATTCCTCGAAGATGAGGTGCTCCCCAAGTGTCCCGGTCCTCCCTCCAACGCTGGTATCCGAGTTCGTCGTCATAATCCCCCCTTCCTCTTTCAAAATCAGCACCTCGACGCTGAAATTCAGCACCTCGACGTTGATATTCTTCTCTCATTTCTCCAAAATCTGCACTACCTTCATATTCCCCCCGCCTGCCTCCGAAATCAACACCTCGACGCTAAAAATCAGCATCTCAACGCTGAAAATCAGCACCTCGACGCTGAAAATCAGCACCTCGACGGTCATTTCCCATGCTCATCTCCTCTCTAGAGATAGGCCCTAGAGGTGGCATGTCGTCGTCCCTTTCAAGAATCTCCACCTCCGGATTCCTCCTCCCCCGGATTGGGTTTGGATTTCCTCCTACGCCATGGCCGTCAGTAGTCTCTCTCACTTCCGATGTCTCCGGATTGGTCTTCATCTCCAATAGTTTCTTCATCATTTCTTCCATAGCTGCAAACCTCCCTTCCAACCTGTCATTGTTGGCGGAGATTTCCATGAACTTTCCCTCTAGATCTGTCTTCAATTGTCCGAACTCGCCTTCTAATGCTTCCACCTTCTTTCCGGCCATTTTTCTTCTAACGGATCCCAAAAAAATTCTTCTTCCGGAAAAGAAACTTGCTGAAATTTCAGAATTTCAGCCGCCGGTGGTCCCAAATCGACGCTCTGATACCAATTTGATAGAAAGTGCTAGTATTCACAAGCAACCTATCCAAAATCGGCGAACCAACAGCAGCCAAATGGCTGTTCACAGCAGGAAAACAGCAGATTTCTGCTGTTTACAGCAGACAGCAGAAAAACAACAAAACGACAAGGAAATCTGAGAGAAAACTCAAGAAAAGACTTGTATTCCACTTAGACGATGCATAAAAGAGCAAGATACAATTGATCCTCAATTCGAGAGGAGGATCGATCTCTCCCAAATCTCTAGACGCAGCTAGAGCCCAAAGAAAACCTAAATCTAAGAGATCTCAAATTTCAGCCAAATTCAAGATGCCCAAACCCTAGCAAAATCAACTATTTAATGCATACAAATCAAAAGGAATTCCCTAAACAGTCCCTACGTTCAAATTCCCTCCTAAAATCCATTCAAAAACCTTCCTAAAACAGCCCCGCAAGATGAGCGGCTCGCGCGGCATCCCGCACAGGCGGAGTTCTCTCCGCTGTTTTGCGGTTTCGCCCGTGAACCGGTCCCGCCTGGACCGGCTGAACCGGTCCAGTGGACCGGTCTAACAGGATCCTCCTCACTTGTTGCACTTTGGGCAAAGTAACACATCAATCTTTTTAGTGGAGCAGTACTTGAAAGAGCAGGACAGGATACTAGAGGAATTGAAAATACATATGTTGAGAGCCCAGTAGTTTATGAAAAGGTAGGCTAATGAGCACAGGAAGGACATTCAGTTTGAGGTAGGGGATATGGTGTATTTGAAGCTTCGTCCATAAAAGAAGAGGATAGTGGCTAGAGGAGGAATGAGAAGCTAACTCTGCGATACTTTAGCCATTTTGAGATAGAAGAGAGGATCGGAGCCGTACCGTTTCTACTGAAGCTATCTCCGACCAATACCATACACCCGATATTCCACTTGTCACAATTGAGGAGAGCTATAGGGGATCGCACCTTAGTTGCAGAGTTACCAGTGACGCTGACAAAGGACCTGAAGGTGGTTCTGGAATCGCTGGAGTTGGTAGAAATACGACAGGGGGAGGGAGGAAGTAAGTGATAATTAAGTGGAAAAACCTACCTGAGTACGACGCTACTTAGGAGCCGTATGAGCATATGAAACACAAATTTTCATCCTTCCACCTTGAGGACAAGGTGATTCTTTGGGATGGGGTATTGATAGACCGGTCCAGGATGGACCAATCCAGCCGACCCAATACCAGGGCCGGCTCTTGGTCTATTCCAAGAGGAACAGGGAGCAGCCGGCCCCCCTTTGTGGGGCCCTGCATTGATGGCAAATTCAAATAAGAGGGGGGTAGTTTATGAGGGAAATTATTCATGGAGGGGTTGTTTAGTAGTTATGCTTTTATTTTTTATTCTCTAAATAGGGGAGAAGAGATTAGGGTTAGGGTTATGGGAGATGTTTGTTGATTTCTGAATTTCTCTTAGGTGTTTAGGCTCTAGCCACCGACTAGGACTTGGGAGAACCGGATCTTCCTCTCGAATTGAAGATCCATTCTATCTTGTTTGTTTTCTTTTTCGTTTTTATCAATTGCCAAATTCCTTAGTATTTTGTCTGGGGATTTATCTCAAAATCCCGCTTGAATTTGCGGAAATTCCAAATTTCAGCCAAGGTTTCTTCAATTTCCGCATGTGTTTCTTATCAAATGCATGCTCAACTAACACACATAAACAGTATGAAAATTCATAGGACATTGAAGGAGAAACCAATGTTCAAATTCAACAATAAACTATATAACAAATCATTAGCACAGTTTATTTTTTTTCCTGATGAAACTTCCGAAGTGTAATGACCATAAAGTCATAAAAATCAGTTGACATCATCTATTTGAACTTAAACTCATCTGCATGAACTATACAATGAAAGCAAGTCAGTATTCATCCCATCTGCATGATACAAACGAAGGATCCGGGGCAGAGCTAAAACATTTCTTAAAGAGGACACACAAGTACAGAAGAAACATGTTTTATAGAAATATATTTTGCACTTTTGCAAACTCTCAACCATTTTGCTCTAGGCTGGAGACCAGCACTTTTGGTATCAAAGACTTCTTTCTGAAAACAAATCTTTAAGAAAATTTTTGCTCTAAAAAATAAAAATAAAAATAAAAAAATCTGGAGACAGTCTAGGACCAAAAACTCTTAAGTTGAATTAATTTACCTTATTCACTTGTCTTTTTCTCTCATATCTTACATAAATGACTAATTGATGTAATGTCGGTACCCTTGTGACTGTGACATTCATCAAGTTAAATCATGAATAATTCTCAGTTGATCACTGAGGTTCTCTTTGTGTTCTTAATCTCTCTTTATGCAACATGAAATTATCAATCCAAATGCTACAAAACTTGTAGCTCAAAAATCCTTGAGACATCCTACTAAAGTGAAGAAAGTGAATTCACCTCATCATTTGTGTGTTATTTCATCTTTCGTGGCTTTAATTGAAGTGTGTTGACTCTATGATCCCATAGTGTATGTGAGTCTATTTTGATGATACAAACATATGAGGAAGAAACTAATGCTATATGATGACATTTCCAAGTTTAAATATTGCAAGGACTTGGGTGTAAGATTCAAGACAATTGATGACTAATCCTATGACGAGAGAAGCATCGGAAACTCAAATCAAACTCAAAAGATGATAGAGAAGATGAAAGAGTAATTTATAGTCTATTAGTGGCAATAGAAAAATTAGTTCTGTATTCTGCTAGATGATTATTCCTGGGTCCAAGCTCTCTTTAGGAAATCCATTAAGTAAATACTATTAATTACTCAAAGTTATATTAATATTCTATATTTTAATCAAGTTAGTTAAATAGATTTTAGCAAAAATTTACAAAACAATTTGATCAATAATTTTATTAATTTTTACTAATTAAGGTTTAATTAAGATTAAAATAGTAATAAATATATAATTATTTTATAATTGCAAAAATAGCTTGTAATTTTATTCACATTAGATGCATCACATTTTTGCATACAAAAACCGTATAAATATAATATAAGTATTTATCAAAATCGTTTAGATATAAGATTGAAAAAAAGTTCAAGAAAATAACCAAACTAACCTTCCACTAGATCTTATAATGAATGCGAGTAGGGGTGTCAATAAATGACCTGACTCAAAAAATTTGGGTTCAGGATTACCAGTTTACTAAATGGGTCGGGTTCAGGTTGATCCACGAATTTGTTTTTGACCCAAAAATGACACATTTAATATCCTTTTTTCTTATTTTTTTTTAATTTGTTGGTATAATCTTCTTATTTTTTATCAAATATTTCAAACTTTATAGTTAATAATTTACCCAAAAAAATAACCAAAATGAGTTAACGAGGCATTCGGGTTGCTAGCAGTCGGATTCGGGTTAACTGAATTTTGGTCAGGTCAATTTCGGGTCAGACCTGAACCTGACCCGTCAATCCATTTTGACCCCTAAATTCGAGGCAATAAGCATCGAAGCAGCAATGGTCTTATAACCTTGGGGTTTTGGTAACATTTGAATCAGCCTATAAGGGTGAATAGTAGTTTAATGCTAGTTTATTGACCAAAATGGTAAATTTGAAAAAAGGGAGCTTTTCTAAGACATTTTAATGGTTTTGGTGATTAAATCGAGTCTATATAAACCCTAAATTCTCAAATGAATAGGTCAGTGAAACTGCTATAAAAATCCTTTATGCCATAATCTCTCTAAAGCACTTCTCTTGAAGAACATTTTCATTATTTCTAAGGGATGAATTCTTCATTCCCAAAAAGCTTGAAAGCCTTTAAAGATCATTCATTTGCAAGCTAAATTTCAGTGCACAATGATCATCAAACGCTGCATGGTTTCTTTAATTTTTCATTTTTCATCCTTTATTACAATACTTGGTTACCCCAAAAAATCAAAATATGTAGTTCATTTTTGTTTCCTTTTGTTAAGTCATGGAAAGACTTGGTGATCTAGTATTTTTAGTTTTTATTTGCACTTGCCCGTTAAGGAGAGTGTATTTGTTAGGTTGTGATGTTCTTGATCTGCTTGAAGAACGAAGGAGTTTAGGCTTGTGGTAGCAAGTCTGAGTAGTGGAATACTAATTTGAGAAGGAATTAGGTGTCCATGTAGAGTGGTTTAAGTTGAATGACGTAATTATTTTATATGTTGTCAACTTGTTTACTCTTTTAATTGCCCTTTTACTATTTGTATTTATAATGTTAATTTTGCGCTTATTTCTATTAATTGCAAATAATAATTCACCCCCTATCCCCTCTTTATATGTCATACTCTTAAATTGATATCATAGAATTAACTCATTTGATATAATCACCGAGGATAAACTACACATGGCACACAATTTATCTTTGACCAAATTTAGTTCGTGCAAATAACCCCTTGCAAAATAAATGCAACATATTTTACCAAATTTACTTTGTGCAGATTCTATGACCCAAACAAAACAAAATTACTTTGCATATAAACACTTCAGCTTAAGTCTCACCAAATCAAACAGAACATAAAAACAACAAGCACCTTGAGCTTGCAATCAAGAATCCTAATCTGAACAGAATGATGTCTTAAAAGTCGCCTCAAATCAAGAAATGAGCTTAAGACGTACTCACGCCCTAAGAGACAATAAAGCCTCTTACAAGTGGTAGGAAACAATTTGACAAATCCAAGTTAAAATACAATGCAGTAGAGTCTAATTTCAAGATTTATAGCTGAGACATCCAGCCAGTAAAAGCATTCTAAGGTTAGAATCCAGACATAAAAGTCCAATGCCCAGCAGTTAGCATTGAATGGAACTTCCAATAAATGAACCATACAAAAAGCTTCCAAAGAGAGAACTGAGGCACGTGGGTCATTACCTCAAGGCTGAACTCTGGCGAGAATATCTCACAATGGCACGGCCTCCACTGTTCTTGATTTTTTATGACATTCTCTTCTACCATGTTTCCCTCGGTCTTTCCCAGCTCCTCCCAATTTCCAGCTATGACTGAAATTTTGAAGAGTATTTGAGATTATGCAGGCCTATTTCATAAAAAGTGCTCAATGAACATGATACAAACATCAAGAAATACATACATAATAACTGTTAAAACCGCTAAATCAACTAATTATCTGTATGCACCAATGATTTACTTTCATCCAACAATTTATTGAACAAGACAATTATCAAGAGAGTTCATAGTTAGCCTGCTAATCAATGCAAGTAGAAATCATAGTAAAAAATAAGCATTTGCATCATAATGGTATATATAAAAGAATGACCCAAGGAATGTCTATCAATAACAGTACAATGTCAGTCTCTCATACCAGCCCACATCTAAAGGGTTGTTTGGTTGCAACTATTATAAATGTAAAGTAGAATTAAAGCAAAGTTTTGAAATTTGTGGTGTTCAGTTGGAAGAAGAAAAAAAAAAAAGTGGAGTAAAACATAGGTCTAGTTGAAATTCCTTACCTACTCATTTAAAGTTAGATATATGTTGATATGAGGTAAGCATGTACTTACATTATTGTATGTTAACTCTATAAGCTGGAGTGAGTAGTTGGCTTGGGCTAATTCTTAGTTTATAATGATTGTAAAGATTGTGGCGATTATGCAATGAAATGGTGTTGGTTTTATAACAAGCCTCACTTCGAGTTGTTAAGGTGAACAATTTATAACCTTAAACCCCCTTAATGTTGTTTTGCTCGTATTGGTAATGTTCTTTTCATAATGAGAAAAATCACTTGATGTGTTTTGTTTGTACAAGGATCAATGGGAGAGGAGAGATTTAATATGAAGTTAAAACTTACTTCTCAATGTAAGGTGCATGTGATTAATTTCATATCTTGCTATCTTTTATATGCATTAAGGATTACAGAGTGAGATTTTGAGGATTGGCAAATCTCATTCTTTTAAAATGTGGAGAAGTTATGTTTCTCATACTTTTAATGTTTATTTGTATTGAATATACTATGCCAGAGGCTTTGCTGCTTGATTTTTTTTTAATTATATTAATTGAATTTAAGTTTGCCTATTAGTAAATTGTTTGTTTGTGTGGATGTCTAAGGTGACATCATGCATTCTATCATGTAATGTTTTTGTTTGTCAAGATGATTAAGTTGTCCAATTTGGAAATTTACATCCTTTGAGTACGGTATAGTCCAGCAGAACTTCACACCTTTATATTGCTATACTTAAAGTAAGTCTACTTTGTAATTGTTAGGCATGAAGAGTATCAACTATACTTGCAATGTACTGTTAATGTAATGTTTGAAATGTGAAATCATAGTGCACATACGAATAAATTCTCATACCATAATTTCGTCCCTTGTGAATGAGGTTTTGTCTTGTAAGAAGGTACAGCCATCATTATAATCTAGTGCAAATAGATTTTTGCACTCCAAAGATCCTAATGCCCGAATTTATGTTTGATAGGTGCAGTTGAGTTAATGAACCACCGAACCAACCCATAGCTCCACCACCCTAGAATTGGCAATGAAATGGAATGAGTATTAATCTTGAATCAAGATTAAGAGCACCAAATCGATAGAGAGAGAGTGTGTATGTGGGGGTTCTGGTGAAGGCAGAACGAAAAAAGGAGAGAATGAGCAAAAGATTGAGTTCAAGAGAAACAAGAGAGCAAGGAATCAAACAAGAACTGAGGATGAGATCTATGATATGAGGAAGAAGGTACGTGCTAAAAAGAGAGAGAGACCAAGGGAGGAGAGGATTGGCCGGAGCTCAGAGCCAATTGTGCGAGTTCTTTGACAAAGTTATGTCAAGGGCTTTCCACTTGGAGGCTTGTAGTAGCAGGACTTCATCATCATTCTACGATCAACTAGGTAAACTCGGAACCCTAGATTTCTTTATGCTAATACAATGATGTTTTATGCGTATGAATTAGGGTTATTAGGTTATTTGTGAGAGCTTAATTAAGATGAAACTTGAATTTAAACTCAGCTTAACATTGATTTAAATTAATTCGTGAATAATTTTACATATCAAAGGGCCTTGGCTTAGGCAATATACTCTCTAATTTCTAACATAGAGATCTCAGGTGCCAATCTAAGTCCTTACAAATATGAAAAATTTCTCCAAATCTAGACATTAAATATTTATAATTGGCCCTGTACCCGCCTCATATCTATAACTGTCCTTATGCTCACCTTATATCTATGCTAGCCTTGAGCCCGTCTAATAAAAATATTGGATAGATTTCTATCCTCCAAGAAAAAATAAGTAATTTCACACACCTGTATTTTAATTTATGTAGGTAATCATCTTGGAATTGAAGATTTGGAGCAATGAACCTACAATTGTCCTACATAATCTTCAAGCATAGATTTTGAAAGGGGATTTTATGATTATATAAGCAAATCTTAGAAGCTAAGAATCACAAAATTCTAGGGTTCTGATATTTTATACTATAATTTTATTTATTTTAAACTTAGATGTTAAGAATCATAGAAAGCACGAGTAAATGATATTTTACATTTGTATTCTTGAATAAATGATATTGAAAGTTGTTTGGTTGGTAGAATTTTGAGTGTAAAGTAAACACATGAGTTTAAAAAATTATGGGTTTGGACAATTGTGCAAATTATTTTGCGAGTTAGACTTCACCTTCTAGTTCATTTTGAATTTAGAATTTTTCCCATTTAGAGCAAATTCCAAATACACAGCTTGGGTAAAAGTGATGTCTACTGCCCGTCGCCACCTATCACAAGTTGCTACCTATCGTTAGCAGCCATAATCAGCCGCCTCCGTCCCTTATTGTCAACTGTTGTTGCTGCCACCAGTCGCAGACCTCAATCACCATCGGCCTCAACCATCACCATCATAGGTCACCGCCAACTATCACCACCTCTACTTATCATCAGGCATGGCCCTCATTGTCCGCCGACTCCAATCAACTAGTATTCCAAATGCATTACTATTTTACTTTGCATTCCCTTACGTGAAATCAAATAAAAATAAACAAAATAAACTCCTAAATTTGTATATACTCAATCAAACAACTCAAAAATATTTTCAATAAACTAATTTTATTATGCACTACATTCGTTTTTAATCAAACGTAATAGCATCTAAGTTGTAAATGAATAATGAGACTATTTATAAAGAGGTTTCATAGTTATGTTATAAAGTGGAGAACAATAAATTATTATTATCCTTTTAATTTCATTGAGTATAAGGTTGTGTATTGATAATAAGAGTTTAAAAGAATTAGCTTTATATTTTCTAATTATTTTTTAACAAAATCACTTGATTATTATAAATAAAGGTTAATGAAAAAAGTTTAATATAGATGAAGATATTAATGATTATTTTGTTGTGTGTCACTTAAAAATTGTTGATTATAAGAATGCGCAAATTGGTTGTTATGATTTTTTTAACCTTTTGATACCCATTGTATTGAATGTATAGTTGATATGGATTCTTCTGAATCTAGGTATTATGAAGTGCCATGTATTGAAGCAAGATAGGTCAGAGTGATGATCGATATATCATATTGATGATGATCTCTATCAAGTGGGCAACTCTTTATTCTTTATGGGATAAGCGTACACTTGTTATGGTTGTCTTGTGATGTTTATGAGCATTGTTTGATAGGTATAAATAAATCATTAGGGCTGCAAGCGAACCAAACATTCGACGAGCTACTTGTTGTTCGGTTCGATTAAAGCTCGTTTGTGATCGTTTAATTAACTAAACAAACAAACTTGAACAATATTTTAAATACTCGATTCTTAAATAAACAAACTTGAACATTAATGCGTTCAGTTCATTTATGTTCGCGAACAACATCATTTGAAGTTCGTGAACAAGCTCGACATTAAGCTCGATTCGTGTTCGATTTTGAACTCGTGAATAAGCTCGATAAAAATAATTAATATTTGACTATAAAATTAATAAATATAAATAATCATTGCCTTTGTTACATAGACAATTACTTTTATTATAAATATGTTTGTTCATAGATATGTTCATGAACGTGTTTGTTTGATAGTTAAAAAAAAATTGTTAAATATGTTCACGAACAAGCTCGATAAGCACTAAACGAACGAACATAAACTGAACATAAACCGAACATGAACACTCATAAATTTAAATGAACCAAACATGAACACAAACAATAAAACTCGAACAAACATGAACCAAACTTGAACAAGCTAATATTAAATGAACACAAACATGAACACTCACATACTCAGCTCGGCTCAGTTTGTTTGCAACCCTAAAAATCATGCTCAACAAATCCTCGACTCTATTGATATATAGCAAACTTTAATCATACAAATTTTAAAATATTTATTAAAACACATTGCTCATGATATAAAATTTATAAGATATATATTTGAATGATCGATGGATATAAATGTCGATAGTACCCTCTGAATGAAAAGGTTAAGAAATTCTTAGCATGACTCGTGGGTCAATAGTAGACTATATAGGTGAAAACCTTCCTTTTATTTAGGGTATTACAAATAACCAGCTACGTATAAGGTATAATAGTGAATGATTGATGAGCTGTTTCGGGGTGTATAAACATGGTATGTGATGCAACATGAGAATATTATTTTTTTTTAAGATAACATTGAAATAAAATGATATGATTAAATGGATAGCCTCCTCATTTTCAAATTGCATGATTATTACATAGGCAAATAGGCTCAATATAATTATAGCAGTTTCATTGTCATCTTGTTGTTTTAGTTTTTAGTAAAATGTAATTTAGTAGTAGTGGTGGTATAATGTTTGGTCGACAACATTTTAGGTATAAAGTAAAGTAAAAATAGGAGTTTTAAAAATACAACCGTTTGGATGTCTGTGTTTCAAATACAAAGTATTTTTTTGAGTGAATTTGAAATTATTTGAGCAAGTTCCAAATACACATCTTGTGTAAATTGATGTCGGCGGCCACTGCCACTGTCAGTCACTGTCTACAACCTCCGATTAACTGTTATTCTAAATGCACTGCTATTTTACTCTACATTTATTTACTTCAAATAAAAAAAGGTAAATTATTGCATGTGTGGTGTATTCAACCAAATAACACAAACGTATTTTACAATATATTTACTTTACATTGCATTACTTTTTTAGAAGCAAAAAAAAAAACCCCAAGTGGTTCAAGAACATGATAAAATTCGGCCAATGCTTGTACAAGATTCATCCCTAATCGACATATTGAGAAATCAGGGTTTATTTTATGCCCATTGGATTACTTATGTAATTCATCAATGTATCAACAACAACATCAAGCCTTTGTCTCACTACATGGGGTCGGCTACATGAATCCTTTTTCTCCATTGTGTCCTGTTAAAAGTCAATTTCTCATTTAAATCTAATAAAGAAATATCATTTTTAATATTTTTAACCAAGTATTTTTAGGTCTACATCTGTCTTTCTGAATATAAGTCAAATATAATACATCTACTTTTCTAACTGGGTCATAAAAAGTTCATCATTTTATGTGACCAAACCATCTAAGGAGACTCTCTCTAATCCTATCTTCTACTGGAGCTACTCCAACCTTTTCACTTATATGCTCATTTCGTATCCTGTCTCTAAGGGTAAATCCAATCATCCACCTAAGCATCATCATCTCTGTAACACTTAACTTAGTATTATGCTTCTTTTTTAATAGCCAACATTCTGCACCATAAAGCATAGCAGAACTCACCACCATCTTATAGAATTTTCCCTTAAGTTTGAGGGAGACTTTTCTATCACACAACAAGCCCGATGCATTTCTGCACTTCAACCATCCAACTTGAATTCTACTGATAATATCCCCATCTATTTCACCATCACTCTGAATAATAGATCCAAGATATCTAAAATATGTACTCTTATTAATGACTTGATCGCCCAAAATCACAATCCCCCACTAGATCAAGCACTATTAAAATTACACTCCATATATTCAATTTTAGATCTACTAAACTGAAAACCTTTAGACTCTAAGTTTGACCTCCATAATTCAAGTTTACCATCAACTCCCTTTCTAGTCTTATCAACAAGAAGAATATCATCAACAAAAAGCATACACCAAGGTACATCCTCTTGCAAATGTCTAGTGAGAACATCCATGACTAAAGCAAAAAGATATGGGCTTAAGGCTGATCCTTGATGTAATCCAACCAAAATAGGAAAATACTTGGTCAAACCACCTTGTGTATGAACACAAATAATAACTCCTACATACATATCTTTAATGATTTGAATATAAGCATTCTTAACTCCTTTCTTTTCAAGAACTCTCCATAGCACTCTTGGAACTTTATCATATGTTTTCTCTAAATCAATAAATATCATATGTAGATTCTCCTTATTCTCTCTATATTTCTCCATCAAACCTAGGGGAGTAAACAAGTTGAGTCGATTCAAGTTTTAGCACTATCAAGCTCAGCTCGTCAGTTGAAAAGCGAGCTCGAACTCGAGCTCGTCCCACTGTAAACGAGCTCGAGCCGACTCGTCGAGGCACTCAATTTTTGTGCCCATTTTCAATTTCCCGCCCGGTTTCCATTTTCCCGCCCTATTTTCATTTAGGAGAAAATAAAGCTGTAGCTTTCTCCAATGTAATAAATATATATATATAGATTGATGGAATTAAAAAGGTTGTAGCTTTTAAGCCTCATTAACGAGCTCATTTAGAGAGAGAGAGAGATGGAGAGAGAGACAGAGGGATTGAGCATTTTTTTTCTATTGTCAGAGAGGTATTAGCATTATTATTCAAGTGTGTGTGTGTGTGTGAGAGAGAGAGAGAGACAGAGAGAGGGGCATAGTAGCAGATTTTAAAATCAAGCTTTGAAAATTCTTGAAATACATGCAGCTGGGAATTTAAAATATAGGTGGGAGTGGGATTTATACATCATTTATTATTAATTATTTTAAAATATTTAAATGTAATAAATTCGAGCCGACTCGCGAGCTCACGAGCCAAGCCGAGCTCAAGCTCGAAATCGAGCTCGTTTACTAAACGAGCTCGAGCTTGACTCGTGAGCTCGATAAGCTCGGCTCGCGAGCCCATAAATGAGTCGAGCTCAAGCCGGCTCGGCTCACTTACACCCCTAATCAAACCTCTCAATAAATGTCTGGCTTCCATAGTAGACCTACTCGGCATGAATCCAAATTGATTTTGAGAAACATTAGTATCACGCCGCAACTTAAGCTCCATAACTCACTCCCATAATTTTAAAGTATGACAAATTAATTTAATTCCTCTATAATTCGCACAATTTTGTGCATCACCTTTATTCTTAAAAATATGAATCAACATACTCATTCTCCACTCATCTTGCATCTTTTAAGGCTTCAAAATAGTATTAAAAAGTTTAATAAGCCAAGAAATCCCTTCATCTCCTAAGCATTTCCACACCTCTATAGGAATATCATCAGATCCAACAACTTTTCCACTTCATTTTCTTTAAAGTCTCTCTAACTTTGGTTTTACTAATACGTCGATAAAAACAAAAATCTTTATTTTCATTTAGGGTGCTAAGGTCACTAAAGTCAATCGTATCCTCACAATCTTCATTAAAAAGTTTAGCAAAATATATTATCCACCTTTATTAAATATCATCTTCTAAGAAAATTACTTTTTTATCTTCATCCTTAATACACTTCACTTGAACTAAATCATTACTACTTCTATCTCTTTGTTTGGCTAACTTATACATATATTTTTCTCCCTTCTTAGTATCTAATTTATTTTATAAATCATTAAAAGCTAAGATATTTGCATTGCATATTATTTTCTTAGATTCCTTGCATTCCTCTTTATATATTTCCCAATTATCAATTTTTTTACAACTAAACTAATTTTTATTACAAATCTTCTTATTTTTATCTTTTCTTGCACATTTGAATTTCACCACCAACTATTTTTACTATTAGGCATTTTTCCCTTTGATACTCCAAGCATATATTTTGCAATATTTTTAATATCACTAGACACTTTTTCCCACATAACATTAGCATCCTCATGCCCAGACAAAATCTTAAAATCTAAAATCTTTCTCTCAAAAATATTTTTGTTAATATTTTTTAAATGCCCCCATTTAATCTTTGAATATCTCTTAACTATATTTTTTATTTTTTCCCCTTCATCTTGAAGTCCAAAACTAAAAAGCAATATTGGGTACATAAACGTTCACTCGGAATAACTTTATAATTATTGCAATCTAAACGATCTAATTTTTTTATAAAAAAATAATCAATATGAGATTTATTATATTCATTCTTAAACATGATGAGATGTTGATCTCTTTTCTTAAATAAGGTATTAGCAATTAAAAAAAATGTATGCAAATGCAATTTATATGCATTGACTATAATGTAGCGTCACTTCTCCTTCCGAAGATACATAGTGTTTGACACATGTTAAACATGACCACACATCTGAAATGC
The DNA here is from genome assembly GCA_016618105.1 of Dendrobium huoshanense. NCBI lineage: Eukaryota > Viridiplantae > Streptophyta > Magnoliopsida > Asparagales > Orchidaceae > Dendrobium > Dendrobium huoshanense. The sequence continues at coordinate 21,916,414 of CM028352.1, read as the reverse complement.
CTCCAACACAAGTCGGCCATGATGTCTGATTATAATAATACTAAAAAGTTCGGACACGTGTCCTAAATATTTTATAAGAAAACTCTTTTTTAACTAAATTTCTTCTATTTTAATTTTTTAATTATTAAAAAACTAAAAGCAAAATTTCTTCTTCCCTCTCTATAGCTCCAAATCAATCATCTACACATAATTACCTGCCCTCAAACATTCTCATTTTCATTTCTCAACCGAGTAGTGGCTAGGGTTTCACATTGACACCTAATGCCATCACAACATCAATGTCCGACACTATCTCAATATCGACATCCAACACTATCACAACATCGACATCTGAAACCATCTCGACATCAATGTATGACACCGTCTTAATATTGACATCCATTGTCATCTCAAAATCAACATATGAAACCATCTCGATGTCATTATCTGATGCCATCTTGACAATGATGCCTGACATTAGCAATTTCTACACCCAGTCACACATCAATTATATCTCAATAACTTATCTTTATTTAACTCTATCTCAACATCGATAGCCAACACCATCTTGACATCAACGCCCAATACCCAATGCCCAATGTCGAATACACAACATTGACACTCGATTCTCAATAGTGTTATCGTCTACCATGTTGATGTTTGACTCACAATATTGACGTCAGACTCTTAATATTATAATCTTAATCATTTTAAAAACAAATCTTATTTAAATGACTTATTTTTTTTTATTGTTCTTCATATTATGTTTATTTAATGTCTATGTACTATTTTTTAAGTTATAAAAATTATATTGTCATATACAGCTCATATCCATGTCTTATATAATTCAATAATTAATTTGTCATATATCCATGTCGTGTTCGGGTCTTTGCATCCTAGTGCATGCACAAAATTATATATCATGTTATGTGATTTGAGATCAAATTTGAAGAGTTGACTTCTTTAGAATTATTTGGTGGATTATTTTATGGACTTAATCTGCTGACCTAATCTAAACCCAATTCTTTCAAGATTATTGGTTTTATGAATAAATATTTTGATCATCCCTTACACCTCCTTTAATGTTTTAGAACTCCCTCTCAAAAAAGTTTCAGTCCATGTGAAGGATGGTCCTTCCATTGTTAGCACTTGTACAATACATAAAATCATCCCACACACTCTCCATCCTACAAGTAGCTCTCGACCACTTCTTCAAAGCCACCTTCAATCAACTTCTATGAAGCCTAAACACTTCTATTAACCATTTCAGGTCACATAAACACAAAATAAAAATAATCATTCACATTCTCTTCAACAATTCTACTATTATCATACATCAATTGGTATTAGAGCCTCTCAATTATCTTGCATCATTTTGTATCAATCATTGAACAGCTGCAAGAAGTTAAATCAACAAGGTTACAACCAACTGCATTAATATTGGTAAGAAAGCTTCATTCACACTAATTCATTCAAATCTACTTCTAATAACCTCCTCTCATCTTCTATACTCCATTAAAAAATATCTATCTCTGATCCTTTATCAAAAGTCCACCACAACTTCAACAGCTATAAGCATGCAAGTGGATTTCTAGCATTTAATGCAATGAATGTCACTTTGCATATGATTTCTTGTGAACTTTATAGCACAACAATATTTTTTTTATTAATTGTCACTTCTAATAACTTCCATCAGATAAGTTTTGATTAAACTAATGCAAAAATTATAATTAAAAATATGCCTTGTTTATGGTGCTACTTGTAATAATCATATAGCATTTCCTATGCCTTGTCATTTACAACTTCGCTAATAGGTTTCACCTACTGAATTTACTTCCCACAAACTCGTACCTATTTATTTTATAGTTTTTTAGGTCACTATCTCATCATCTTAGAGTAGAAAGCTCCAAGACTTACAATTCAAGAACCTTGACAAGGTGATTAATGTCAAGTTATTTAATTTATTTAACAACAGCTTATCATTCAAATGAGTTATTATAATAGTTAACTTTGGTTTATATTTTTATGGATAAATATTTGGATGTCACGAACTTCTAGATGCTCCGATTATATATTTCAATCATTGTGGACAGGATATACTATTTGGATTAACTCTAAATTAATCAACTCACCCCCATCATTTCTGGTTACTGTTAATTTTCTTATAGACCCATTGAGCTAATTTTGACATTTGATCTCAGCATCTCAATCAAACAACTTTAACTCAAAAAGCAGGTCGGTCAATTGAGTTCCTTCAACGAAATAAAAAGGTAAAGAGATTAACCGGGGAACTGCAATACCTACTTACAATGGCCAAAACGTCACAACCTTGAGTCCCGATATGAGAAATCCATACTAGCAGTGACTGAATGAAAAAAAGAAAACAAGAGAACTGAAGAAACAATCCGGCGGTTCCATCCCATCGCAACCCACTGCAGTAAAAACAGAGACAAAAAGATGACGATCGCTACCGAAAGCTCACCAATCAGCGATGGTGTATTCCTCGTGCCACCTGGGCAACAAGATCCCTTCTGAAGAAATGGAAACACTGATCGGAGGAGAAGAAGATGAGGGCTGCGGCTGCAACGGGGACCCGAATGTAAGGGTTTACCACACAATCAGAATGAGGACAGAAAAAAAGATAAATCCAACGAACAGAAGAGGACGCTTTACTCGCGAATCTTTACTTTCTCCCTCGAATACCTCTATATGGTCCATTGGGCGAAGGATTACGGTATTCGAGTATTTCTGGAAGTTCACCGTTTTGTTGTCACTCTCTTTCAGACTTTCAAGTTCCGGAAATATATATTGGTTCTGTTGAACTAGGCTTTATAAATCACGATAATCTCTCAAATTTCACACACAGAATTTTAATAATATTTCTTAGTTGAATTTGACTTTAAATCAAGTCAATTTGATTTGGGGCATATAGTAAATTGAGTCAAAATATATTAATTTGGTGATGACTTGTTAAATTAAGGTTTCGTTTGGGGCGGCTTTATTGCTGCTTCTTAAAACATTTTTTTAATACAAAAATTTTAATTTTTATATTAAAAAGTTATTTTAAGAAATAGTAAGAAAATCGTCCCAAAGGATACCTAAGTTGATGAAAGAGATAAATTGAGAAAATTATTTTATTATGTTTATTGTCAATCTTTATTAGATTGTTCTAATATTGTATAAAGATGAATTAATTTATTATTGAGAGAACTAAATCATAACTCAAAGTATACATACGATGATGATTAAATCATTTTAATTTGAAATTACTTGGTTATAAAAGATAAAATCCATTCTGAAACATCCACAAAAATTGCCTTGATCAAGCACGAATCTCGAGGCATATTCAAGATGGAAAATCTTCAAAATTAAATTTTTGATCATATGAATTCCAGTTTTAGCAAACTTATAGTCAAATTGAACATCTCAATGGGACGAACCAAACATCACCAAAATTGGTCCAACCCAAGCCCAAATAGGTCTGAATCGGGGGCCCGGACAACATTTGTAAGGATTAAAGTATTATTTGGATAATGAAAAGATATCCAAATATGTCATGCTTATAGTCAAATCGAGCGTCTCGGCTAGACGAATCCAACGAGCCCAAGATCACCGAATTCCGACATCACTAACGCATTCAAATGTCTAACAAACGGTGCATGATCGAAGGGTTCACTATCGGCCGTCCATTCAAACCACTCCCTATTCGCCCTTGATCTCACACCTATTTACGGGCCATGCCACTCCAGAAAATCTATAAATAGAGCCCTCATTCTTAACAAGAAGGGGATCCAGGCAAGAGTGAGGAGAAGAGAAGAGAACGAAGAAGAGGAGGGAGCTCCTCTTCGACGACCGCCGGACCACCGCAGGAGTCTCGCCGGTCCACCGCCGGACCACCGCAGGAACCTCGCCGGACCACCACCGAAGCCTCGCCGGAGTTTTGTTGCATCACTGCGGAAGACCCGACGTCCTGCTGAAAACCCGACGTCCTGCTGAAGACCAGACGTCCTGCTGAAGACCCGACGTCCTGCTGAAGACCCGACGTCCTGCTGAAGACCCGACGTCCTGCTTAAGGCCCGACGTCCTGCTGAAGACCCGACGTCCTGCTAAAGACCCGACATTCCTACTGAAGACCCGACGTCCTGCCTAAGGCCCGACGTCCTGCTGAAGACCCGACGTCCTGTTGAAGGCCCGACGTCCCTCTTAAGGCCCGACGTCCTGCTGAAGACCCGACATCCTGCTGAAGACCCGACGCCCTGCTGGAGACCCGACGTCCTGCTTAAGGCCCAACGTCCTGCTTAAGGCCCGACATTCTGCCAAAGACCCGACGTCCTGCTTAAGGCCCGACGTTCTGCCAAAGACCCGAAGTCCTGCCGAAGATCCGACGTCACTCAAGGCCCGACATTCAGACCCCACGCTCAGCTCACGTCCGGACTATTGACATCCGATCTTCCAAGTGATACTGGGTCTAACACCCAACTCCTTTTTGATAGTAACCAGTTGTAATCTGAACACCCCTGAAGGTGATTCAACCATTTGTAACCGACTCAAAGTTCTAGTGGAATCATTTTCAATTGGGCTAGGCCCCGTGGTTTTTTCCCTTTTCAAGGGTTTTCCACGTTAAAAATATCGTGTTCTCTGTGTGTGAGCTAGTTATCCGTTCAACGCTAAGACGCAGAATTAAACCTCTATCGCCGTGTATTTTCTAGCCCGCAACACATTCTTTTGGAATAAAAGCTTTGTACCTTAAAATTTATAGTAGAAGAATAAGTATATCATCTTAGCTTTGCACAAAAAATTATATACACATGTATAATCATAAGAGACACAAGTTTTTATGTAAAAATTTAGGAAAAAAAAACTTCAAAGTTTGGTTCGGCTGAAATGATCCACTATTTAAGTAAGATTACAGAGGTTTGTCATCCATTTAATTAGAAAGGAAACTATAAAAAATTATGGATAGCTAGTTGATCTCTAGTGTTTGTGATAGAGAATACTAAGTAAATTATGGTGGATGATGATAACAATCACATGAAGTAACTTAGTCGATAGATGTAATTATCAGCAATAAATACTGGCGTTGAAGATACAGTCATTGGATAATAAACTTAGAATAATAGAAGTCAAGCGATGATAGTTGAGCAATTGCTATCTGATGACGATGATCAAAGATGGTGATTGAGCGACGAATCAATAAATAATAGTTGGGGGCAATGAAGATTGAGTAATAATGGTCAAACAATTGTGAATAGGTGACAGCAATTGCTAATGGTGATCATAAATGTCTATCGTAGGACAAGGCTCTAAAGCTCTTTATTTCTCTAAGTTCACTTCAAATTCATGTCATCATCTTGTGAAAAATGAGAGTATATTTATAGTTATTTTTAATGGCATCTTGGCAATTTAACCATCATATAATAAAAAAATGTCAAAATATTGCACAAAAAAAAAATCACTTTTTTAATTATAAGAAAATATTGTAAATCCTTCTTCCTTCACCAATAAATGCCTACCATTGGTGAAAACTTATTTAATTTTTATGTATTGTAGTTAAAATTAAAATTTTCTTATTTTTGGTGAATTTATGCAGTAAAACTAATTCATTCGTTTGAGATTAATTTTTAATTACTTTCTAAAGAAATTTTTTTGTATGAATTTATTTTGAACTAACATTTTTTGTAAAAAAAAAAAAAATTATTTTAAAAATTAATTAAAAATTTGTCCCAAACAAAACCAGAAAAATTTGATGAGCAACATTCTATTCAGGATCATATCTGTATCAAAGTACCAAAATTCAGTACCATCTCTTAATAGAGATAAAGGAGGTTATGCAACTTGCATTTTTGCATTGTGTGGACAAATGCTAACCTAGCACACAAACTATAAAATATATGCTTTTATTTGTGTGCACAAAATTAGATGTAACTATTGTCTTAATTAAATTTATAAAAAGTAAATAATAAATAAAAATGAAAGATTAATTTAAATGGTACTTATCTTATTGTATACCATTTTTACAACATGATGTAATATATTTTTTGCAAGTTATCATCTTTGATTTTGCATGGCATAAAAACTTCGATGTGGCAACTAAGATAATAATGGACGGTCCTAAATATATCCTGAAAGTTCTATCAAGTAGGGGTGTCAATTTCGGGTCACGGGTCTGGTTCAGATCGAACCTGAAACTGACCCGGCACTATTCGGGTCAACCCGAACCCGACTCAATTTTAAAAACGGATCAGTTTTCCTGACCCGAACCTAACCCGCTTCGAATCCGAGTCAACCCGACACGACCCGAATGACCCATTTCCAACAAAAATATTGCTAGTTTTCGGGTCAAAATGGGTCTATATCCTCTTTTTCGGGTCAAAAATGTATATCTCCTCTTTTTCGGGTCAAAACGGGTCAAAATGGGGTCAATCTCGGGTTGCCAGGTCAAAATTGGGTTTTCGGGTCAATTTCGGGTGAAAGGGTTAACTCGAACCCGACCCGATTTTTGAAACAGGTCCAAATGTTGAACCCAAACCTAACCCGTTTCGGGTTCGGGTTGATCCTAACCCGAAATTTTCGGGTCGTGTCAAATATTGACATCCTTAATATCAAGGTTGAAAATGCCACAACATATATATATATATATAATTGAATAAAATTAAGATTGATTTGGAGTGTATAGAGTGGAGGTTGAAATAGTTATGAACTTAGGCTTCATTTGCAACAGCTTTTTATTGCTTCTTAAAGCATAAATTTTGTTACTAGAAAGCTGCTTTGAGAAGCAGTAAAAAATCGTCCCAAATGAAGCTTTGCTTGATTCAACAAAGTTTGATCAAAGTTGAGATTGTGTGTTTGATCACATGAGAAATTAAGGTCATCTAAGATTAGATCTGAATAAGTTATCATTGGGTCAATCCAAGATGATCATGTTAGTTCTCCTAAGGCCCTCCATAGGTCTACTAGGTTTGGAGATAGTCTAAGGGCATAATAAGTTGTGTTTGGTGAAGTCATGACTAAATGGGTCACAAATTCTAAATTATGTTTATTTCAATGTCATATAAATATATATATAATAGCTTTTTTAATAGATTACGGCGCCAAGTGAGGGTCACAAGGTTGAGGAGAGGCAATTTAGAGTCTGGCCTAGGAGGGTCAAAACTTACTCTTCTAAAAAAAAAAGGTCAACAAATTCAATATCTAGCTCTAGTTTCATTATATTTCATTATGCCTATATAACTTTCAACTCATCAATAAGTATCTCGATAGAGATTTATCATGCAATAAATATAAACAACCCATAACAAGAAACTTAATTAACATAGATCTAAAAAATACTTTTATCCACCTAAGGATCGAGCATCGGAAAAACTCATATATTAGTGTATACTAGTTTAGAAAGTCATGTGCTTTTTTGTTGTATTTTAATTACGTATTTTGTGGGTTTTCATTTTATTCAATCCATAAATATGTTAAGGTTGTTAAAATCCAATTTTAAAAATATGTCATTTTTTCTCACTCTCGTTATTCTTAATTCGAACGTGCGACTCAAATTTTTATGACTTAAGTGAGGTGAACTTTTATGGTAGCAACATTATAATGCATGGTCAAAAGAAAAAGATAGTTTAACAATAGCTTTAATTTGTATAAACCATCACATAAAATACTAGAACCAATGAAATGATTATGCTTAATATATAAACCAAAAAATTTTCTTTTCAAATTAATAGTGTGTCCAACTATGTCAAATTTAAACAAAGAAAATAAGTTTTTTATAAAGAGAATGAACATAATTTTTTTTTAAAAAGATCTAAATAATGTATAGTAAGTAAAATCAAACAATATGTTCTAATGCCTTCAAGTGGAGCATTGACTTGATTACTAATAAAGATAAACATTACATTTAGGATTATAATTTATGCTATAAGCTTTCTTTGTATTGTATTGAAATCATATGTTATAAAACTAAAATAATTCTACCAAGTAATATAAAAAGTTTCAATTAAATTTCACTTGGAACATATTAAAGCATTAAGTTTTTCTTTTCTTATTATTATTGTTATTATTATTATTTGAATATTGTCAAAGGTTTCATTAGTGACGACTTTCTTAACACTTTCTAAAACGGTTTCCTATTACCAATATTTCTAATTCAAGAAATTTTTGCAGTCAAAAAGTTGTTCCAAATGAAGCCTTACATTTTAGGCGTTCTTTATTTCTTATTATGGACTTTTTTTCCCCCCAAAGTTTCTTTATAGATAATTGTCCCATAAGATTTATTGAAAGAATCTGTTATCTCGCTAGCTTTGTCCTCCTCTTGGAACTTTTATTAGGTCCGGTGTAAGGATGTAGAGGAACGTCCGGTCGGAGGTAAAATCCCGTCAAAAAATTCGGTATTTGCTCGGTATTATTATGTATTATTTGATAATAACGAGGAATACCGCTCTGTGAAGATCAATACCGAGCTATACTGAGCAATACCGAGTTGTACCGAGTTTTTTCTAGGAAGAACTCGGTGCAACTTTTGTATAACTCGGTATTGCTCGGTATAGCTCGGTATAACTCGGTATTGGGTCTTTACGTGATGATATTTCTTGACCCTTGTTATTTTTTGGTATTGATCGGTATTTGCTCGATATTTCTCGTTTGTTAGCGTGATTTGGCCTCCAACCGGACGTTCCTCTACGTCCGATCGGAGGACGTAATAATTGGTCCTCCTCTTGAATGAGCAGATTATGCAATTCATGCACGTTCCACTTAATGGTATTATACTATTATGAACTATTTTGAATGAGGCGTATGAGAAGGCAAGGTGCTCTTATAATGAACTGGACAATAAAGTTTTTGTTCATTTTCTCTCATGGATCTTAGTTTTGATATTATATTTATCGTCTTGATGATGTGTTCAACACTCATGTGAACCATTAAATATCATGGTGGTTGCGTACTCATTAGTGGGTGTCAATTTTTGACACGACTCGAAACACGACACGAATCTGACCCGGAAAAATCCGGGTTAGGGTCAACCCGGACCCGAAACGGGTCGGGTTCGGGTACAACAAATCAACTCATTTTAAAAATTGGGGTTGGGTTGGGTTGACCTAGCAACCCAAAATTGACACGAAAACTTCTATTTGACCCGGAAACCTGAAATTGACCCGTTTCGACCCGAAAATTGAAGATTGGCGCGATTTTTTGACCCGAAAACTAGCAATTTTAGGTCAATTTCGGATCATTCATGTCGGGTCGGGTTCGGGTCCGGAAACTTGACCCGTTTTTAAAAATGGGTCGGGTTCGGGTTGACCCAAATAGTGTCGGGTCAGTTCTGAATTTGACTCAAATCCGACCCGTTGACCCGAATTGACACCTCTACTCATTAGTGTCATGGTTGATGACTTATTAGCTAGCATCAGATAATGATGGTTCTTCCATAGATTCATGTGTTGTGCGCAGGCTTACAGTGCACTTTTAAGTGTTGGAAATTACAGACTTGATTTTGTTTGATGCTATTATGCGCATAAACATCAAGCTTATTCTCCTATTTAATTTTTTCAAGCATATTCTCATAAGACCTTAGTAATTTGAAATAGCTTTTTTATTATTTTGTAAATCAATTTTTTAGTATAAAATTTTCTACAGCAACTACAACAACATCAGGCCTCTAGTTTTAATATATATATATATATATATATATATATATATATATATATATATATATATATATATATATATATATATATATATATATATATTATGCTAGAAAATATTACAACAAGCAATAAAAAGGCTGTCCCACACAAAATCTAAGGCTTCATTTGGGACGGCTTTCTTACTGCTTTTAAAAGCGGCTTTTTAGTACAAAAATTTAACTACTGAAAAGCTGCTTTAAGAAGCAAGAAGAAAGTCATCCCAAACGAAGCCTAAGAGGCTAAGACTTTATTTGAAAGTCTTTCTAAAATTTTCATAATAAGAAAAGTAGTCAAACAATATGTATTCATAAGGCAGTTTTTTTATCGCTATTTGAAAATTTTGGGTTTAAAAAAGTTTTTTTGAAATTATTGCTAAGAAAAGAATTTTAAAAAACAAAAATATAATGTTTAAGCTGCCCCAAACAAAACCTAAATAAACCATACCAATAAGCTTATCAAATATGAATGACTAATCAAGATTTCGTACACCAAAGTGAAATTAGACTTTTTCACGCCACTAAGAGAAATTTATTCCATTATAGTTCAAAACATATGAAGCGTGCAAAAGAAATAAACATGATCATTGTTGCGTGCGAGAATATACGCGGCGGTAGAGTTTGTAAATTCGCGTCCTAGCGTTGCACGAGTATTTCGCACACAAACAGAAAAGAGAAAATGAACACATAGAGTTTTTACGTGGAAAACCAAAAAAGGTAAAAAACCACGGGGCCTAACCCAGTTGCAAAATTTCACTAGTGTTTTCGTAGATTACAAATGGCGGATTTCGTCCCACAAGTTGGGATAATCCAAGTACAATTTGTTTCTTCCACGAAATTTACAAAATTCTGCGAATTCCTGGCGTTTCCCCAAAATCCGGCAGAGTTCCGGCATCTTCAGGCGGCAGGAAGAGCTCCGGCGGCGGTGGTCGAGGAGGTGAGGAATCTCTTTTTCCCCTTTCTCCTTCTCCTTCTCTTTTTCTTCTCTCTCTTCACTTGAGTCCCCTTGGTGTAGAATGAGGGCTCTATTTATAGTTTTTCTGGAGTGACATAGCCCGTAAATAGGCGTGAGATCAAGGGCGAATTGGGAGTGGTTTGAATGGACGGCCAATATCAAATCCTTTGATCATGCACCGTTCGTTGGTCATTTGAATGATGTAGGAATTCAATGATCTTGGGCTCGTTGGATTCCTCTCGTCGAGCCGTTCGATTCGAGTATAAGCTCGTCAAAATCGAAGACCGTTTGGTAACTCAAATTATGGTTTGAACCTTCCAACAGCACTTTGGACCCTTGATTCGAACTCATTTGGGCTCGGATTTGGGTTGATCTTGGTGTCGTTGGGTTCGTATTTCCGAGACGCTCAGTTTGACTATAAGCTCGCTGAAATCAGAGTTCATATGCTCCCGAAATTAATTTTTGAAGTTTCCAACTAGCTTTTGTCTCGAGATTCGTGCCCGATCAAGATAATTTTGAGATGACGTATCAATCATATACTATAATTACTTAAAGCCCTCATATATTAATACTTTTGACTCATATAAAATGTTTGGGAAAATAATAAGTATATTAAATTATTAGTTTCGTGTAGAATCTAATTTTGTTGATCAATTCGGTGGTTCTATTCATAGGTCAAGCTTTTTAGGGGGCTCCCTCTGCTAGGGGTCAGGGGCCTTGACCCACAAATTTTTTTTTTTTTTGTACAATCATACAGCACTACGACACTGTACATTAAGGCATGACAATGTTGTACACTTGTGCGTTGTAATCTTGACTCGGAGACTAAGATTGGAGCTATGTGGCACTCCAATGCTAGCATCGCAGCACAACAAGTCAGGTTAGAGATAGAGTGTGGAGCTAGCGCAGCGACACTGCAAGTCAAGTTGGACAATTTTACTTCTCATTTTTTGTATTTAATTTGAAGGATTGCACTCCTTCATGTTGTAGAAGTGATCCTCTTTATCTATTTTGTCTGAGAACGGTTTGTGAAGTGAAAAGATACAAGAAGAGTGTGAGAGAGAGCAAGATATGCATAAATTCTCCAAATTTTTCATAATAAATTTCTTGGTATTGTGCGGCTCCATGATTATTTTCCATATTTCAACTTTTTCCACGTTACAGTTCCGTGGGATAGCTTTCTAGCCGCTTTCAAAAGTAACTTTTTATTACAAAAATTTGTGTTAGAAAATTGCTTTAAGAAGCAATAAGAAAGCCGATCTCAAATGCAGCCTAAATTATGGTGTTCATTTTCATTATTTTCTTTTTTTTATTATATGTTTTTCCGTATGGTTCACTTCCCAACATAAATCAATATTACATATATTAAATCTGTAACTATTGCCTGATAATCACTGTAATAATATACAGAGTTATTGCTCATTTTATAATTGCTAGGTAGATATAGTGACAACTAGCTTTTGTTTAATTTGATTCTTAAACTTCTCATTGGCTACAGTTCAAGAAGTCAATGGTTTATATCTTCTTAATTATGTTTCGTTGTCATAAATTTAAATAATCTTCGGTTAGGGATCCGTATAAACCTGCATAAACAGAAAATCATGAGTTGTTAAACTAAACCTCTAACGCATAATCAAACATTAATTTTGCAACCATTTTTTTATGTTCTTTATTTATAAATTAAATAATTATTAAGAAAATACTTTGATCTATAAATTTTAGTTCACTCCATCGCCGCTACCGGCAGCTAGGGGTGCCAATATTTGACACGACCCGAAAATCCGACTCGAATCCGACCCGAAAATTTCGGGTTAGGGTTGACCCTTTGACCTGAAAACCCGATTTTGACCCGGCAACTCGAGATTGACCGGATTTTGACCTGTTTTTTACTCGGAAAAGAGGATATAGACCTGTTTTTGACCCGAAAAGAGGAGATAAACCTGTTTTGACTCGAAAACAGGAAAACTAACCTGTTCGGTTCAGATTCGGGTCAGATTCGGGTCAGGAAAACTAACCTGTTTTTAAAGATGGGTCGGGTTCGGGTTGACCCGAATAGTGCCGGGTCAGTTTCAGGTTCGACCCAACCCGACCCGTGACACGAAATTGACACCCCTACCGGCAGCCACCTAACTCCGCCACCTATCGCCTCCGTTAGCCACCCCCATCACCTACTTCTCACAATCGGTCATTGTCTCCCACCACCACTAGTGTCGTTTGTCGTCCACCGCTCGCCACCTTCATCTGCCAGCACCTATTGCTGCTACTTGGTGCCAGTCGTTGCCGACGCCGCCACTATTTATTTTACTTCAAATCAAATAAAAAATAATCACATGCATTTTACACTCATCCAACCAAACGGCCCTAATTTGAGCACTTGATTGATTAATTATAATTATTTTTAATTAAACTAATTAAATTAATGAATCAAGTTGGCCACTTGACTAAAATATTTGATTGGTGTGACTTGCGCAGCTCAATTCCAACTCTTGCGGAGTTGATTTTGTATACGTGGATCTGACGTTGGTTAAAGTTTTGCTGGATTATTTATAGGTGGCACATCTCGTAAATTATTAATGAAATGGCCATATTTGCTGGAATTTTTTTTAAACAAGTTGCCCTAATAAAAAAATCTTAAGTCTAACTTTCTTTCTTTTTTTGGGCAGGCGCGGGACCATGGAAAGGCACGAGTGTCCTGAGCGGCAGCACGAGCCGCCTACGTCCAACTTTTTTGGAAGTCTCTTATTTGTGTAATGGTGGGGCCCAGTGGCGGCGTCGGCAACGACTGGCACCAAGTAGCAGCAATAGGTGCTGGCAGATGAAGGTGGCGAGCGGTGGATGACAAACGACACTAGTGAAGGTGGGAGATAATGACCGATAGTGAGAAGTAGGTGATGGGGGTGGCTGACAGAGGCGATAGGTGGCTGCCGATAGGGGTGTCAATTTCGTGTCACGGGTCGGATTTGGGTCGAACCTGAAACTGACCCGGCACTATTCGGGTCAACCCGAACCCGAATAGTATATTTATCAATTTATGCATTGATCTTTTCCCTCCATTATCAACCGTAGAGAAATATCACACAATTCATGATGAAATTTGTAGTAATTTAAATATTTAGAAGAATGGATTGAGGGGGAGGGGGGCACGAAATACAATGTCCATAAGTTTTGAGATGGGAGTTTATTTGATTTTACCATTTGTTGGGTTAATTTAAAAATACAATATAAATTTAATAATATCTGAAAAATTATGTAATTTTTTATTTTTTAAAAATTATGTAAATATTAATTCCATTTTCAGGTTCAAATATACCAAAGAAAATTAAACAGTGTCTTTTTTTTTTTAGTTTTTGTCTACATGCATGCAACTAAATAAACAATTAAAAAATGATAATTATTTATTTTTTCTAATTAGAAGAAAGAAAAAAACTTTCATGGTATTGGAATTTAATTATTGACTTAGATTTAGTTGAAATGGTTGAAATGTTCTTTTTATTATTGATACGTCATCTCAAAATTATCTTGATCGGGCACGAATCTCGAGGCAAAACCTAGTTGGAAACTTCAAAAATTAATTTCGGGAGCATATGAACTCCGATTTCAGCGAGCTTACAGTCAAACTGAGCGTCTCGGAAATACAAACACAACGACACCAAGATCAACCAAATCCGAGCCCAAATGAGTCCAAATCAAAGGTTCGAAGCACTGTTGGAAGGTTCAAACCGCAATTTGAGTTACCAAACGGTCTCTGATTTTGACGAACTTATACTCGAATCGAGCGGCTCGACGAGACGAATCCAACGAGCCCAAGATCATCGAATTCCGACATCATTAAAGCCATCAAATGTCCAATGAACGGTGCATGATCAAAAGATTCGATATCGACCGTCCATTCAAACCACTCCCTGTTCGCCCTTGATCTCACGGCTATTTACGGGCTATGCCACTCCAGAAAAATTATAAATAGAGCCCTCATTCTACACCAAGGGACTGAAGTGAAGAGAGAGAAGAAGAAGAGGAGAAAGGGGAAAAGGAGATTCCTCACCTCCTCGACCACCGCCGGAGCTCTTCCTGCCGCCTGAAGACGCCGGAACTCTGCCGGATATTCGGGAGAACGCCAGAATACTTCCCAACTTCAATGGGATGCTGAAATTCTTCCCAATTTACAAGAGAGTTCCCTCCTGACGCCGAAACTCCGCCCAAGTGAAGCCGGAGTTCTCCTCTGCCACCAAAGACGTCGGACTTCTATCCGACGTCGGACCTTCACTCTTCGCCAAGTTTCTACCCGACGTCGGACTTCTACCGGTTATCGGACTTCGCTGGACGTCTATGCGAAGATGCTTTTCTTTCCATGGCTGGACTTCTACCTGACGTTGTCCTACTGATCTTCGTCGTCAGACTACAGTCCTTCCGACCCCCGTCGCCAGCCGACTACTGTCCTCCTGACTTACGTCGCTCGCCGACTATAGTCTTTCCGACATCCGCCGCCCGTTGAATACGGTCCTCCTGACTTATGTCACCCGCCGACTGCAGTCTTTCTGACCTCCATCGCCCGCCGACTACGGTCCTCCTGACTTACGTTGCCCGCCGACTACAGTCTTCCGTCGCCAGCTGACTACGGTCCTCCTGACCTACGTTGCCTGCCGACTGCAGTCCTTCTAACAAAGAGAACATGTCAATAGTGATTCTTTATATTTACATCATGTAATGTACTCCATAAGATGTACATCAAGCTAACCCCTTCCACCAAGGAAGGGCCTCATTTGTAATCGACTGCAATACTAGTGGATTCGTTCAAACTGGGCTAGGCCCCGTGGTTTTTCCCCCCTTTTACAGGGGTTTTCCACATAAAAATCTTGGTGTCTCATAAATGCTAGACCCTCTCTCCTTATCTGATTGCGTGCCAGATTTTCGTACAATGTTAAGACGTTAAATATGATATTTCTCTACCGCCGCGAATACTCCTGGACGCAACAGTTTGGCGCCGTCTGTGGGAAACGTGGTTCCCGACTGGGGGGCAACTTTTGCTCCAATCTCAAAAGATCACACATAGCATCAATATCATAAGAAGCAGATGCGGACTGGGGGGCAACTTTGACTCAAACCATGGTCAAATAGATCCTCAATTACCTTCAACATCAAGTTGATATTTCAGGAATATCCGAGCAAATGCAAGGATACTTCAAATCAATTACAAGCTTTATACAGTCCATTGTTGGACTTCTACTCCTCGAGCAAGGTCTTAACCTCGACCTCAAAAAGGCAGTAACGGTCTAAAAATAGATCATCCTTCACCTTTGATTCGGGATACACGCGGCATTCGCCCCCTCCCAATCAAGGTAAAATCGATCCCAGGGGGATCCGATTCGACCTCTTCCACACAGGTTAACGTCGTCGAGCAAAGGCTCCGACATACAACCTCGGAAAGGTCTCACATCCTTGGTGGATTCTCTCGGCCTCTTCCACACAGGTTAACGTCGTCGAGTAAAGGCTCCGACATACAACCTCGGAAAGGTCCTACATCCTTGGTGGATTCTCCCGACCTCTTCCACACAGGTTAACGTCGTCGAGCAAAGGCTCCGACATACAACCTCGGAAAGGTCCTATATCCTTGGTGGATTCTCCCGACCTCTTTCACACAGGTTAACGTCGTCGAGCAAAGGCTCTGACATACAACCTCGGAAAGGTCCTACATCCTTGGTGGATTCTCCCGACCTCTTCCACACAGGTTAACGTCGTCGAGCAGGGCTCCGGCATACAACCTTGGAAAGGTCTCACATCCTTGGTGGATTCTCTCGACCTTTTCCACACAGGTTAATGTCATCAAACAAATGTTCTAACATACAACCTCGGATAGGTCTTACATCCTTGGTTAACGTCGCCAGAATGTCGTCAAGGGACTTTCATTTAACTTCTCCACAAAGTTAAATTTCTACCCGATGTTGAATTTCCTCTTGTCGCTGAACTTTTGCCTTGCAGGACTTTCAACGGACTAATATCCGACGTCGGAGTTCTGCTCGTCAGCGGACTTCTACTCGTCGTTAGACTCCTGCTCGTCGATGAATTTTCGTCGGTCTTCTACCCGACGTTGAACTTCTACCCGACGTCAGATTTCTGCTCGTCAGCGGACTTCTGCTCGTCAGCAGACTCCTACTCGTCGTCGGTCTTCTACCCGACGAAGGACTTCTCCTTTTCGTCGGACTTCTGCTCGTCAGCGGACTACTGCTCGTCGTCAGACTCATTCTCGTCGACGAATTCTCGTCGGTCTTCTACCCGACGTTGGACTCCTACTCGACGTCGTACTTCTCCCTGTCGTCAGATTTCTGCTCGTTAGCGAACTCTTACCCGACATCGGACTTCTGCTCGTCAGCGGACTCCTACTCGTCGTCGGACTTCTGCTTGTCAGCGGACTCCTACTCGTCGTCGGACTTCTGCTCGTCAGCGGACTTCTACTCGTCGTTAGACTTCTGCTCGTCGACGAATCTTCGTCGGTCTTCTACCCGACGTTGAACTTCTACCCGACATCAAACTTCTGCTCGTCAGCGGACTCCTACTCGACGTCGGACTTCTGCTCGACAGCAGACTTCTACTCGTCGTCAGACTCCTGCTCGTCGATGAATTCTCGTCGGTCTTCTACCCGACGTTGAACTTCTACCCGACGTCAGATTTCTGCTCGTCAGCGGACTTCTGCTCGTCAGCAGACTCCTACTCGTCGTCGGTCTTCTACCCGACGAAGGACTTCTCCTTTTCGTCGGACTTCTGCTCGTCAGCGGACTTCTACTCGTCGTCAGACTCCTGCTCGTCGATGAATTCTCGTCGGTCTTCTACCCGACGTTGAACTTCTACCCGACGAAGGACTTCTCCTTTTCGTCGGACTTCTGCTCGTCAGCGGACTTCTGCTCGTCGTCAGACTTCTTCTCGTCGACGAATTCTCGTCGGTCTTCTACCCGACATTGGACTCCTACCCGACGTCGTATTTCTCCCTGTCGTCAGATTTTTGCTCGTTAGCGGACTCTTACCCGACATCGGACTTCTGCTCGTCAGCGGACTCCTACTCGTCGTCGGACTTCTGCTCGTCAGCGGACTCTTACTCGTCGTCGGACTTCTGCTCGTCAGCGGACTTCTACTCGTCGTTAGACTTCTGCTCGTCGACGAATCTTCGTCGGTCTTCTACCCGACGTTGAACTTCTACCCGACATCAAACTTCTGCTCGTCAGCGGACTCCTACTCGACGTCGGACTTCTGCTCGACAGCGGACTTCTACTCGTCGTCAGACTCCTGCTCGTCGATGAATTCTCGTCGGTCTTCTACCTGACGTTGAACTTCTACCCGACGTCAGATTTCTGCTCGTCAGCGGACTTCTGCTCGTCAGCAGACTCCTACTCGTCGTCGGTCTTCTACCCGACGAAGGACTTCTCCTTTTCGTCGGACTTCTACTCGTCGTCAGACTCCTGCTCGTCGATGAATTCTCGTCGGTCTTCTACCCGACGTTGAACTTCTACCCGACGTCAGACTTCTGCTCGTCAGCGGACTTCTACTCGTCGTCAGACTCCTACTCGTCGATTAATTCTCGTCGGTCTTCTACCCGATGTTGAACTTCTCCTTATCGTCGGATTTCTGCTCGTCAGCGGACTTCTACCCGACATCGGACTTCTGCTCGTCGACGAACTTTCGTCGGTCTTCTGCCCAAGGCCGTACTTCTACCCGATGTCGGACTTCTTCTTGTCGTCGGACTTCTCCTCGTCGGCAGATTGCTACTCGCCATCGGCTTCTCGCTTGAATGCTATTTGCAACGCATTCTCGAACTCTCCCCTTTGGCTCCACACTCGATCGTTGACTACTAACGGGCTTCAACTCGATCGTCCATTGCCAGCAAAATGGAAAAGAGATCCTGTAAACTCCTGCACCAGAGAGGGAGCGCTAATTCGAGCTAGGGACATTTCCCACGCGCAAAACAGCGGTAGCCTCAATGTCAGAGAGCCAGAGGGAGAGGAAGAAATCCCGTAACTCCTGCACCAGAGAGGGAGCGCTAATTTGAGCTAGGGACATTTCCTACGCACAAAACAGCGGTAGCCTCAATGTCAGAGAGCCAGAGGGAGAGGAAGAAATCCCGTAACTCCTGCACCAGAGAGGGAGCGCTAATTCGAGCTAGGGATATTTCCCACGCGCAAAACAGCGGTAGCCTCAATGTCAGAGAGCCAGAGGGAGAGGAAGAAATCCCGTAACTCCTGCACCAGAGAGGGAGCGCTAATTCGAGCTGGGGATATTTCCCACTCGCAAATAGCGGTAGCCTCAATGCCAGAGAGCCAGAGGGAGAGAGAGGAGAAGGTGCAAGTTTCCTAAAGATTTTGGAAGCCTATTTATAAGTTTTTGAGAAAGAAGAGGGCAGTTTTTAGCAATTTCAAATTTTCTTAATTTTTCTGAATTTTTTCAGAATTTTTTGGAATTTTTTCGGAATTTTTTGGACCAAAAAATGACAAATTTCGCGCTTGTGGGGCCCACATTGGCGGTGCGGCCAACCGGCCGCACCGTTTCGCGCGGCCAGGTCACGGATCCGCGGCCAGCGCAGCCGGATCACGGCTGGCCAGCCGTGGCACACGCGCGCGGCCACGGCAGCCCGCGGCACGCGGGCGCCAGCGATCCGCGACAGCGGATCTGTTCCGCGCGCGGAACAGCGCGCGGCCAAAGACCGCGCGGTTCTTGCGGTTCCTTCCGCGCCGCGCGGTTCCGCGGATGCCGCCGCCGGCGAGCGGCGGCGGGCGGCGGCCAGCCGGCCGTCCAACCGGTTCGGCGGCCTACGCGTTTCCGGGCCCGATTTTTGGGCCGGACGGTCCGATTCGGACGTTTTTTGGGTCTCCGGACACGTTTTTCGATGTTCCGGACTCAATTTTGACACTTTCGGAACTCAACGGGGCCTCTATGGTGAAGTTTGTACAAGTGTTCTATTTTTGGAACGCAAATTTTTGCGATTCAGTCAGTGTAAAATTCAGAACAAGTATTTTCGGACTCCTGGAGCTTCGACGTCCGAAAATAGGGGGGCAACTGATACGTCATCTCAAAATTATCTTGATCAGGCACGAATCTCGAGGCAAAACCTAGTTGGAAACTTCAAAAATTAATTTCGGGAGCATATGAACTCCGATTTCAGCGAGCTTATAGTCAAACTGAGCGTCTCGGAAATACAAACCCAACGACACCAAGATCAACCAAATCCGAGCCCAAATGAGTCCAAATCAAAGGTTCGAAGCACTGTTGGAAGGTTCAAACCGCAATTTGAGTTACCAAACGGTCTCTGATTTTGACGAACTTATACTCGAATCGAGCGGCTCGACGAGACGAATCCAACGAGCCCAAGATCATCGAATTCCGACATCATTAAGGCCATCAAATGTCCAATGAACGGTGCATGATCAAAAGATTCGATATCGACCGTCCATTCAAACCACTCCCTGTTCGCCCTTGATCTCACGCCTATTTACGGGCTATGCCACTCCAGAAAAACTATAAATAGAGCCCTCATTCTACACCAAGGGACTGAAGTGAAGAGAGAGAAGAAGAAGAGGAGAAAGGGGAAAAGGAGATTCCTCACCTCCTCGACCACCGCCGGAGCTCTTCCTGCCGCCTGAAGACGCCGGAACTCTGCCGGATATTCGGGAGAACGCCAGAATACTTCCCAACTTCAATGGGATGCTGAAATTCTTCCCAATTTACAAGAGAGTTCCCTCCTGACGCCGAAACTCCGCCCAAGTGAAGCCGGAGTTCTCCTCTGCCACCAAAGACGTCGGACTTCTATCCGACGTCGGACCTTCACTCTTCGCCAAGTTTCTACCCGACGCCGGACTTCTACCGGTTATCGGACTTCGCTGGACGTCTATGCGAAGATGCATTTCTTTCCATGGCTGGACTTCTACCTGACGTTGTCCTACTGATCTTCGTCGTCAGACTACAGTCCTTCCGACCCCCGTCGCCAGCCGACTACGGTCCTCCTGACTTACGTCGCTCGCCGACTATAGTCTTTCCGACATCCGCCGCCCGTTGAATACGGTCCTCCTGACTTATGTCACCCGCCGACTGCAGTCTTTCTAACCTCCGTCGCCCGCCGACTACGGTCCTCCTGACTTACGTTGCCCGCCGACTACAGTCTTCCGTCGCCAGCTGACTACGGTCTTCCTGACCTACGTTGCCCGCCGACTGCAGTCCTTCTAACAAAGAGAACATGTCAATAGTGATTCTTTGTATTTACATCATGTAATGTACTCCATAAGATGTACATCAAGCTAACCCCTTCCACCAAGGAAGGGCCTCATTTGTAATCGACTGCAATACTAGTGGATTCGTTCAAACTGGGCTAGGCCCCGTGGTTTTTCCCCCCTTTTACAGGGGTTTTCCACGTAAAAATCTTGGTGTCTCATAAATGCTAGACCCTCTCTCCTTATCTGATTGCGTGCCGGATTTTCGTACAATGCTAAGACGTTAAATATGATATTTCTCTACCGCCGCGAATACTCCTGGACGCAACAATTATTATTTGAAGTTTTTGAATAGAAGAGTTGCTATAATAAGCGATTTAATTTGTGTTAATCAAAAAGCTCTTAGATATGTAAAGTAATGGTTCATGAATTATGAATAAAAACTAAAAAAAGACTTGTTAACACCTTCTTCTAGCACTAAGGATTTGTTTGGGACAATTTTCTCATGCTTTGCTATTTAGATCGCAACTACACTTTTTTAGCTACTGCTTTCTATAACTTTTCATTCTAAAAAGCTGTTTTTTATCACTGCTTTCATAAAGTTACTTTTGCATACAATAATTTTACAATCAAATATACAAAAAGTTGCCACAGTCACAAACATATAAATATATGACGGTAGAGTTACGATAACATGATTGAATTCAATGTCTTGTAATATTATGTAATTTTATAAGGTGTTAGTTACATATTGATGTCCATGCTTCCTTAATTACTCTTATCTAATGTTGCAATATAAATATTAAATTTAGAGGGATTTACATATATAGCCCTCAAAATCATCACATTTACATATTTAATCTTAAAAAATAATTATTTACTCGCTTAACATTTAAACCATTAATAAAAAACAAATTCTGTATCACCATTTGTTGAAGATTAAGGCTTCATTTGAGACAGCTTCGTATAACTTTCTAGTACAAATATTTTTAATTCAAAATTTTTTGTATATGAAAGCTATTTTAGAAAGCAACAAAGACTTTGTTTGGACGGCTTTCTTATTGCTTCTTATAGCAATTTTTAGCATAAAATTTTTTATTTTTGTACTAAAAAATAGCTTTAAAAGCCGTTGCAAATAAAGCAAAAAAGCTGCCCCAAATAAAGACTAAATGGAAGTAATAGCCATTGTCAGTGATAGCAACATTAACAACGAAATTATCAAGAGTGAAATCAAAGATGACATTGTGAGTAGAGATAGAGCAGGCAGAGACAACCTTGTGAGCCGACTCGAACTTAATGAATTAAGCTTAAGTTTAAGTTCAAACTCAATTAATTAGTTAAACTTAAATCCAAATCTCAAACAACTCAAACTCAAGTCGACTCTTTTACACTCTTACTTTCATCCCTCCAATTTTTGCTTAAATAAATAATTTAAAAAAAGTCGTGCTAACTAAAGCCTAAGTCGGACGTCGTATATAGACCGATCAGAATATGTCAAGTCATTTTTTATTATGTACAAATATTATGTAGATTGATGATATAACATATACTAATTCATTAATTCTTCAGTATGTTCGATTCGGAAGTACAACGACTTTGACCGTTGGTGATTCGTAAGCGTCGTCGGCCACACAATTAATAAAATTTTCTTCTCGGCGCATTTGGTGGAGGGAATAACTGAGAAAACTTATAAAATAGGCCATTATATGGATGCATGCCTGACATAACCATAAAAATATACTGAATTATTGGTCGTTAAAAATACTTTAATCTGCCACGTGTCACAAATCTGCTTCTATTTGTATTAATCAGATGCATAATGGAATATTTTGCCTGCATTATTATCGTCTGCAATGTATGTTAACATGATGCCATATATTTGCCCTTATTTAAATGGAAAATGTCATTTTGACTGAAGTAATTGGCTGGCTCGGTTAGGAGAACCGATCATTTATAAATTATAGAAATTATAGGCAAGTAGGAAGATAGAAAAAAATAAAATTATATAAATATTATTTAATGAGTAACTAAATAAATAAAAATTGAAGGAGAAATTAATAGAATTTTCTTGTTATTTTGAAAATATATTCAATTCTTGAAGTAATCTCAATCATTCATATGTACATTATTAGTAGTTGTAGAAATCCTTTTTAGCGTCTCAAGAGGGTCTCTTCGATCGGCTCTCAGAAAGGCTCTCCATGATGATTTCTATCGACAATATATAGTGTTATTAATTTCTTTATATATATTTTTCTTAGATTTAACCCAAGATAGTAATTCCTCTTGAATGCTTCTCCAACACTCGTTAAGAAGCGCGCCACTAATAATATCCCACCGGGCTTAGCTTAATTGGTGAGCGAGCATGGTCAGGAACCCTCTAACCCATGTTTGAATCCCCTCTCATGCGGCGCGACCTTAGGTGGAGAGAAAATAACTATGGTCCTGCACCTGTGGGACTGGTTGCTAGTAGGCTCATCAAGGGATTAGTTACGCTGCCAAGCATCTCCTATGGGAGGTGGCAGCGGGTAGATACCCTCGTTCCCAAAAAAAAAACCACTGATTGATGTTAGCACCAACTACTAAAATTTTTAATAAATGTATAATTTGTGCACTGCATTTAGTACCCGTATGTTAGATTGTTAATGCTTAGATATCCTCAACATCTTGATTAGTCGCTCATTAACTCCATCATAAAACATTGGCCTCTAGCATAATTATCATGCATTTTTCCTCCAATCATGATGATTCATCTTAGATTATGAAGTATACGATCCCTCTAAATATGAGACTACTATCTTTGTTAACCCTAATGTGATACAATACAACTAATCTATATAATCTTGAAAAAATATATATTTGTGGCTTTGATCTCTAATTTCTTGTTGGTTTTATATTTTTTTAGTAGATCTATGTTTTATTTCATTGAATTAAAATTTATGCATGTATTCAAGTTAAATTCTTTGGTTTTATAATGGTTAATATATGATTTTTCATGTTAAAAAATTAGGATAATAATTTCTTTTTAATTTTTTGGCAGATCCAAATTTTTTTTACGTGTTTTATGTTAGATCCACTTTTAATTCTAATATTTTATATTTTTCTATGCCAATCTATGTTAATAATTTATTTTTGAAATATTAATTATGTTGCTTATTCTCTTATTTTTTCTTTATATTTTTATCAATTATTATTAAGTTAAATTTTTTTATTTTTGTACTAAAACTTCATTTTAGAAAGCAATAAAAAAATCGTCCCAAACGAAGTCTTTGTTGTACATTTAAATATTGATTATGAAAGTACTTTTTTGATATTGATTATGAAAGTACTTTTTTGTCAGTATCATATTTGTTTATTATGATTAAGCTTATGAAAGGATTTTTTTATTATTATGTGTATATAATTTATCATCATATTTAAATATAGTTGATATATTTTAATAATTATACATAGGTTTGAATTAAATTAAAATAATTTGTATTTGTTTTAAGAACTTATTAGTTCCAATGTGATAAGAGAATTGATTCTATACATGAATGAAACTAATGCATATTCAAAATCAACGATCATAAGTGTATACTCCACTATATATTTCCTAATTAAAAATGATTAACTAAAGAGTTTTTTGAATATTTTGTATTCATAGCTTCTAAACAATTTGATTTTATATTTGGGATAAATTTTAGATGTTCATATTTTAAAATGAGTAATTGTATTGAACTCCACAAGTGGCACAAACTGGTCCATCATTGTCATATAGATTAAAAAAAAAAAACATTTATATAAAGTTATGCCTGAGTGGTGGATATCTCAGTTATCAACATCGTCCCTATGCCCCTATTGATAGCAGATCATCTTTGGGCGCCTTAGTTATTTAACCAAAGTAGCCATTGTCACCAGCCTAACCTGAATCAATTTTATTGTACGTATCCATGCTATCCTTTAATGTCACCAAAGGACATAATTAATACATGTCAAATCTTCTTGACCCGGGTGTGGGTTGCAGGTTAGCACAAATATGACATGTTAAAAAATCCCCTAAGTAATCGTTTTCTCAGGTCCCATTCATACTCTAGTCCCCACGTACTACGTACACCTAGTCAACGCCGAGGTTCCCTGACATCATCATTAATCCCGTGATCAACCTATCTCATGCATCAATTCTTAGCTTTTGTCACCATGTCGCTTCATCATGATCTGTATGTCATACCTTTGTTCCAACAATGATGTCATCCACCCAGAGACATACGTAGGGAGAGATAAGCCTGTAAAGTGGGATAGAATAATGGAAAATGAGAATTTAAGAATACAACACCAAAGAAGAGCATGCATAAATAGAGAAACACATAGAGAGGGTACACACTTCACAAGAGAAGATCATCCCAGCTCCTTCATCTGTCTAGAGCTAAATCTTCTTTTGTCTTTTATAACCTATGATGATAAGATCATCCTTCTCTCTCAGTGTAAAAAGCTTGTAATGTTTATTTGATTAGTGATATTATTTTTGCTCTTGTCTTAATAAACATTGGTCATTCTCATCAAAACACTAGAATTTTTAGTGTAATGATCTTCTTAGAACGTGTGTGTATATATATATATATTCTCCTTTATTGAATATAGCTATACAAAATCATTTTGTCTATACGTTTAATAATGTATGTTTTTTTTAAGATTCTAATTAGTAATGAAAGTGAGTGAAATATTCCCATCTATATCACTATCTATGAATATTTAAGAAATGTACTAAGCGTTGTCACCTAAGCTTGACAAATTAGCAATCAATATCCCAATTTTTATATATGTTTCAAGGAGTATAATACCTCTCAACATGTATTATTAGAATATACATCTTCATACATAATAAACTAACTCAAATGAAATAATTGTATATAAAATAATGAATACAAAATAAAAAGATATTATTTGAATCATGTTTGAATCATATTCAAACCAAAGATGAAAAATTTCGAATAAAAATTTCAATCTTTATTATTGTATATAGAAATATTTTGAGCAACAAAAATTTATTAATTTCAATATAATTTTATGGATAAAAAATCCTTTCTTCATTTTTCTTAATGAGTAGGCTGCAAGCACATACAGATGTCTTCACGCAGAGCGACCGACACTGTGTTTGCTGTTATTGACCGCGGTGAGATCCCTGCATCGTGCAGAATTACTAGTAGCCAGGAGGCTCTCGTATTCAAAGCCGCCGGCTGACATATTCGTCCTGCTCGGACGCCCTCTTACCATTTCCTCGGACAAAAGAAGGTTTACGAGAGAGACAGAGAGAGATAAGCTCGCTCTCTTAGTCTCTTTGTAGCGTTTGCCGATGGCTTCTACGACCCACTGGGGAACCGTCCTCTTTCCTCTGTCTCCGTTCCGTGCTTGGCTGTCCTACTTCGCCGTCGAAAGCGTCATATTTGTTCGACTTTAGATCTGTGAGGGATTTTATCAGTTCTTCCCCGATTTAGTAGAGTGAGAGCGAGATTTGACAGGACGGGAGATATGAATGTGGTGAAGGGGCAAGATTGGCAGCCTTGCAATAAGAAGAGGTTGTGAAAACGAAGAATTACGGTTTAATTGGGCGGCAAGGTGAAGGATTGGGGGAAAGACGGACAGAGATGAGCTCGACAGCGAGAATGCGGGTGGGGAGGTATGAGATAGGAAGGACTTTGGGGGAGGGTTCGTTCGCGAAGGTCAAGTTTGCGCGGAACGTGGAGACAGGAGAGAATGTTGCCATCAAGATCCTGGACAAGGAGAAGGTCCTCCTTCACAAGATGGTTGGCCAGGTCTTACTTTTTTCATTCTCTGATCGCTGGTCTGAAAAAAAATTAATTTTCTTTTTCCCGTTGAGCAATTGTTACTGTTCGGTTAATTTTTTGGTTTTTTCCTGGAGTGGTTGTTATGTTTATGATGGTATTAGTTCCGTTTGTGTATGATTTTGGCTCTTGATACAGCCTACATGTTGTATTTGTCTAGCTTTATATTCTGTTTTTTGTTTTCTGGTTTCAAGAGTTATTTCAGACGGTAATTTTTTTCTTTTCACTTCTCCAGTTGATGCACACACTCTTCGGTTTAATAAGATATGGTAGATTTTTGTAAGTCATCTGTAAAACCTTCAGATTACAGCCACCGTATTTTGAAGTGTTTTTCGGCTCCTCCTTTTATCACTCATATCTCTGATGTAGATCCCTCCTAGAAAATTACGGTGTTAATTTATCTTGTTCTGCCGAGAGAGAGAGAGAGAGAGAGAGAGAGAGAGAGAGAGAGATTTTGGCATATTTTTCAATCATGTAACATCAAATTAGAAAATAAAAATGATTCCTTAAACTTTATCATAAAAATTATTATCCTGCCAAATTTTATCAAATTCTAAGAAGATTTGATTATGCTTTAGCCATCAAATATATTAAAATAGCGACATAACAAACAATATGGATAAGATAGATAATTTATTAATTTTATGGTGTAGAAATACTTAAATCATATAGATCTTTGTGAGCATGTATTAAAAGTCATCTGGAACAATTTCAATCGATTTGAATAAAAAAATTATATAGAAGTTGTATTTTTAATTATGGACATAAAAAATCATCTATTTCTTTATCAAATTTGATCAACGCTTAAATCTTTATAAAAAGTGTTCAAATTTTATTTCTAAGCTGTTCTTAGATTTGGATCAACATCAATAATCTTGGTCTCACAATTGAATATGGTAATTATTATGTAGAGAATGAACTTTTTTTGGCATAAAGAATAGTAGTCTATCTCCCAACCTCTCTCTCTCTCTCTCATATATATATATATATATATATATATATATATATATATATATATATATATGAGAGAGAGAGAGAGAATGAGAGGTATAGTTATGGATCTTATGGTTTTCCTTCATTCAATATTTTCCTTTTACTTTGAGGTTTTGATTAATTTCTCATTATCTTTATCACGTTGGTTTCTCTTCTTTCACATTTAAGATTCCAATTTGAAGCATCTTTGTCAAGAGAAATATTACGTGCATAGCTCTATATGCAGATTATGTGAATACACAGCTGCCTATTGAGTATACAACCAGTATACAACTGTACACTCCTATAGTCCGCACATAGAGCTAGATATGTGATATTTTTTTCCTTTCCTAATGTGTTTACTTGTTGCACCTTACTTAGCCTTTATCTCATTCTGAGACATCAAAATATATAATGTTCAGACCTTTTCTGAAAGCAAACATTAATTCCTTAGGTAAATTCAAGTGTCTATTTCTTATTTGTTGACATGCAAAATGTATTTTTCATGAATCCCTATGGCTTTTTGAAACCCAGCCACCTTTACTTAAACATCTTTTTTCTTCTGGAGCATTTTCTATCGCTATTCAACAAGTCCTCTGATGCAACTAGAAGCCATTCAAAAATCCTCTTGAAATTTTTATGAGAGACTTATGTTGTGATTAAATTTGCATACTTGTAACCTGCAGATCAAACGGGAAATCTCTACCATGAAGCTGATTAGACACCCAAATGTAATAAGGATGTATGAGGTAAGGAAGGACTTTCTTGTGAATGCTGGGTTGGTTCTCCTTTTTTGGTTTTTCTTTTTCTTTATGGCCTTAGATTTTCATGTAGGGCATGATTACGGCTTCGTTTGGGGAGGACTTCTTCTTAAAGCAACTTTTTAGTATAGAAATTTTTATTTTTTAACTAAGAAGCAGAAAGAAAGCCGTCCCAAACAAAGCCTACATTTGTATGCTTGGTTCGTTTTCTTATTGCTTCATAAGGCGTAAAGGGAATCAGCGAGTGCACACTGATTCTGTGTTTTCTTCATGCATAATGTGCTGCTGTTTTTAGACTTCATTGTATTCATGAGTTTCAGACTCTAGATATGCTCTAATATCTTAATCTGAAGCCTTTTACATAATGTTTTCTATAAAATTAATTGGCGGCATTATCTAATTGTTTTAATTGCTAATTTAATGCTTATGCAGGTGATGGCAAGCAAGACAAAGATATACATTGTATTGGAGCTTGTGACAGGTGGTGAACTCTTTGACAAGATTGTAAGAAGATTAACTTGTATTGATTCAGATTAAATCACCATTCATTTTAATGCAAAGGATTAGCTTTCTTCCTGCCATCTTTTTGGCAATATCTTGTATTTCATGTGTCAGGCAAGCAGTGGAAGATTGAAGGAGGATGAAGCAAGGAAGTACTTTCAACAGCTAATCAATGCCGTGGACTATTGTCACAGCAGGGGCGTCTATCACAGGGACCTAAAGGTGCCCTTCATTCCCCCCTCTCTCACACACACATTTTCCAATTCTGTTAGCAACTTTTGTACCTTTTGCGAATTCTTATAACAATTCATTCTGCCAATTCTGTTTGCATCTTCTGTAACTTCAAGTATTCTTATAACAGCTCATTTTGAATGGAAATCTTGTCTTAATATAGTTTATAATGTGGTCATTATGACAGCCAGAAAATCTGCTATTAGATGTCAATGGGCTCCTCAAAGTCTCGGATTTTGGACTAAGTGCACTTCCTCAACAAGTTCGTGTAAGTTAAATGGTTGAGTTTAAATTCATTAGTTGTCTTGATGGCTGCTTAAGCATGATAAAGACCAGCTACTGGACTAGCTATCATCATGGGTTCTTGAAAATTGCCCTTCTCATGTTTATGTTAACTGAGAACAAATGACAATATTTGCTGTGTAGGAAGATGGACTGCTTCACACAACATGTGGAACACCAAATTATGTTGCTCCAGAGGTATATTTAGGACTAGGCAATTTTGCTTTTGGTTTTTCATTCCATCTCGTTCTTTTTCTTTCGTATTATAACTTAGGTTATATGCAGGTGATAAACAACAAAGGCTATGATGGAGCCAAGGCAGATCTTTGGTCATGCGGTGTTATCCTTTTTATTCTAATGGCAGGCTATTTGCCTTTTGAAGATTCTAACCTAATGATACTTTATAAGAAGGTGAGCTATTTAGTCGAGCAGAAATTGTTCTTTTGCGATATGAATATTGTAAGGTAAACATGATTAACATTTTGTGTTATGTGGTGGCTGGTGCAGATCTTTAAAGCTGATTTTACATGTCCTGCTTGGTTCTCCACCAGCGTGAAGAAGCTTATTAAGAGGATTTTGGATCCTAATCCCCAAACTGTAGGTTCTTATCTCGCAATTGGTAATAATGAACTATTGAACTAAATTCTTTAAACTAGTAAAAAAAAAAAAAAAACTCCGCTTAATTGTGTTCTGCAGCGCATGACAATGGCAGAAGTGATCGAAAATGAGTGGTTTAAGAAGGGATACCAACCTCCAAGTTTTGAAACAGCTGAAATTAGTCTTGATGATGTAAATGCGATCTTTGATGAATCGGGGGTAATACTTAGCAATTCTTTCAGTCTACCTTATTTTTTGTAAGACTTGAGACTGAACCTCTGATGCAATATTTTTAATTTTTAAACTTGCAGGAGTCAGCGAATCTTGTTGTTGAGCAGCGACTAGAAAGACCATCTCAGATGAATGCATTTGAGCTTATTTCTACATCCCAAGGTCTAAATCTTGGAAGCTTGTTTGAGAAGCAGATGGTATGTCCATTTCTTGGATTGATCAAATGTTCTTTGTCTATGTAATTTGATTTTGGTATTTCTTTACTTCTTCTAGTGTTAATTCTGTGACGTCCTTTTTGTCCTTAATGCATGAGCCTTTGCTTCAAAAAAATGTTTAAGAAGGTGAAATCTTACGGAAGGCACTTTTATCTATTGTGGGGAGGGCTGGAAGTCACATGAATTGCCCATTTTTACTATTTTTAAATACAAAAACATGTTAAAAATAAACTTACGCATAGAAAGTAAATCTAGATTTTTTAAAAATATATAATTTTTTTTCAATTGAGGACAGTTTCTATAGAAAGTAAACTACAAAGCAGGCATACAATGCATTTGAATTTCGTTGATGGCCTACTGGTGGGGCTTCAATGGGATGGCAGATGGGGGGCTTAGGCGATGAGATAACAGGTGGTGTTTTTTGATGTGTGGTTAACAAGAATTAGGGATTGCAAACAAATTTTAATTTATGAGTTCAAAATGATTAGTTAGCTTGGTTAACTTAAAAAATAACTTAATTTAAGATATTTGAGCTTAGGAAAAATAATGTTTTAACGTATTTGACCATTAGTTTACCCTTCTAGCCTTCCAGAAATGTTAACAAATTTAGAATTTACAGTAGGTGCAATCTTCCCTATTTATAATATACATGAATAAAGACATGATGTGAAATGAACATTGTTTACATATATTATTGATGAATATAGAAGGAATATTGCTTATATTTAAGTCATTCATGATATATATGTAGGAGCTGTTACTTGTCCAAACACAAGGTGGTTTGACCAAGTATTTTCCTATTTCAGTTGGATTACATCAAGGATCAGCTTTGAGCCCGTATCTTTTTGCTTCAGTCATGGATGTTCGCACTAGACATTTGCAAGAGGTTGTACCCTGGTGTATGCTTTTTGCGGATGATATTCTTCTTGAAGGTTAACTTGAATCATGGAGGTCAATCTTAGAGTCTATAGGTTTTCTTTTGAGTAAATCTAAAACTAAATATATGGAGTTTGATTTTAATAGTAATAGATCTCGTGGGGGGATTGTAACTTTGGACGATCACATAATTAATAAAAGTACACGTTTTAGATATCTTTGGTCTATTGTTCAAAGTGATGGTGAAATATAGACCTGTCAATATTGGACCCGACCCGAAAACCCGATCCAAGCCCGACCCGTAATTTTCGGGTTTGGGTTGACCCGAACCCGAAGCGGGTCGGGTTCGGGTTCGGAAAACCGACCCGTTTGCAAAAACGGGTCGGGTTCGGGTTGACCCGATGGGTTGCCGGGTAATCCCGATGTGGACCTCCGAAAGAGCACCGCGCGAACGGGTCGATTGGAAGGGACAGATTGGATCGCGCATACGACTGACCATTGAGGATAGAGGCTGACGCCAACACACCTCGATGGGTAGTAATATACATGACCAAATCACGGGTTTCCCCCATCCGATGAAAGAGCTCGAATGGGGTTTAGTAGATGTGGGACCGAGTTTCCCACGGGCGCAAGCCCCCGTGGTTAATTACATCTCAGGCCGAAACCTGAGAAAACTCTCGATTAAGGATCATACATTATCCTCTCCTAAAGTGGGATTGACACATGGGTATAAACTAGGAAATCCTACTCAAAGGGAAGAAAGGTCCGAAGGGCTGAATCGACATGCGTGGCTCAAACCAACATTCGGAGGCTCTAGGGTACTAGAGAGAAACTGGAGAAAATCAAAATCAAACATTCGATCACATGCGTGAGAGAAGGATGGAGATGGCGTCATCCTGTGACGAAGATAAGTAGGATTTAGGGTTCCTGAAAAGAAAGGACCTACCTACTATTTAAGGCCTACTACGAGACCGAATGTAGTAGCCTCGAATCCTAAATCTAGGTTGGACTTAGTGTTCGACACACACTAAGACCAGTGTCCTAGCTAATGCAATGCAAAACCTGGACTTATCCCGGCCTGGATGGGGGAGCCAGCTAACCACCTAGTCGCTTTAAAACCATGCAATCAGGTCAATTATGAAAGATGGGTGGGAGGTATAGTTTATTGGAAATAGGACCGACATCTAGAGAATTTCCTAAGTGGTCCTGGACATATGTTGGGTGAATGCCCCTAACTAATGCAATTAAATTTTAATTAAATTGATTTCTAATGCAATGCATGCTAGTTGAAATGTCAGCTCATGAATGCTATAGAACTTTAAAAACAGACTTATAGAAAATAATTTTTTGAAAAGACTGAGTCTCCCTAGGTCCGGCACTTCATCCTCATAGGCCAGATTATCCGGACTCTACCCGCAGGCAGGGAGATGTCTTATAGCAAGGAAAGAGAAATGCAGTAATATGCATGCGACCCCGGACGATTCCGGCAATTCCCTAGGTGCGTTAAGTTTCTATGTTATTTAAAACTTAAATATTAAATTTTGGTTACGAGTATAAAAGATTTTTCAGTCCTTAAAGAGTCTAATACGATCCAGGCGAAAACAAAGACGGCATGCAAGAAAGAAACCTAAAAAAAAAAAAGGAGATATTTCTAAGCGCCATCAGGTAAACGCATCAATATAAATCCACAAACTAATCAAATAAATGTCCATAGGCCAACTGCCCTTTAATTACAACCCAGGGTATGCAGAAAAGTAAAGTGGCCGGGCACCACTGCCAACAACCCGGATTTCTAAGCCTATGACAGACGCCAACAACTTTGAGTGGGATATTGGGTCTTCAAATCTTCAATATCTTCAGTCTCCTGGGTATCCTCTCCTTGGACTCCTTGGATCACTCCTCCTTGGACTCCTTGGGTCCGTCGTGGCTTGAATATCCAAACGAAGAGACAATTCTCCCCAACAGGAGTGTATTGCCTTTTCTCTTTGGATATCTAAAGCCATCCAGCTCGATCTTCCAAATGGAAGAAGACTCTCCCCTTAGGGATGCCTTCTTCTTTTGGAATCCGAACTGGATAAGAATATCCCAACTCGAAGTTGTTTTCACAACTCTTAATAATATTACAAATTTTTTACATTAAATAGAAAGCAGAAAATTCTAAAGCCCTGCAAGGTTATCCTAATAAAAATCATCCCAAGCAGTTTATATAAAGAATGAAAATGCTAACACCATTGACCCTGTGCCAAGCCATGCTCTTAATTTTGAGGGCTAAGCAGCTCCATCTGTGCAGTTATAATTATTAATTTAGCCCTCATTTTTATTTAGGGGGAGCTGAACAAGCACCTGCATAAAACATTATTAGAAATAATTATAATGCTCCCCCTTTTTATCAGCATGAGCATGGCCACCTGCACGGAAGAACAGTATATGTATATAACGTTCCTAACCTATGGGTAAATCTAGCGCTCATCACATCACAGAGTGCAGAGAAAATAAGCAAACACACCAATCATTTTTCAAACAACATGCAGTGAAAACTACGGAAAGCTCCGGCACACAGCAGAAAAGTAAAACCCAGCGGCCTAACCTAGGTCTAGAAGTGGTGCCCTAGCAAACCATTCTATGTGTGTGTAAGGCTTGTGTAGTTTGGATAGATCCTAGGCAGGATAGTTAGTTAAAATTGTCTAAAGTTCAAGTCTGTTGAAGGCCAGAAAAGGAAATTTTTGTTGAAATTCAAATATTAGTGAATTGGGGTGCATTTTAGTTAATATAGTTTGTTGATCAATTTTAGGAACTTAGGGTTATGATATTTGAAGTTAAAGTTATATTAGCCAATTTTGGAAAGTCCTGGGTCCTCCTAGGAACTAAGCTAAGGGTCCAAAAGGTCACTATAGGGAATAGGCTAGGTTTGGGATTCCTAACACCTTAGGAAAATACTAGACCTTAGTACGAGTAGTTAGACAGGTAGTAGGTTGGAATCGGAGTTTCCTATCCAAAGTTATGAATTTTCTAAGTTTCGGGCACTAGACTATAGGCTGGGGTTGACCAAAAAGTTGACTTTCTAATCTAAGCCTATTTCTAGAAAACTAAAATTTTCAATAAATACTAGGCCCTAATTGGAGTCTAATGCAAGTGAGTTTGCCTAATTTGGAATTTTCTACAATTAGTTATGGATTTCTAAAGATCGGGTATTTATTGGAATTTTCTAAATTTCCTAACAAAGGGCCTTTTTTACTGTTTTGATCCAAATAAGCTCCAAACTGATTGGAATCACTCCCAAAGGTCAGGGATGACCTGAAAAAGTGATCCCAAGGGTTTGGAGAAGATTTGGGATTTTTAATAATTTTTAATAATTTATTAGGGGCAAAACGGTAATTTCCACCTATTGTCAAATTAGGGGTCAACCTGAAGTCAAACTAGGGAGCCCTATTTATCAAAGGTCAAGGGTCATATTCTGGTCAGTTCAAGGTATGGTGGGTAATTTTCTGACCTAATATGTAATTATTGCATTTTTCGGAATGTCTCGGGGCCTTAATTAACTGGTTAATTAGGGTTAGTTAACTAAGGGGCTCTAACAAGCCCTAAAAATTCCTAGAAAATTCTGAGAGGTTTTAGATGTCACTAAGTTTAAATGTTGAAGTTTTCATGTCGTTCTGGGATCTATCCTAGCTCCTAGAAAACTTCTAAGTTCGCTAGACAGGTCCTTAATTGTTGTCCTTAGGGTGTCACTACATTGTAGGAGTTTAAAGTGATGTTTACACTAACCCTCGGGATAATAAATGCATGGGAGTACAGTAAAGAAATAAACACACCATGTCCTTAGATCTAGGAGAACCTAAGCTAAGTGTTCGTGGTGCGACCTACACATGCAATCTACAAAAATAAAAAAAGACAGACACCTAAAGAACGAATTAGTGAATGATTGGGACTCAACCATTCACTAACCCACTCCCCCATGATTGCTCTTCATATCTAGAACCCATGTCTAAAATTTCACGAAGTAGCGAGTCTCCCAAAATTAGGATTTATGTATAAGTAGTTTTAAAATAGTTTCAAATTACTTGTAAATATAAATATATATTTTAGAAAATAGAATAATTAAAAGGTAAATCAATTCATAATACATAGATGTAGGGAGACCCACTAAACATTCTCACCAGTCTCAAAACGATTTAAAAATAATTTGTATCCTGAAAATAGTTGTTATATTAATATATAAATATCAAAACACCCAAATAATAAGATCAAAACAAGAATCTATTCATACAGCCAAAATCAGAGGCTGGAAATGGTTCCAAAACATAAAGCTCGTCTTGCTGAAAAGAACGAGGGGTCGCACATCGAAATCCGACTTAAAACGGCGAAGATACGAAATTTACAAGTTCAAATACAATAAAATAATATTTTAAAATAGTGCAGTTTCACTGTTTTTGAAATGACAGAAAATGTAGACAAAATTTTCATCTGAAAATAGTTTAGAAATATGCAGAATTCAGAGTACATCCAAAACAAGTTGCTGTGCGTCGACAGCGGACTTAAAACGACAAAGTTATGTAATTTTGGAAATTCAAAGACGATAATTAAATATTTTTAAACATTGCTATTTTATTGTTTTGAAAATAATTGCACACAGACCCGAAATTTTCAAATAAAACCAATTCCAGAAAATGCAGAATCTAAATACGTTCAAAACAAGGCGTTGTGCGTTAAAAACGGAGCAAAAACGAGAGAGCTACTAATTTTTGAAGTTTAAAAGGCATTAAAGTCTATTTTAAAATAATTTTTAAAAGAAATAATAATAATAATAATAATAATAATAATAATAATAAGAATAATAATAACAATAAAAATAAAAAGCTAAACTAACATTTCAAAATAAGAATAATGTAATAAAATAATTAAATAGTAATAATATAATAATAATTATATTAAAATAATATTTTAAATGATAAAAAAAAGTATTTTTCACTGTTTTTTAAATAATTAAAAAAATATATATATTATTTTTATAAAAACAAATTTTTGTAGTGTAGAGGACGACGATATGAGTCCAACGAGGTATTATACGCGAAAATCGGGCGAAAAATGAAAATTTGGCGAATTTTGGAAGTTTTCTGAGTTAAAACAAATAAAAAAATCAATTTTTTAATTTAAAAACAGCGGCGGGACCCGACTGGACCACGTGGCAGACACGGGTTGGTCCGCGGAACCGCGGCCAATCATTGCTTGGCGGCGCGATGATTGCGCCGCCAGCAATGATTGCCGCAATCACTGCGGCAATCGTATGCCGCTGACGCGGCATCACTTAGCCACGTAGGCAAGCGACGCGAGGCGTCCGATCTCCCGCAATTCGGTTCAACGGCTCAGATCGAGTCGGCCGGCGATTCGGTTCGGCGTGTATGCCCCAGCGGTTGGACGGGTGGACGGAAAGGCGCGATCCGAACCGTTGATCAGCGGATCAACGGTCCGAAACGCACAGTGCTGAACGGGTGGCCGGACCGAACCCTAGTTCCGTTTTTTGCCCCGTTCTCTCAATCTACTCGATGGAATTTGATGAAATTTTAAACATGCAATCTATACATGAACAGAAATAATGGGGGCTATTCATTTAGATCTAAAATGTACTATGAAAGACGCCATTTAACCCTAAGTGCGCTAACTAGGGTTTAGGATTTTACCAAAAGTACTCGATGGAATCGAGAGATCTCTGGCTTGTTGCACTTGTAGACTGTCCACGCTCCTATTTGTAGAAGAAACCACGAGCTTCCAACGTCTAGATCGCGCGAAAAAAGACTTGGAAGATCCAAGCTCTCGGGTCGCCGGAATCTCGCCGCCGACGGCCTGGGGTGGTCGGGATCTGATCGGGAATGAAAGTGGGAGTCTCTAGGAGTCCTTGAGAGAAATCTCAGAGCAAAAGGAGGCCTAGAGCACGAGCAAGAAGAAAAAAAGCCTTTTCCTAAACCTAATTTTTGCTATTTAAAGGCTCTACCCTATCACGAACGGTTGGGATTGAATCCACTGGTAATTAGGAGGGAAATTCATCATATTTGGCCGTGGTTTGAATTCTAAAACGCTCCTAGGCTTTAATTCCATTAAATTAGGCTTTAAATTGACCTTAATAGGTCATATTTGACCTATTATGACTTGGGTTGACCAAGTCAAGTGTTGACTTGGTCAACCTAGTCAATTAGGTCCAAGGGTGAATGGAATCAAGCCATGAACGAGTTTGAATTGATTTGAATTCAATTTGAGGCCAAAAGGGGTTAAATGGTCAACCCTAGTTGACTTGGTCAACTGAGTTGACCCAGGGTCCAAGTCAGGGTCTAACAGACTCGACTCGACTCACTGAACCCGTGGGAGGGAGTCTTGGGGTCTGATTTGGTCAATTTGACCAAGTCAACTCTCCAAGCCCGATTCCGGACAAAATCGAGGTCAACACCCGAAAACCCGTTTAATTTAAAATTTTTTGATTCCCGCCTCTTTGCCCGCTGTTTCCGCTTTCTCGAGCCGCCTGCAGGCCCTGCACCGTCAGAAGTCAACACCGAGGCCAGCCTTTTTCCACGGGTCGCGAGTCGCGTCCCCAGGCGAGGAGCGGTGCCGCAGAGGAGGCTTGCCGCGCCTTTTTCACGCCGCGTCCGCAGGCGAGGAGCGGAGAAGGCCTTGCCAGTTGCCGCTCCTTTTTCACGCCGCATCTGCGCGTCGCCAGGCGAGGAGTGGAGGAGGCCAGCAAAGTCCAGCGACGGCCAGGCTTCCGCTGGTCGGGTCGGGTTGACCCGAACCCGAAGCGGGTCAGGTTCGGGTCCGGAAAATCGACCGTTTACAAAAACGGGTCGGGTTGACCCGAATCCGAATAGTGCCGGGTCAGTTCCGGGTTGACCCGAACCCGACCCGTAACCCGAAATTGACAGGTCTAGTGAAATAGATGGAGATATTATTAGTAGAATTCAAGTTGGATGGTTGAAGTGGAGGAATGCATCGGGCGTGTTGTGTGATAGAAAAGTCCCCTCAAACTTAAGGGAAATTTCTATAAGATGGTGGTGAGACCTGCAATGCTTTATGGTACAAAATGTTGGCTATTAAAAGAGAAGCATAATATTAAGTTAAGTGTTGCAGAGATGAGGATGCCCAAGTGGATGAGTGGTTTTATTCTTAGAGATAGGATATGAAATGAGCATATACGTGAATAGTTTGGAGTCGTTCCAGTGGAAGATAAGTGATGTGAAACATAATTTCATGGATGAGTTGCTTAAAGGAAATTTGCACGCTTAATGTTCCAAAGAGAAAGACAAATACGGAGCTCCGGCGTAGTCACTTTGGTGTTGGGGAAGAAGTGGACAGCAGTTGGAGTCTTTCGGATGAAAGATACGGTGTTGGGAAGCTTGCAGAAATCAGCTGACAGCAGTCCAGTTTCCTTGGACAGCAGTTTTTGACATTGGAAACTCAGGACAACAAGGGTTGGGCCTAAACAGTTGGACAACAGGTTGTGAGGGAGCAGCCCACAGTTTGGAGATTTTAGACGGCCGGAATCCAGATTTTCCTTGGCTGGAATTCTGGGACAGCAGGGAAAAACTGAATCTTTTGACAAATGGATGTTCCGTGGAGGAAGGGAAGAGATAGGGGAAGCGGGCGGCGGGTCCAAGGTTGGAGGGAGGGATTAATTGATGCTTAGGTGGATAGTGGAGAGAGAAAGAATTTGAATTTGATTTCAAATTCAAATGGGAGTTGGGCTTAAGAGGGAAATCCAAGGTGGAGCTCAATAATGGGGCCGGCGGCATTAAGAGAGGGAGGAGGATTTTGTGGAGGGATTTAAGAGCTTCCAAAATAACTCATGGGAATTAGGAAAGCTATCATGAAATCCAATTTAATTTGAATTTCAAATAAACTTGAATTTATGCACTTTCCTAATTAAGATTTGCAAATAAGGAAAGTTTTTGAAATTTGAATTTCAAATTTCTTATTGAGGTAATTACTTTCTTTTTCTCTTGGAGTTAATTTAGGAAAGGAGTCATGATAATTGAAATCATCATAATGGAATGGGGGCAAGAGGGAGGTGATTAAGGAGTCTTAATTGGGAGCATTTAATGACAAAGGAGAGAGAGAGAGAGAGAGGGGTTAGGCATTAAGGAGGTGGGCCCAAGCAATTAAGGTGATTGGTGACATAAATCTGAAAATTAATTTCAGATTTATGTTGATTGAGAACCTCTCCTAAATTAGTGGGGAATCATTTAAGAGAGGATTTTGAATTTTAAATCTCCTAAATTGATGGGCTAAATTAGGAAAATTTTTATGATGGAATTGAATTCAGATTTTGTGAGCTATTGGGGGAAAGGGGCCAGTGATTGTGGTGGTGCCTAGGGGACGGTGGGTGGGGAAGTTTGGGTGCCGGTGGGTGGGGAATTTGGGGAGGTGGAGCTGGCGGGTGTAGGGAGATGGGGAAGTGGAAAACAAATGCCAGAAGAAATAAGAGAAAAAATTGGAAAAATCTAGGGAGCTACAAACCTCAAGTATTTCGTTCTCAAGAATTCACAAAGAGATCTTGAGAATCTCGGAACTCACAAAGAGATAACTTCCTCCTCAAGAACTCACTAAGAGATCTTGGGAATCTCGGAACTTACAAAGAGATCCTTCTCCTCTCATGAACTCACTAAGAGATCACACAAGTAGAATAAACTTTTCCTTCAATAATTCATCATCCCATTACATAAGAAAGGGACTATATATATAGGCCTAAGAAACTAAAACAAGACACATATGCCCTTATAGCTTACATAGGACGATCCTCTTAAGTGAGGGTAAAAACGGAAAATTTATAATAAAAATTTAAAAATTACAAATAAAATATAAGATAATGTGGGGCGATGACAGCCGTTGATCTTCAGCTCCTCAGATAGACATGGACGGTTGGATGTCCGCATCAATAAGATTAGAGAGAGTCGCCTTAGATGGTTTGGTCACATAAAACGACAACCTTCTGATGACCCGGTTAGAAAAGTAGATGTATTATATTTAACTTATGTTAAGAAAGATAGAGGTAGACCTAAAAAAATTGGTTAAAAAATATTAGAAATGACATTTCTTTATTGGATTTAAATGAGAATTTGACTATTAATAGAGACAATGGAGGAAAAAGATTCAAGTTGCCGGCCCACATAGTGAGATAAAGACTTGATGTTGTTGTTGTATAAAAGTAAGGAATATTAATTACACAAACTATTTAAGCATGAAATGCATTGTATATACATTTCATAAAATAATTAATATGTTAAAATTAATTGCCAAGAAGGGAGGAGTTAGAAAAGCGTGAGGCAATTATGAGAAGAGCAAAAAGCTTTATTGAGTTCTTGAGAAACACTAAGAAACCAATGAAAACATATCGTTGCTAATGCAACTACACAACACCGCCTCAGCTCGCCATCGCCGCACAGAGAAATCTTGATTGTCTTGCTATCTTTGGGCCCCCAATTTGGGAAGATGGGGAGCTAGAGCATCACATCACGTTTTCTCTCTCGTTTCCTCTTGTCGAGAGCTATCAATTACTAGCCCTCCTTCTACAGGCAACATGAGTCTTCTCACTATTAGTCATACATATTAACCACAAGTGACAAAACGCTTCCATCTTCCCTTTGCTCTTGCTTTACGCAAGTAGTCACTGTGCAATTCACCTTCTCTCTAAGAAACACATTTGTCATTTTTCTTAGACTTTGTAAATGCTCATTGGGTTTTCTAACATCAAACATTGGAGAGCTTTCAGCTATTCTTTTTTTTTTTCCTCTCTCTTCTTTTCTTAATTTTGAATCATAGATTAACTTATAGTTGGCATCAATTTTGATGTCAAGATTTCTTCTATTGACAACTCTTTTTTTGGTTGTTATTCCCTTCACAATATTTTTTTAGGTATGCCATGTAATTATTTATGTTATAAAATATTTATATATGATTTAATATAACTAATTTTTTGTTGGCTTAACAAATTAGGTCACTATGTGTTTAGTTATATATATTTAAGTATTGATTTAGGGTTGTTGTTAGTTAGGACTTTTGAATTAGTATTTGTCTAGTGTTAATTCTTTTGATTCAGAAGGAGCGTGATTCTGAGTGTTGCTAATCGAGGTAGGTAATTTTTATTTATTAGAGAATAAATATATCATTATTTATTATAGGTGTTATCCTTGATGTCTAACACTAAGAGAGAGGATGGCTATCCTAAAGAGAAGAAGACCTATCCTAAGGAGGGTTGACTAAACCTAAACAAAGGGCATTCTAACCTAACTACGAAAGTAATACGAGGACGAAACTAATCAAGATCTCATAGTTATCCATCATCCCAAATTGTCAAGCTCCAATTTTACTTAGTCAGAAAAGATAATGAAATGTATCTAACCGTGAGGATCCTTGTTAATAATTATGTGTTGCATCATTCAGGAGGACCTCATAGACCTGGAGGTGTAAGGGGGACCTAATCATAGGCTGATAGACAGGACTTATACTCCACAACTAGAAAAAGGGAGAAGCCCATAGGAGGCTTTATACCCTAAGGATTGGGAGTCTTCTAGATCATTAGAAGAAACTTAGGGTTGAGACTTATGGCATGATTACATCAATAATCATTAGGCCCAATCTCTAAGTCAACGTGATAGGCCAAATCATATCGACATGCATGCTAAGTTTAGGAGTGAGTAGCTAGTGTTTTTATCCATTCATAAGCTTAACTTAAATTGATTTACCTTAAGGTGCATTCTAACCATAAGTTTGACTATTATTAATTAGGTTGATTAAGCCTTAATTAGTTGAATTTAAATAGAGAGTCTTTATCTTGGTCACATGTTTTTATCCAGTATAAAGACTTTCTACTTAAAGCCAACCAATAGACGATGATGAATCACAACATGTCCAATATATTGATGAGGTCTAACTAAGCCAGTCAAAAGGAGAATGCCCAAAACTCAAGTTGTATCAAACCAAAGGAGATTAGTGAGCAATTCGACTGTATGTGCTAGAGATAGTCAATGCTAGAAGATCGGTTTAGTGACCACAAGCCCTTAGAGATTCCTATTGGGTATGTGTGTTGTAATAGAAGAACCAAATGTGTGTGTAATTAACATCTAGACTAATCTAGAAAAAGTAGATAGGGAATAAAAAGCCTAAGTGCCAAAAAGTATATCCAAAAAAGGTACCTAAAGGTCTTATTTAATCTTAACCTTTGATGGTTATCCCATGAATTGAAAGTATCCCTTTATTACGTCCTATACTGTCGGGGTGTACAACCTTTTATACTTGGGGGTGATAAGTAGATTTCAAATGTTACATCTGCAACAGATCATGCATTTGCAGTTAGATTTCAAATGTTGATGTTACTAAATTGTGCATGTAGGATGACTAGGGAGAAGGCATTGGGGAGAAGACTACGAGAGATTTGAGAATGCTCATAATGACGATGAAATAAAACTAGTGACAAGCTTTCTTTCACATTAGGACTAGGCTATTAGCTTTTGCTCGTTCGCTTAATACATTAATATCGGACGCTCGGCCTCTGATTGTCATACATAAGTGTCATAAAATTTTTATTTTATTTTTAAATCAAAAACATAAATGACATGTCTAATATGTATCAGATGTGAGTCGGTATCCATCATGCATCAAACATCATATACCTTACTGTTGCGAAGTGTCGGTGTATTAGAGCTCTCCACTTGAACATAAGAGTGTGCCTCATAACAGTGCAATGCCCATACCTATATATTGCATGCCTTATAAGATCAACAAGGTGTGAGTGAGCCGAGCCGGCTCAAATTCGACTTGTTAACAGGCTCACGAGTCCAGCTTATCGAGCTACGAATTCAAGCTCGAGCCTATAGTCAAGCTCGCAGGTCGTATATTATACAAGCTCAAGCTCATCTAGGCTCGACTCGTAAGCTTGTCGAGCCGCTCGTTTAAATAAAAATATATTTAAAATATAATTTTAAATTAATATAATAAATATATACTAACTATTTTTTAATTATTTTACGAGTCAAGTTTGAGCTTTCTTAATGAGCTCGAGATTAGCAAAGTTAAACAAGCTTAGCTCAATAAGGCAGATGCTCTATTCAATTCAACTTGTTTCAACCCCTAGATC
The DNA here is from genome assembly GCA_016618105.1 of Dendrobium huoshanense. NCBI lineage: Eukaryota > Viridiplantae > Streptophyta > Magnoliopsida > Asparagales > Orchidaceae > Dendrobium > Dendrobium huoshanense. The sequence continues at coordinate 21,873,017 of CM028352.1, read as the reverse complement.
AACTCCCCTCAATTCGTCTAGGCATTCTTTTCCTCAACTATTCCTATGGCAAGCCTCCAAAAATAGTAATTTAAACTTGGACGTACGGGTACCAAAATGTCTCTCAAGTTTTCATGAAACAAGAAGTATCTTCATAATCAAACTGCCTGCATTTTGGCTCTTTTTTGTGCTAAAATAGTAAGCTAAAGCATTCAAATCAAGTGAAACATGACATAATGACAAGAATGCAACTAATCTGGCGATTTTTGCTTCATTCAGGATTTTAGGACGTGCTAGTGTTAGGTTTTTTTTTTTCCCTTTGTCCTTCCCACCACCTTCTTGTCTCCTCTCTCCCTTTAGCTCTGCGGAGGGGCCTTCCGACCACCCCTCCCCATGGATCCTTCGCAATACTCTCGTGATTTTCCTCCGCTCACAAACTTCTATGTTGGGCCTTCTTTCGTTACTCTTCCTTGAAATAATATTATGTCGGGCCTAAGTTCTGACCCGCAAGAACTTCCTATTTCCTTCATCCATACAGAAGTGAAGACCATCCCATTTTCTAAGGAGTTCCTCTCTAACGATTCTTTGGAATGGAACATATCGCTGGTTGGCTACTCTATTGGTAAGAGATTGTATTATGAGGCACTTCTTGGGCCATTTGTAAGACATAGAAACTCAAAGGTACGCTCCAGCTTCTCTCACTAGCGTATGATTTCTTTCTCCTAAAGTTCTCCTCTTCGAAGGATTATGATATGGCTTGGGCCGGTGGAGTCTAATTTTTTCTTCGACGGCCTTTCCCCCTTCAAAGGTTTTCACCCCATTTTTAACCTCAGCGGGAGAATTTCTTCTCTGTCGTGATATGATTAAAATTTCATAATCTCCCCTTGGCTTCCTAGAACTTTGAGGGAATTTTCAAAATTGCTAGCAAGATTGGGATTCCCTTAACTGTGGACCCCCTTGCAACTAAGAAGTTGAGGCTTAAAATGTGCCAGAGTCCTACAACTGTCTATTGCGGAATCCCTTCTCACAGAACAGGCTGCCTTCTCTTTCCTTGCTTCAGATTCTATTGTTGCCTCAAAAATGTCTCTTAGCCACCTAAGAGTACTAGAAATAAGCCTTGAAAGCCCCCTAACCTGCCACCATCCAAATCCCAATGACCTTGTCGGTTATTGCTATATGGAATGTATGGGGCTTTTGTAGCCCAGAGAAGGTTTTATGTTGTAAAAGACTGATTCAATCCAACTGGATGCTTTGTGTGCTAGAGAATAGGATTCATGTTTCCTTCCTTTCGGATTCTCGGTTTGTTGAGTTACACACCATTTTTGATAATGAAGAAAGCTATTACAATTTTGAGAACTCCAAATTTGGTGGGATTTGGGTGAAGTGGAACTCTATTAAGGTGAATTTTGTCCCTACTCATTGCTCTTCCCAAATGATTTGTGCTATAGTACATGCTGGCACTACCACCCCCTTTCTTTTTTCTGCTATCTATGCCTCCAACATCCAAGAGAAACAAATAATTTTTTGGAATGATATTCGAGACATCACGCCATCTCAGGATACCCCATGGATTCTCATGGGTGATTTCAACTGTTGTAGATTCCCGTTTGAAAAGGAAGGAGGAAATATCCTTTCAGCACAATCGACTTTCTAATTTTTAACTCTCTTGTCTTTGATACAAGCTTGAAGGACTTGGCATCTATGGGTAGTTTCTTCACTTGGAATAATCGACGGCCAGAAAATCCAATTCACATTAAGCTTGATCGTGCTCTGGTTAGTGATACATGGTTGGATGTCTTCCCCTCCTCCTACTACTCTATTCACAGTCCATTTTTCTTAGACCACTGTCCCATTATTTTGTATCTGGTCTCCCTGTCCACAAGCAGCACCGTTTTTTATACAAAAATTACTGGGCTAAATTAGACTTTTTTTGGAATCTAGTTTTCTCTATTTTTGCTGCTCCTACCATTGGTAACCATATGATGAATATTTGTAATAAACTTAGGCTGCTCAAATCTTCTATTAAACATGAAAGCTGGGCTAATTTAAATGTTGTTGCTTCTCACTACTCTGATCTTCAAAAAGAGTAATTGACCTGCCTCTAAAAACTTCAAGTTGACCCTCTCAATATGACTTTAAATGCAAATCTTAAGCATTTAAATCATAAAATCTCTAAGTTCTCTTCTGTATGGGTTACATGGATTATACAGTGTGAAAAACAAGATGGTTATCAAATGGCGATGTTGATCTAAAGTTCTTGTACTCTAGGCTCCGCACAAGAAAGAATTACAGGAATAATTTAATTTCTGTTTGACTGGCTCCCCTCCCTCCTATGCGGATGATATAAGCTCCATTACTCAACACTTCCGACACATATACAACCCGCCCCCTCCCCACCCTAATGTTAACTCTTACCCACCTGGTGACACCTTCTTCACTCAACTTGCCGCCGCCCTCATAGAGCATGTTACTGATGCTGAGATCAAGCATGCTATTTTTTATGGGTCTTCTATCTCGGCTCCTGGACCTGATGGGTTCAACTTTGACTTCTACAAGTCTACTTGGTTACTTATGGGGCCGACTGTGTGCAAGGCTGTGAAATTCTTTTTTTTTAAATGTTATTTACTTAGAGGGGCCAAGGCTATTGCTCTAGCTTTAATTCCTAAAGCTAATCATGCCACTTCTACATCCAATTTTAGACTCATTTCTCTTTGTAATGCCATTTACAAAATTATTGTCAAAGTTCTGGCTGCTAGGATGAAGCCCCTCATGCCTTCTATCATTAAGGATAATTAATCTGGGTTTATCTCCCAAAGGATTTCAACTGATAATGTTATTTTGGCTAGGGAGCTCCTTTGCTTTTCTGGTAAGTCTTCAAATTTCAAGCTCATGTATGCAAAATTGGACATTAAAAAGGCGTTTGATACTGTATCGAGAGAATTCCTTTTTGTTAGAATGGCCCAGAAAGGTTTTCCACCTATTTTCATACATTGGATCAGAGCTTGTATCATTGATGTCTGGTTCTCCGTCTGCATTGATGGTACTATGGAGGGATTTTTTCAATAAAGTGTGGGGCTTCGTCAAGGTTGCCTTTTGAGCCCCTAATATTTTCTGTATAATGATGGATGCTTTTTCTTGCCTTATTGATAGTGATACCTTTTTTGAAGCACTGAATTTGGAAGGTTATAGGCTATCTCATCTTATGTATGTCAATGATCTTCTCATCTTTGGAAATGATTTTGCTCCAAATTGTTCAAATCTTAACCGGCTGCTTTCCACCTTTGCTAACTCTTATGGCCTTCATATCAACTTTAATAAAAGCTGCTTTACCCTGCCCCCTACTTGCCCTAATGCTGCAGCCATCATTGCTTTCCTTATCATCCCTGCACTTTCTACTCTTATCACCTATCTTGGTATCCCCATTTCTCAAATGAGATCTAAAGTGGTTGATTCTCCCCTCGTTTGGATAAAATTACTAACAAGTTTTTCAGTTGGAAAACTAAAACTCTTTTTTTTGCAGGTAGGCTGCAATTCCTTAAATTCACCATCTAGAATTCTATAGCTTTCTAGATTCGGGGGTCAATATTACCTAAAACCACTCTCAAATTCATTAACAAACTATGTGAAAAGTTTTTATATTTTTGAGACATCAAGGTTAGAAAATTGTATCTCATTTCATGGGCTAATAGATGCAAACCTAGGGATAAGGGTGGCCTGGGTTTACCCTCTTTTCAAGCTCTTCAATATAGCTATAATTGCTCTCTCATTCACAGGATTTATAACAGGATTCCCCCTCGCGCTAAATGGATTTTTTTAGATACATTTCCCATTGGTGCCGTTGCCTCATGGGGCTTCTTCCCTCTGGAAATCAGTTCATGCTTATGTTGTTCTAGAAAAAGAGAAATTTAACTTTTCTATTACTCCCAATAGCCCCATCTCCCTTTTTTGGGACCCTTGGTGTAATGGTTTACCCCTCTAGGATCTTCTCGAATTGTCTTCTCTTAAATCTCTGTTTCCTTCTAATATGCGTGTTGCAGTGATCATTGCCGGTTATGGATGGACCATCCCACCATCTATCCCGACTGTTTTGGCTGCTATTATTTCTCATATTAATATAGGCAACTCTAATTCCTCTTGCTTGAATTGGATGCATTGTGATGATTGCAGTTTAAAAAAAAAATTAAGTAATTTTTATTACAATGAGGCAAAACCTTCTTGGCATAGATTTGTTTGGCATAAATTCTATGCACTTTGTTTCTCAGCATACTGTTGGATGGCTATTGTGGGAGGATTAAAAACTGTAGATGCACTTTTGAAGAGAAATATTTTGGTGGATTTTCTTTGTCCTCTCTGCCACTCTTTTTCTAAAACTACTACTCATATATTCTTTGGATGCAATTTCTCTTTTGCTGTAATTTAGGGAGTTAGTTCCGGGGATCAAGGATTTCTTTTTTAGGTCATCTTTCTTACAAGTTTATGAGATTATTAATGACATGGACTTGATGGTTAAAAACTTTGAAGAATCTTTATTTGCACCTCTACAGCTATTTATTACTAATAGAGAGAAAGAAATGATAGAAAATTTGGTTGTACTATCTCTTGTTATATTACTGTCTGTCACAAAGTTAAGAAAGAAATTTTTCTTAAAATTTCGAATTGAAAAACAATGATTTATTGCTGGATATGCTTTAACTGTGATATGGTGGCTGTTGGGGGACCTTGGTTTGGCTTGAGCCTGATTTGCGTGGGCTTAATTTTTGGGCATTTCTCCTGTCTGCTTGGCATTTCCCCTCTCCGATCAACCTGCTCTATTGCCTTATGGTTATAGATTCATATTGGCTCTGCTTCCCTGGTGCACTCTGGATCATTTCTCTGTTCTTTCTGGAAGCCTGCTTATCGAGTACATTCTATGATGCTTTCTTTCTCGATTTTAGACCTGGAGGGACTTTTTGCAAGCCTTGGACGATGATGATTACCCCAGGTAATTTTCCAGGTCAACCGCTTGGATGGCCTTTCGGCAACCAAGGGTCTGTATGCCTTTGGTGCTGTTTGATTTGCATGCCAACTTGAATCCCTGAGTCTAGGTTTTTGCCATTTTTGCATTGTTGCCGTAATGCTTTTTTCATTGTTAATTTTTTTGGTCTCCCCCTCTTTTCATTTGTGCGAGCTTTTGCTTTCTTGACTCAAATTTGAGTGTTATTAATTTTTGACTTTGGAGTTTCTTAGCTCCCTTTCCCTGTATTTTAACTTTTAATTTTATAGATCAACGAATGAGATACCAAAAAAAAAGCAAAAAAGAAGAAGAGGATCTTAGGACATTTTGTAGATTTCTTTCCAACGTCATTTCCTTAAAATGAATATGTTGTCTTCGTGCCTGTTGCGCAGGGTCTTGTTCAACGGGAAACAAGATTCGCATCAAAACTGCCTGCTGAAGAAATACTTTCAAAGATAGAAGAAGCTGCCAAACCTTTGGGCTTTAATTCCGAGAAACGAAATTACAAGGTATTCCACGCTCCTGTCGTATGCTTTCTTTTTCAATAGCTAAATTCCAAACATTTTTCTTGCATATTTTGTTTGAGCATCAAACATTTGACCATGAATTAAGAGGTTTTATTCCTATTATTGGCACTACTGCAAGTTCATTATCGACTGCTGCTGATTATTCAAAATTCTTCCTTTCAGTTGAAACTGGAAGGCGAAAAAAGTGGAAGAAAAGGTCCTTTAGCCATTGCAACACAGGTATGTTCTTTGAAACATTTCATTTGATTTGTCTCAACTCAGTAGTTGATTTCAGAAATCCAAATATTGATGTTTCCCTATTTGATTCTGAAGGTTTTCGAAGTAGCTCCATCATTAAACATGGTAGAGGTCCGTAAGGCCAGAGGCGACACTCTTGAATTTCATAAGGTGCGAGATAAACTATTAATTATTCTGTGCGGACGCCGAATGTCGTCTGGAGACCAACTAGAATGTGTCACGTCACCCTTTTGTTTGGTACGGTTCGATACAGCTGATGTGGCGCATTCTGGTTGGTCTCTGGACAGTGTTCTCCATCCAGCCTCCGCACAAAATAATTTCTTGAGATAAACACCCTACCATCTAGATGATCTATTGAACTTAAAGCTTAAGCTAAGAATTTTCCACCGTCTTTTGTCCTTTTCAGTTCTACAAAAACATCTCAGCTGGGCTGAAAGATATCATCTGGAAAACTTGACAACTGAAGCAACTTGAAGTTCAGATTAACACCAGACCTGTGTAAAATGACTTGACTTGATGCATACTGCTTTTGATCCATTGCTTGGCTATATAATTTCTGAAATGTTTGTCTGTGCTGTTTTGTAAATTTCCTGAAACTTGCGGTTCTATGTTTTATATTTCCAATGTACTACTATTTGGTTTCCTCATGTTTCTATCTCCAACCCAATTTTATCTTCCACTCAATAGTCCCCTACTCATGTAATATGTAAGTGGGGCATATTTTCTTCCGTTATTACACATTGCAGACAAAAGACAGAAGAAATGGTCCACTGAAGGTGAAATTATTTTGTGCGGTCACCGGAAGCTATTCAGAGATGAATCATATACGTCATGTTTTTTTTGCCGTGTACTAGTGTTATATATCGCTGTGTATTGGGTAATGTGTGGCGCATCATAATTCACCTCCGGACAAATCAGTAATCGCATGTAATAATTTCTCCCACTGAAGGAATTATCTACTTACTATTATGATGTGCCACATCACCTAGTGAGGCACTTATCTAGACGAGAAAAAAGTTGAAATAAAGGCTTATGTAATTCAAACTTTAGCTGATTGTATGCAATCTTAGGAACTCTGTATAATTAGAATAGTTAAATTATTATTGTAAATTTTTTTTTTTTTACCCATGGAGAATTAGGGTAGTTGGTGGACGAGCACAGTTGGGATCCCCTCATTCTGGATTCGAATTCCCTTTATGTGGCCTCGCCTGTTTAGACTTTAGGATGTTGTATAAGTAATGCAATAAAAAAAAAAAAGATATTAGATATGTAAAATGTACTCTTCTTATATATATATATATATATATATATATATATATGATTGAGGCACTTAGCTCTAAAAAATATTAAAAATATCATTAATTTTAATTTATCGATAATGAAATATGCATATATATAATGCTTAGTGATATAAAATTTTAGATATTAAACATGTATGATAAATTGTCAAATATCTGATTGAGCATGAATCTCAATGCATATTTAAATTTAAAACTTTCAAAATTAAATATAGGAAGATCTAAAATATGATTTTGCCAAACTTATAGTTAAATTGAACGTCTCGATATGCAGAATCTAACGACATCAAAAGTGATCATATCTAGGTCCAAATAAGTTCATATCAAGCATTTGAAGTATACTAAGAGACTTTAATACACTAATGAGAGGATCAAATAATCTTCAAATCTTATATTCTTATAGCCAAATTGAATGTCTCGATGAGATGAATCAAATGAGCCTAATTTTACTTAATTATGGTCGTATTCTAGCTTAGTTTCTTTGGCAAGTTCATGTAATTATGAGAATCTCGCATTAATCATTCCTCTATGTTAAAAATGTTTAGAAGAAAAAACATCAAGCTTTCTTTTAACTATGCTTGTACAATACATTAACTCCATGCTCATATGTTTTCAAGTTTTAGGAAAACCCCACATGAAAAATTGTCGCCCGCATGAGAACAACCCTATTAGGCAACTCCCCCTACACAACAAAATCCATATTAAGTAGCTTGTGAGTCACTTATAACATGTGAGTTTAGATGATTACTCTATATGATAAGATTCGTATTGATCGGTGTATAAATCCCTTCCTACATGTTGGTCTAGGTGGTTACCCTCATGAAGATTATAATGTCAAAAAAAATTCAGGCCCACTTGAGGTGACATAGTGTTGAGTTACCGATGTCAATCTAGAGATACAATGCAGAGTTAAAACTTGGATAAATTTGTATATCACAAGCAAGTAAATATTATTATGTTCATTCATTCACAAGAGTTAGGCAAGTTAAAAACTTAGAGAAATTTATCATGAAGGAACCAGTGTTATTATGTTTTTTACCCTGCCATATTCATCCATATAAGAAAGCCAAATTAAAACCTAGAAGAATTCAAAGAATGGTCATACACATAAATGAGGAGACAAGTGAGCAAAAATTTATTCTTTCATTCATTTTAAATGTCATTACATATGCATATAGCAAAAGAAAAATACGAACATAAAGTGGACGACCTCAATCATTATTTGAGCTCACCTCGTCGCATTCATCAATGGAGTCTAACATCAGCTCATAGAAGAAGCCTTTGTCTTCAAACTTACTATCGAGCTTGTTGGAGCTGACCAGCTTCTGCAAGTAGTACTCAATTCCCACATCATATTGTTTCTAGATAACCTCTTGGTACAATGGAGTGTTAGAGAAAGCCATCAACTTCTCCTTCTTTTCCTTGAAGTCACTAGCTTCCCAAGTGAGTTATTCAACCGTTACCTATAGTACCTCATCAACTTCCTTCAAGAAGGTGTCCTACCTTCATTGCTTCTCTTGGTGGGCTGCATCACTTGTCAAGCCCCATATTCTAATTTAAAAGAATTATTTCTTTTATATTTTATTATGCAATAACTAAAGTTATCTAATTTCATATATCAGTAACAAACAACGGAAACAAATTCTATAATTCAAAGCATTAATATATACATTTGTGTTCATTTCCCAAAAAAGCATATGCACTACTTAGAATCTATAAAATCATATCATAACTACTCTGTCATAAGTACAAAGAATAACTAAAATAACAAGAACTTAGATCTGAAGGATCCCGATCAATCTCACACTCCTACTCCATTGCATTGACCTGAAATTATTTAATCACATATAATGAGCTCAAGAGTCCAACAAGAAATCAAAACTTGCAACTAAACTCAAAGCACGATAAAATAATAACATGCGCACCAACAATCAAATCATAATAGTAGCATTAATATGATTACGAATCAAAGCAAAAACAGTAAAACGCACATGCAACAACATTAAAGTTTATAACCAATAAAGTGATGCGGTACGAAAGTTGGTCAAATATTACAATATATAAATCAATAAATTAGTACGGGTGTCGAATCATTAAAACAATCATCGTATTAGTACAATCAATCAGTTAAGAAATCGAATAAAGCGATAAAATTAAATGATTAGTAAAGACTGTCAAAATCATATCAATGCAATAAAATCGTATAGGAGTGTATACATATTATTCAGTTATTTTATATCAGTGTCTTAATTACATGCTCGATATATCATTGCTCAATCAATATCAATATAATAAAGTAGTAAAATCATATAGTAACAGTAATATTGAATCTGTAATATATATTTTAGTAGTCACACTAAATAAGTAAGGAGAGTACCTGGTTTAAGCAGTATTGTTCCAGCAAGCAGTAATTCGTATTAATATCTCGTTGTCTCAGTAAATAGAGTTATTACTCTTTACCTGATGGCATAGTAATAACTCCTTATAACTCTCAATCAGTACCATGTAAATCATTAAAGGATTTCACCAAACAACAATATTTAAAGAAAAGTTCGTCGGCCCGCCATCATGTATAAGTCAATCAGTCTCCAATCAATATCAGTGGAACTACCTTTTACTTGTCCTCACGCATATTATTATCATAGTACTATAATAATAATAACAACCATCTATTACTCAACCACATACTCACACTCATTTTTATTATTTATTTTAATAGTATGCTTACAATAAAAATATCATTAATTCAATAAGTAGAAATAGTACAAAATACAGTAACTTCCATTTTATCGTATGAAAGTCAATAAATATTACAATTAAAATGCCCTAGATAATGAGTACGATAAAATACAAAAAGTTATGAGGTAAAAATTCAATAAATTCAGAGAAAATATAATAAAATCAGTTATGAGGAGAATTAAACAATTAAAATCAAAATCTTTAAAAATAAAGACAATATTTGAATCACCTAAAATGTTCTTATAAGTTTTTACAAAAATGGAAAAGTGATCCAACTGCTAAAAATCGACTTTCTCTCTTGCTCTCCACTATACTGCAATTCAAATAGGAATTCAGATATTTTTATTTTCAATTATTTCTAGAAATTTTGATTGTTATATCACTCCTAGCCAACTTGACCTTCAAGACTCCATCTTCTTCGTGGCTGCCTATCTATATGCTAACTGGTCATAAAGGATTGACTTCAACTTCCTCGTGTCATCCCTTTAAATGGCGAGTGTTCTAACTACTTGTCTCAACACAACTCTTTCTACTGAATATGTCATATCGTGTCGGACAAGTAATAGGTGATGCTAGGGCTGCAAACGAACCGAGCCGAGCCGAGTATGTGAGTGTTCATGTTTGTGTTTGTTTAACATTAGCATGTTCATGTTTGGTTCGTGTTTGATTCGAGCTTTATTATTTGTGTTCATGTTTGGTTCGTTTAATTTAAGGGTGTTCATGTTTGGTTCATGTTCGTTTGTTTAGTGCTTATCGAGCTTTAAACAATCTATGTTCGTGAACATTTTTCACAAACAACCTATTGAACAAGCAAACCTTAAATTTGTTCATGAACATCCTAAACAAACAATCTAACAAACATGGACAAATATGAAATGTTTCTTGTTATTAATAAAAAATAATTATATTATTATGTTATAATTAAAGTTTTTATATTATGTATATTTATCAATTTTATAATAACATATTATTTAAGTTTTTATCGAGCGGTTTTAATCGAACATGAAACAAGCTTTTTATCGAGCTTGTTCATGAACATCAACTGATGTTGTTCGCGAACATAAACGAGCTGAACGCATTAGTGTTCAAACTTGTTTATTTAAGAATCGAGTATTTAAAATACTGTTCAAGTTTGTTTGTTAGTTAATTAAACGATCACGAACGAGCTTTAATCGAACCGAACAACGAGTAGTTCGTCGAACGTTTGGTTCGCTTGCAGCCCTAGGTGATGCCCAAGTTCCAAAGAAAACTTGCATTTATATAGCCTAAAAGTTTTAGTACCAAATTTCTTCAAACTCTGAATACTCATTTCACCACCACCTTCCGAAGACACCATTCATTTTGCTACCTTCACTAATGGTCCTATAGACTCTACATCATAATAAAGCCCATATATTGAAAGCTTCTTAAATCCTACTCCTCTACATGCAAAGGGGAGAGTTTACACGGTTAAGTTGATATATATCGAAGGGCCAAAATTTTTTACATGCAAAAGGTTTAGTTGATGGGGCTAATAAATTGACTACTTCCTAAAACCCAATCCTCTATGTTAGACTCAACATGATTAAGCTGAAAACTGTCCAAGGTCCAATCCTCTACATGCAAAAGTGCAGAGTTTGTTAGATCCTAAATTGAATGTTAAATTGAAATCTTAAATTGTAAAATTCTATTTTATTATAAAAATGTAACATAATTATGACTTTTTAAAATATAAATTAATTAAATTTCAAGTTGATTCAAATTCAAATTAGCCAAGTTGAAATCGATCCAATTCTATTTGAGATGGCTCAAAGTTGAATTGGATGGAGCCATTATCCAAATTCGATGCACTACTAACATCATTTGATGTGATTTCGAGTCACCCTTAGCTCGACTCGGAATAAAATTGTTCTCGGGCTAATTTGATGGGAGAGATATTATGAGAGAAATGTTTGGTGAAGAAATAGATGAGGGTGAAAAGAGGGATACTTTATGAAAATATGAAGGTTTTTAATTCCAAAGCATAATAATTAAAAATAACATCTTCCATTATCTATTTGTAGAAACAAAGTTTACAATTCATAAATAAATAATATCCTCCAATCCAAATTCAAAGTTAGTCTTATTATTAAATTGATTTCATTTTCATATTTAGAATCAGGATTTAAGTAGGGATGTAAACAAGTCGAGCTGAGCTCGAGTCACCATTGACTTGAACTAGAGCATGATTAATTAATCGAATTTGAGCTTAAGCTTGATCTTTACACTACAAGTTCAAGCTAGCTCATGGTCAGCGGGTTCGCTTATTATGAAAGAGAGAAAATTATTATGATTTAAACAATTATTATAATAAAATAGTAAAAAGAGTAAAAATTTACAAGAAAAATAATAAAAAATCGCTTAATATAAGAAAATAATATAATTTTTAAACATTTATAACAACTTTGTACTTAAAATATGGAACCCTAATATATTTTAAGTATATTTTATATTAATATTTTTTATACTAGTCGGCTAATGAGCTAACAAGACGAGTCGGGACTGGCTCAAGTTTGACTCATTAACTCATAGAACTAGGCTCACGAGCTAATTATTGAATCATCTGAGCTAGTTCATGACTCAAATTGACTCACTTAGACTCCTCTAGCAGCATGCAGGCATCTATAATAAAAGAAAGATATTTTTTATTTTCAAGATTCAACTAAAAATAAGCATTTGCTTGCTAAAACAAAGGGCATTAAGTAGAGAAATTATTATGTGCGGTCATCAGACTGTCTGGAGGCCAATCAGAACGCTTCACATCATCCGATGTATAACGGTACATTGTGATGGTACACAGTAAATTGATGATGTGGTATGTCCTGGTTGTCTTCCGAACGACTTCCGATAACCGCACGTAATAATTTTGCCCTTAAATATTTGTGCCAAAGGAAACCGCAAGTAAAACGCCAAATAACCAAAATCCAAAACATCAAACGGATGTCAACCAACAGCATTGCGTGAAGCGCACGACCAGATTCATAAGGTCCTACAACAAATGAAATAAAGAACTTCAATGGAAATTCTAATCACATTGCATGAGACCCCACAGATAAGCTCCTTGTCTTTGTTGCTGCTTCTTTCACAAGCAATCTTCATGTTGGAATATTATTATAGCACCACACCCACCGTTAGTTATGTAAAGTAAATAACATATCAAGTTGATAAATATTTCATTAGTTGATTTTGTCAGAATTGAGGGAAGGTATGAGCAGAATACTTAGGTTTCATTTGGGATGATAGTTATCACAATCGAAGCCTAAGTATAGTACTTCCCAAAGAATATTTTCTTGTAGGGGTGTAAACGAGTCGAGTCGAGCAAAACTCATTTATGGTTTGAGCTTGAGCTTGATTCATTAATTCAGTTCGAGCTCGAGCTTTAGCTTTATTCTATGAGTTTGAGCAAGCTCGTCTATTATGAAAGTGAGAAAATTATTTGATTTAAGCAAATATTATTATAAAATAATAAAAAATGAGAAATTATAAGAAAAATAATAAATAATTACTTAATAGGCAAAGTTGTGATACAAATTTTAAAATTTTTAAATAATTTTTTATTTAAAATCCTGAATTATAGTAAATTTTAAATATATTATATATTAATATTTTTTCAAAAACGAGCCAACTCACAAGCTTACGAGTCGAGTCGGGACTAGCTCAAGCTTGGCTCGTTAGCTCATCGAGCTCAGCTCACGAACTGGTTCACGAGTCGGCTTGACTCACTTACACCCCTATTTCCTCGTCTTCTCCAAGATGAATAATATGAATAATTTAGTTTGTTTTCAAGAATAAAAATATATGCAACTCACCTTGGTCTGTTGGTTGAGAGCTCTAGCTAGCCAGCTAAGAGGTCTTGGATTTTAATCTTGCGAATGTGATATGAGTACGAGTTTGTCTTAATTGACCTAAATATCCCAAAAAATGAAGATAAAATGCTAATTTGATTCAACAGAGAGCCTGAATCAAATCCTCTGTAACATGTTTTGCGCTCTTGTCATAAGTAACAATTTGGAGTAAGTGATTATAAAGACCTTCATTTTTCAATAAAAGTATTTTTATTTTTTTGGCTTTAAATAAAAAATTCCAATTTTCATACTTTGACATAATATTTGTAATATGGTAACCTTCAAAATTATTATTATTATTATTATTACTTCAAAATAATTATTTGACTATTCATATATGACTAATTTAGTCTTACAGTATCACATTGCTCCAATTTAGACTATTAATTATAAAAACATTAATTTAGACTATTAATTATAAAAACATTAATTAAAATAGCTATGAAACCCCTTAAGTAAATGAAAACTAAACTCTTAAACATCGCTGCACCTTTTGGTGTAATGACTGGAATTTCTGTAAGAAACTCAACAAATTAAGCGTGCTCATCACAGAGCAATTTCGGGATGGGTGAACTACTGGGAAGTTATACAAACATGATAAAATCGTGAGGCTCTTAGGCCAAAGAGGATAATATCTCGATAGTTAAGAGTTTGAGTTGTTACAATAGCAGATGGTTTGCAGAGGTGGCAACAAATGAGCTAGATGTTCAATGGACAACAATATTGGTGGCCAACAACCGAAAGTGGCTGGCGGGCTATGACGGGTGATGGTCGAAAGCGACGGGAGCACAAAGCTTCACTTAACGAACGAATTCATAATCTATTGAAAATGACGCGACTCATCTTGATATGTTAGCTGGGAGCTTTGACTATCAACCAAGGGGTTTAAATTTGAGTTTTGCATATGTGATGTGTGTGTCAGTATGACTTAATTGACTTAAATATACTTATTTTTCAACTATTTTTTGCCCTTTGCTTATAAAAAAAATGCTTGAAAAAAATGCACAAATAAGTTGAATTGATAAAATATTAGGAAGAAAAGAGGCATATTTTTTGTAATATTTTAAAATTTTTGTGAAAAAATTTGCTTTAAATGGGTTTAGCATCTTTTGAGTTTGCTTAAAAAGAGCATTCATAACTGATTTCAAATAATAAGGGTGCAGTTAATCATTAGATTAGGGTTTCATTTCTGTGAATTAGGAGATGACTAATCATTTGTTGTTCTTTTCTTCTTTTTTTTCTCTTTTTTTTTTTTTATTTGGGGTATTTGATTGCCTAATTTCAATTATTCACTTTTATTTCTTCCGAGATTCAAATCCTAAAACTTCTTTTGAAATTGAAATAGCTTTTTTTTTAGACCGCAATCATAAATTCTATTTGACCGTTTTTATTTTGTATTCTCAAAACTTTTTTGTACTACCAATCTGTTTTCTACAAAATATTTAAAAATTTACTTTCGTTATAATAACTTTACAAAACATTAAAAAAAATTATCACAAGTTTTTTTATTGCTTCTTAAAAATGAGTTTTTATATTAAAAAACTATTTTAAGAAGTAATAAAAAAACCGTCACAAATGAAGCCTAAATCTTTAAATTGGAGCCTAAGCCCTCACCTACCAAGATTAGGCTAGAGGTGGGCAGCATGACTATGCAGCTTAGACCTGATAAGATATTTCATGATATTAGTATGAAGTAGTGGTCCTCCTGTATTGGGCTTTTGGAGTGCTGTGACATGAAATACATGTGAATGCAATTATGTGGATAGCTACATAACTAATGTGATAAACTTATTTGCTTTGATATATATATATATATATATATATATATATATATTTTTGGGGGATAGGGAGTATCGGCATTCGGCCACTAATCTTTCTGATCGACCTAGCATGCAACCCACACCAATTTTCACGGACCGACACTTTGATATATTTTACAAATCAATAAATAACTGGTCCTAACAGTACTTCTTCGAGGCCTTTTGTCAGCAGAAATTTTTATGTAAAATAAGAAGACTAGAAAAAAACAATAATATTTTTTTTTTTTCAATTTTTACCTTCATTTTTTTTTTATTTTTTTTAATAATGTTTGCATTAGCCTTCAACTAAAATATCTTTAAATTATTTTATCTTATCTTATCTTTCTTTCTCTCAATATTATATATATATATTCCATGATTGTATACCATATATCTTTGAATATTATAAATTTAATTATTCTCCAATAGCATTAAATAGCAAAAAGTAGATTTAATTATTGCTTATAATAACTAAAAACTTTAGTCAATAAAATAGGCTTGAGTGAGAGCAAAGGGGTCGTCAATAAAACTTTGGTGATAATAAATAGACTCTATGACAGGAAGAATTCATATTCTAACAAATTTAGAATCGAGCAAAGAAGCTGTTTGATTTGAAGTAAAATGGATATGAGTATTCCAAATACAAGATTTTGAAAATATTAGCATTTGATTTGAAGTAAAATAAATGTAGCTCAAAATTTTAGTGAATTTGGAATGCATCCTCTAGTGCAAATTTTGTGTTCTTGGAATTCGTCAAAATTTGGCAATTTCAAAATATACACTTGATACATCGTCAAAAAATTATCTTAATCGGGAGCGAATCTCGATGCAAAATCAAATTTGGAAACTTCAAAAATTAATTCGGAGACCATCCAAACTCCGATTTCAGTAAACTTACAGTCGAACTGAGCGTCTCGGAAATACGAACCCAACGACACCAAATTCGACTCAATCTGAGCCCGAATGCATCCAAATCAAGGACCCGAAGCATTGTTGGAAGGTTCAAGCCACAATTTGGATTACCAAACGGTTTCCAAACATATCAAGCTTATACTCGAATCAAGAGGCTCGACGAGACGAATCCAACGAGCCCAAGATTGCCGAATTCCGACATCATTAAGGTCTTCAAATGTCTAAAGAACGGTGCATGATCAATGAATTCAACATCGGTCGTTCATCCGACCACTCCCCATTTACCCTTGATCTCTATTTACGGGTCATGCCACTTCAGAAATCTATAAATAGAGCTCCCTCTCCTCTTGAAAAGACCCCCCCCCCCCCCCCCCCCCCCCCCCCCCCCGAGCCTAAGGAAAAAAGAGATAGATCGGAGATCGCTCTTGCTTCCTAGCCTCCTCGACCACCACCGGACTTCGCCGGACCACCACTTGAGGCCCTCACCTCTGCCGGGCCACCGCCTAACGCCGTTGCTCCACCACTTGAGGCCCTCACCTCCACCGGACCACTACCTAACGTCGTTGCTCCACCGGACCACTACTTGAGGACCTCACCTCCGCCGAACCATCGCTTGACGCCGTTGCTCTGCCGGAACACCACTTAAGGCTCAGACTTCCGCCAAGCCACCACTTGAGGCCCTCACCTCCACCGGACCACTACTTGAGGCCCTCACCTCCGCCGGACCATCGCTTGACGCCGTTGCTCTGCCGGAACACCACTTAAGGCTCAGACTTCCGCCAAGCCGTCACTTGATGCCTTGTGCTCCACCAGGACACCACTTGAGGCTCGACTTCTGTCGGACCACCACCTGAGGCCCGGAGTTTTGTCGGACACCTGCTTGAGGCCCTGTGCTCCACCAGAATATCACCTGAGGCCCGGACTTCCGTCGGACCGCTACTTTAGGCCTTGAGATCCACCAGGCCACCACTCGATGCCTAGAGTTCTCCCAAAACACTGCAACCTCTATCAACAGACAACGGTCTTTCGGACCCCAGTCTCCTGCCGACTATGATCCTTCAGATTTTCGTCGCCTACTATGGCCCTTCCGACCTTCATCACCAGACAACGGTCTTTCAGACCCCTGTTTCCTGCCAACTACGGTCTTTCAGACCCCGATCTGTTGCCAACTACAGTCTTCCAGACTCCTATCTCCTGCCGACTATGGTCCTCCCGACCTCCGTCGCCTACTACGGTTCTTCCGACCTCCATCACCAGAAAATGGTCTTTCAGACTCCGATCTTCTGCCGACTACGGTCCTCACAACCTCTATCGCTTACTACGGTCCTTACGACCTACATCGCCAGATAATGATCTTCCTGACCCCAATCTCCTACCAAATACTGTCTTTCGAACCCTCGTCTCGTGCCAACTATGGCCTTTCCAACCAAACAAATAAGTATATTATTGTAACTCCCACCATGTAATACGCTCTATATGATATACATTTGTACCATCAAGCCAAGGACTTCTCCTAAGGAAGGGCCTCATTTGTAATCGACTACAAATACTAGTGGATTCATTCAAACTGGGTCAGGCCCAGTGGTTTTTCCCCCTTTTTCAGGGGTTTCAACGTAAAAACTCCGGTGTCTCTTATGAATGCTACACCCTCTCTCTTATTTGATTATGTACTGGATCTTCGTATAATGCTAAGACGTTAAACTATATATTTTCTCTACCGCCGCGAATACTCCAGGACGCAACAACACTAAATTCATTGTTATTGTTGTTGCACGTCACCAACTCCACCACAGTGTTGGGTATGTGAAAGTAAAACACAACAATGAAACAAACAATAAAATAAAAGAGTAGAAAGAAAAATGCATCATGATTTAATAAATATGAAAAAAATTAAAATCGGGAAAAAATCACAATGGAACGCCACACCAAGAATTCAAATATAAAAATTTGAAAAAAAAAATACAAATCAATTTTCTCTGTCACTCTCTCATCGCTTCTCTTCTCTCTTACACTATTCTCACACACAAAACATAAGAGAAAGTTCATTTAATAACACCAATGGACGGCACCTTTAGTTAAAACGAGAAAGAAAACTGTTCAGTCTGCCTCGAAGCAAACAATATGACACTAGTTTAGAGCGCTCCCCCCCCCCCCCCCCCCCTGCGCACGACAAATTGAACTAAGGTCGTAGGTAACAGTACAACCCGATTGATCAGCACATTTAGATTCAACACAGACTAACACACAGCCGACCGCCATCATCAGCCACCTTCACCGTCTTTCTCCACCCACCTCTAATCACCCTTTGCGGCACTTATAACTAGCTTTCATTGCTGCTGATCACTGCCGCCATTGCCACCACTCGTCTACGACCTCCACTTCCATCTCCACCACCTGTCTTTGACCTCTGCCGATTATCATCATTGTTAAACTTTATTCTAATTTTTTAAGCCAAAAAAATAATCATCTGCATTACTGTATTTATTGTACACTCAATTAAATAATCTTAAAATATTTCAAATACTGTATTATTTTGAAATCAACCAAATATCCTCATAATATAATTGGAAGAAATAAATTCAATAATATTAAAAATGCATAATCAGAGTCCAGCCATAATTTAGCCATAGCACCTAATTTTCCCCAAAATTTCGTTTTCGTCCAGCTAACTAACGTTGGGTTAATTCGCCATAGACGCGGCTTTCCCATCTGAAAAAAAACAAACCACGTTGTTGTCAATATTCGTGCTTCGTGCAATAATCCAGTCCACAGAATTTGTCCAAATGATGTATTTAAGAGTGGTTCCCACCGGTGGTCCCACACAGGAGTGCAATAAGTATTCGCGCGACACTGATGTGGGGGGCTGGCAGTTAACGGTCCTGATTTCATCGTGCGCAACGGTCAGAACTGAACTGTCGGCAAGCGCCGTGTCGACGCCACGTGTCTGCATCGAATGCTACTTGGCGCCAGCTAGGGGTCCCACGCCCGACTCTTTCTTAGCAACGAATTGCCCCTGTTCTTTGATAGAAATAACATAAATGCCCACAGTTTTACCCTGTCAAAATAATCTGCGCTTTATAAGCTACCTGAGAGTAAAGAATAAGGAAATCAAGCCGGTGACGGGATCGTGATTCGTGACCAAGCTAATCATTAGGCCTCCTCGGGCTTAACGTAATGCTCGTTATATTGACGAAGCATTAACTGAATTTTCATCCTATTATTACTTTAATTGCTCCTGCTTTATAAGGTAAAATACTAACTAACTTATTGTATTAACTATTAACTATTATGGTCTTAATTGAATTTTTTAATTTTTTAATTCTTTTTTTACATTTACACTAATTAAGACAAACTGACACATACATTACATATGCAAGACTCGAATTCAAGACTTCTAGATTGATAACCAAAGCTCCAAACTAAAAGATCAAGAAGAGCTACATTTATTTTATCTCTAAAACTATAATTAGACGATGAATCAAAAAATTAAAGATAAAAAACTCAATGATTGAATTTAGGTTGAATCTAAGTTTATACAAATTGTTATTATAAGTATTGTTGTATCTTGGAACATTCGCGGCGGTAGGGAGATATAAAGCTTTGCGTCCAAGTTTTGTACGAATATCTAGCACACATATACATACTAGAGAAGGTGCAAGAGTCATAACATACATCAAGATTTTTACGTGAAAAATCTTGAAAAGGGGAAAAACAATGGGGATTGACTCATATGAAATGAATCCACTAATGTTTGTTGTTGATGACAAATTATGTCTTTCCACGGGAGAGAGCATCGGCTCAATGTAGAAAATATAGAGCACATTATATGCTAAGAGTTGGAAGGTTCTAGTGATATGAGAGTTGTTCGGTCGATAAGACTTAGGGGTGTAAACAAGTTTAGTCGAGTTTGAGTTGAATCTAACCCGAGCTCGATTCATGAGCCAAATCTCGAGCTCATTATTTGAGCTCGAGCTCGGCTCGTCCCACTGTAAACGAGCTCGTGAGCCTTCTGTAGTCTGGTCCGCTCCGGTAGTTTGTGATCCACACACTAACTCTTCCGCAAATCGATCTGAATTCAACCCAAATCGTGATCCGCATGAAGCATATTTCTTTTGTTAAAAAAAGCCGAAGCATTTATTTGAAAAAAAGGTGCAACATTTATTATTCTATTTAATTATTTTTTAAATATTCAACTTTAACAAATATTATTCTATTTTATCATTAATTTTTTTAATATTAATAATGATTCGAGTTGGTTCACGAGCTCACAAGTCGTGCCTCATCAAGCTCGAACTCAATCTCGTTTAATAAATAAGCATGAGTTTGAGTTTGAGCTCTAACTCTCGGCTCGATAAGCTCGGCTCGCTAGCTCGTTAATGAGTCAAGCTCAACCCCGCTCGACTCACTTACACCCCATAGTAGGCCCGTAGTTAGGTGAAAGTGGTCGGAGGAACCATAGTTGGCAAGTGACGGTGATCGGAGGAACCGTAGTTGGTGGGCGACGATGGTCAGGTGGATCCTAGTTGGCAGACAATGGTGGCCCAACGGTGGTCGGTAGACTGGCGATGCTCTGGTAACGGTCGGTGAATGTGCGATGGTTCGAAAACGGTCGATATGAGTTTGTCAGCGGTGGTGCTTGGGTGGAACTCTAGAATTCTTGAAGCCTGAGAGCTCTCTCCAATCTCCAACCTAAGTGGACCCTTTATGTAGAGAGTGTGGGTTTATTTATAGATTTTGAGAATGACATGCCTCGTAAATATGGAGAAAATCATGGGCGAATTCAGAGTGTTCAATCGGACGACCCATATTGATTCCCTCGATTATGGAGCATTCACCAAGCATTTAATTGTCATAATGATGTCAGAATTAAATGATATTGGGCTCATTAGATTTTTCTCCTTGAGCCGGTCAATTTGACTATAAGCATGTTATATATAGATATCTTTTATATATCCAATTAATACTTTTAAGCTTTCAAATATGTTTTAGTCCCTTGATTTGGACCCACTTGAGCTTGAATTGAACTAATTTTGGTGTTGTTGAGTTCGTCTCACTGAGTTGCTCAATTTGACCAAAAGTTTGTTGAAATTGGAGTTCATATGATAATGAATGTAATTTAAAAAATGTTTAACTTGGATATGCCTCTAGATTCATGCTCGATCAAGGCAAATTTTTGTGATGTATCATGTATTAATATTGCGTATTGAAAAATTTACAATATTAAAGGAAAAAAAGATTTATCATCTTAGAATTGTACGATGATTTGATACACATATATATATGATAAGTTAAGAGCATCATATAGGAGATAAAAAATTTATGTAGATACCCAAAAATAGAAAAATCATATGACCTAACTCAATTGAAATGATTCCACTAATATATGTTGCAAGTTCTATATGATGTCATTCTCTATAATTGAATAAGGCATTGATACAATATAGTTAACGTAAACTATAGATGATAAATTTCATAGTGGAAGTCAGATGAGCGTCGAGGCATTAGAGTTATTTTCAATAGATCATTTACAATTTGTTAGTTTGTTTTTCTTTTTCTTTTTTTTTTTCTTTTTTTTTTATTTTTTGTGAGGAGATGAGATGAGAAACCACAAAGTTTAATATAAATATTGGTGTTAATGTTAAGAGTTTGAGTTAATGTTAAGAGTTTGAGTTAATGTCAATGGTGAGCATCAAACTTATTTGCTTTGACGTACCTTATTGGATAATGGATATAACTTATGCCAACATTGCTAATGGTGGTGGATGATAAAGACAGCGGGCATCAACATTGCTATTGCTGGGGTGTCTTGGCCTTATATATAGGAGATGACATGAGTCAATGTTTTAGGTGACAACGGGCAATAAAGTTGGCAGTTGTCGACATTTGTATTGATTGCATGCATCAACATTATATATGAGTGTGTGCATCAATGTTAATGGGAATGGTGTGCGAAGAAGCCAACAAACTTTGACGTTTGTGAAGAAGATGTGTTTTGATCATATAAGTGATGGCATGCATTACAATATTAGTGATGACGAACGATAAAATCATTGAATATAGGCATTTGTATCGATGGTGTATATCATCCTCATAAATAATAAAATGTGTCGACATTGCAAGCAAATGTGTGCAATAAAGTGATTGTTCATATCAGTGGCCTTCGTAAAAGCAAGATCTCTCTTGGGCACTCTCTAAATTCCTTCTATAGGAGGAAGTTAATCTTATTTTTGTTTTTTTCATAATGAAAACAATTGTAGTAATTCCAATTTTTTCTGTGGTGGATAAATTTGTATTTAGTGAAATAAAAACTAGAACGATTTTACTCCCATGATGGTTCATCCTTAGTTTATTAATGGCTATCATGTGCAATGTCCTTCTCTTTAATTTTTATTACTTTCATTTAGGGTGAAATTGATGCTTTAGAGAGGAAAGTGATTTGGAAAACTATCACATATTTAGTTGCCAATATTTTTGCTCCCTATATTTTTCTTGGTGTTTTCAATAGTATTAATATGCTAAGAAAAAAAAATAGAAGATAGGCCTACTCCATACAATAAATTTTTAGGATTTAACAATTATATGTTCAACATTTTTTTGATGAAAGTTTTTCCTACAATTGGTTTAATCATGAACTTAACAACCCAATTTTGTGTCCTTTTATAGATAGTTTATAATTCCTCACGAATGGGACAACTTTCTCTCACTTATTACATGATAAGCCCCCTCTTTATTATAAATATTATCTCATCTTAGTCAAATTGGGTTGCTTGATAACTTAATAATCATTTCATTTGAAAAATTTTATTAAGGGTTTGGATTAATTTTTGGACGCTATATTTATCGTTTATAATAAACTCATGTATGCTAAACTTGCACTTAAAAGGAATAGCTAGAACAACTCTTTTATTGCCAAATCCTTATCTTCTCTTAAGCTTCAACAAATGGTTATTTTTGAGAGCTCAAATCCAATCCATTTGATGAAGATCTTTTCATTCTTTGGAGGTGTAAAGGAAAATTAAATAGGTTACTTCTTTGGAAGCAAATTGGATTAGACAACATTAATGACCAGCTATGCTCAATCTACTTTCGTTAATGACTAGGACATTATATATAACATTCTCCTAGATTCATAGCTCATTTGTGGCTTTAACTACTCTAACTTTTTTATGCTTTTGTGCTAAATTGGATTTATATGAGGCTTTCAATTGTGTTAATATTCAAACTCTTATCCAAAGAATAATTCAAAATTTATCCCTTCTATCTTCATTAATAGGGTTAAAGGTATGCATTGAGGATGTTCCATTTTCTTTGATTATTAATGGAAGCAAAAAGGGTATTTCAAAGCTTATAATAGGTTGTGACCAGAGTATCCTTTATCTTCATTTCTCTTCACTTATATGAATGCATATATCTTATATTATTGAATCTTAATAAAATGATAATTCTATCATCCATAATAATGTCTCCACGTGTCATGTTATATATATTGATGATATGCTTATATATGGTAAAACCAAATACTCTTCAATTCATAAGCTAGGGAAAGTTATTTAATCCTTCGCCATTATTATTAGTTTGAGAATCAACTAAGCAAAATCTTCTATGCATATCTCTAAATCTACGGATTATGGCTCTACTTATACTTACTATAATATACTTGACATAAATTCCTCTATGCTACCATGGTAATACTTAAAGGTAGGGGTGTGCAATTAGTTAGTTTAAACCAAAAATCAAACCAAGCATATTTGATATGTTTGATTTAATTTATAAAATGACCGCTCACTTTTTAGTTTTTGATTAAAGGTTATTTGGATTTTGATTTTTTATTTGATGTGCAAAAAATGGTTAAACCAAAAGATCAATTTGTTAATGAATAAACCACAAATAATATATTTATCATTTTAAGTTTCAATTAGTCATGGTCCATATTTTCTTACCTAGCGAAGTAATATTATTATTACTCTAAATTTTAGTTCTATCCATAATTCGGATCAATTCCATTACTTTAGTAAATTCATCAACCAATTCATATGAACTACCTAAAAGCACTTTTTAGGGACATTTAGGCCAATTAATGCTTCGTTTGGGACGACTTTCTCATTATTTCTTAAAACAGGTTTTTCGTAAAAAAATTAAAATTTTATATTAAAAAGCTACTTTAAGAACCAGTAAGAATGTCGTCCCAAACGAAGCCTAAGTCAAACTCACATACACTACATACAATACTCAAATCAAAGAGATCTTAGGCTTCATTTGGGCTGAATTTTTTTATTGATTTTTAAAAACATAGTTTTAGAACAAAATTTTAATTTTTTAATTTTTTTTACTAAAATAATATTTTAAGAAGCAAAACAAAAAGTATTCCAAATAAAATCTTAGTTTATAGCCAATACTCTCAAATAACAGATCAAGATGTATTGACCAACATCCATTTATTACGATTTCAAATAGAATATCTAAGAGCTTTCAGCTTTGAACTCTTTTCTAAACATTTTTTTTTAAAGAATTAGGATACACGAGGGCAAAATAGTCATTCACTGCGAGCCCGTAGTTTGTCGATGATAAAGCCAAAAAAGGACCGTTACTCTTGGGCACCAAAGTCATTTCAACCCTACACTCTTCCTTACTACTACTCTCGCCTCACATCGACATCCACGCTCAAAGCCCATTTACCCCATCCAAACGCCATCTTCCCTACTTCAAAGCTGATCGGCTCTTTTCCTTTTTCCGATCCCTTCCGCTCTCTCTATATAAGTCTTTTCCAAAAACACCATTCTTTATCTTCCTTCGCCTGTTACCCGGGTCATTAAAGAGTACCATTAGCAGTCCTGAGGCGAAGGAGAAGAGAAAGGGATGGACTTCAGTTCCTTCTTGACGTCGCTGGGGACGTCGTTCGTGATCTTTGTGGTGTTGATGCTGTTCTTCACATGGCTGTCGAGGAAGCCAGGGAACCAGGTGGTGTACTTCCCGAGCCGAATCTTGAGGGGGCTTGAGCCATGGGAGGGCGCCCGGCGTTCGAGGAGTCCTGTGGCGTGGATTCGAGAGGCCTTTGCCGCTACTGAGGCCGACATCGTTGCCTCCGCCGGTGTTGATGCTGCTGTCTACTTGATTTTCCTAAGCTCTGGTTTGAGATCTCTTCCCCATTTTTTTCCTCACTTTCTTTCTTTCTGTTTTTGGATTGCCGAATTCGAATATTTCTCTGGGTTTGGATTATGATGTGGGTTTTTGAAGAGGAAACAAATACTGTCACCCTATTATAGGAGTAGTGTTGATTTCAAAAGGTGAATGCTTATTTGGTGTAATTCAATCAAATCGAGTCGGATCCTCTTAAAGTGAAACTGATTCGGACTGAACAAGTTCTTTTTCAAAAAAATTGAAACTGATGGCGGTTTGATTGCTTCAAAGTGGTTGGGTGGTTGGGATTTTCTTTCTTTAAGAGGGCAAAGTCATTTGTATACGGACTTTTCTCTCCACATCCAAAAAAGTGAGGAAAAAAACAGGGAAACCCATTTCTCTTTAGATAAAGTGAAGCTGAAAGACAAAGTTAGGGTACCCTTTAAAGTCTCAATCTTCAAGGTTATGCACTATTTTAACTTTTTTTATGGAGATATTTGATTTTATGGATTTAGATATATGATCACTTTTTCCAGAAATTTCCTTGTTATTTTTTACGGCTTCTGGAGTAATGGAATCTAAATTGAGTCATCGAATCTAACTGGTTCTCTCGCTACCCAATAGTATTGATATTTTCTTGCCTTAGATAAATGATTTCAGTTTCATCTTTGTCATTGTAGTTAATGGTAAATAAATTGGTTTTTCTATAAATGATCCGTTATACATATTCCCGTGAACTGTGAAAGGAGTGATTGATTTGATTTATTAACGGCTCTCGGGCACAATTGATGTGCATTTAATAGAATTGAGGGCCATGGCCCTTTTAAAACCTTAACTACTTCAAGACTCGGCCTATTTTTAATTTTTTGGTGCTGATATGGATTCTAAGGATGCAGATTATGTGATTTTTTTTTTAAATGATCCATCACTATTTCCAGTCTTCATTGGGGCAAATTATTACGTCCAATCACCGGACTTCTAGACACCCAATCCAAACATGCCACGTCACCCGAATACACTGGGTCCCGGTGTATTTTGGTGACATGACGCATCTGAATTGGTGTCCGGACGAATCCGAACACCGGACGTAATAATTTGCCCTTCATTGGGCATTTTCTATTTCTCATCATTTTATATTTGGCAGTTTATAAATTAATAAGTAAATTGCTTTCTATCTAAACTCTCTCCAGACTTTGCATTTGAAGGGGCTTCATCCATTGAGCAAGCCCTTTTTTTCAATTATTTAAACAAAATGCTTGCTGGTTATACCTGCCCTACTGATCTATACATATGTGGTGTCTCTGTGGAGCTCAAAAAATATTATAATTTAATTAATATGTTTCGCAACTCCTCGCAATACCAATTGTTACAGTCATGATGTTTGATGCATTTGAGAAGCTGAGGCTCTTTATAGTCTCTTACTCTCTTTACATTTTCTGATAAGAAAAGCTTCAAGTTTTATAAGCGCTGGCACACGTGGTTACATGAAATCTTTACATATGTGGTGAATCTACACTGTGCTGTCTGTGCATCGAACTCTTATCCAAACTGGGCCAAAGAATGTACCTAATGAATTCAAAGCCTGAATAATGTTGAAAAAATAAGAATGTTTTGAACCATCTATTAGGTAAACCATACAGAAGCGAATGGTTATTATTCCTGTTTATTTATTTTGCACTCACCAACATTTTGTGAAGCATTTTGAGCTAGCTTGTAATCATCATGCTGGTTGTGAAGTATGCTTAGAAACAGGTTAATGGATTAAAGTTGTGCTGTTGATGTTGTCTCTAGGAATGGGTAATGGGTTGGGAGTGGTCCTGTTCACAAAAAATTATTCAGTGCGGAAGCGGAATCTTGTCCGGATGCCTAAGCCCTCGGCTCGGTACTGCTGTACTGAGCGTCGGTATTGCTCGGTACCGTGGCTCGGTGTGACTGACGTGGCTTATTCTGATTGGTATCCGGATGTAGAGCTGCGTTTGGCGTCCACACAGAATAATCTCTCACTTTTCACATCTTTTTTCAAAAAAGTAAAGTGAAAATGAAAGACATGTCACTTTTGGGTCCCTGCTTCATATTTCATAACAAAATTGCCTGTACTTGGTATATCTTCTTTAGGACGTATTCCATGCATATTAGTTTTAAGCATCAATGAAAGTCTTTTTTTTTTAACTGTAAGTTAACTGTTAACAGACTCGGCACTTCTTACCTTACTATATACCTTGTTCATGTTTCGTTATATACTTTGATTTTTTGGTGATGCAGTTCTGGGAATATTTGTCTTGTCTGGCTTGTTATTACTTCCAGTTCTTCTTCCCATTGCTGTAACTGATCATGCTTACAAGTCCCTTTTGGAGACCAACAGCAATTCCACCTTCAGCAATCTCGATAAGTTGGCAATGGGAAATGTTCATGTAAGTTTTTTTGTACATTTATAAATTTTTTTAATTTCTTCGTGGTGTCCAATACTCCCCTTGATGGGATCTCCTTTGATTTGGTTGTGCTGTATCCATGGAAAAAATCAGAAGCTATAATAAGGAATTTCAAATTGGCTCATTTGAAGTTGCTGATAAGTATCGAAAGTATGCTATGTTATAAAATGACAATAGAGTGTTATCATGAATTATACTTGTTCCATGTTTAGTGATTTTACTTGTTTTCTTGTTACGTAATTATTTAATTCTTACACTTATGGTGTGAGCATTGAATTCTAAGAGAATTAGAATGAATATTGGAAGTAAAAGTGATATAGGACATAATATTAAGGTTTTGGGTTCACTAATGCAACCTAATATGCGATGTGCATTGAAATACTGAAAAAAAAAACCAGCACTTATTAGTCAACTTTGATTTAATAAATAACAAGCATTTCAATTGCATTTCAAAGAATATTAAATAATGTGCAAAATGTGAAATCTCACAAGAAAATGTAAGAGCAAATATTAAATTTCAGCAATGAAATCTCACAAGAAAATTACAGTATTGGAGTTGTAACATGAAGCCATACAACAACAACAACAACAACAACATCAAGCCTTTATCCCACTACGTGGGGTCGGCTACATGAATCATTTTTCTCCATTGTATCCTATTAAAAGTCAAATTCTCGTTTAAATCTAATAAAAGGTCATTCCTAATATTTTCTAATCATGTCTTTTTAGGTCTACCCCTACCTTTCTTAGCATAAGTCAAATCTAATACCTCTACTCTCCTAATCGGGTCATCAGAAGGCCGCTGTTTTATGTGACCAAACCATCTAAGGCGACTCTCTCTAATCTTATCTTCTACTGGAGCTACTCCAACCTTTTCACGTATATGCTCATTTCGTATCTTATCTCTAAGGGTAAAGCCACTCATCCACCTGAGCATCCTCATCTCTTCCACACTTAACTTAGTATTATGCTTCTCTTTTAATGGCCAACATTCGGCACCATAAAGCATTGCAGGCCTCACTACCATCTTATATAATTTTCCCTTAAGCTTGAGGGGTACATTTCTATCACATAACAAGCCCGATGCATTCCTCCACTTCATCGGAAGGCCGCCATTTTATGTGACCAAACCATCTAAGGAGACTCTCTCTAATCTTATCTTCTATTGGAGCTACTCCAACCTTTTCACGTATATGCTCATTTTGTATCTTATCTCTAAGGGTAAAGCCACTCATCCACCTGAGCATCCTTATCTCTGCCACATTTAACTTAGTATTATGCTTCTCTTTTAATGGCCAACATTCGGCACCATAAAGCATTGCAGGCCTCACTACCATCTTATAGAATTTTCCCTTAAGTTTGAGGGGTACATTTCTATCACATAACAAGCCCGATGCATTCCTCCACTTCAACCATCCAACTTGAATTCTGCTAATAATATCCTCATCTATTTCACCATCACTCTGAACAATAGATCCAAGATATCTAAAACGTGTACTCTTATTAATGACTTGATTGCCTAAAGTCACAATCCTCTCACTAGGTCTTTTACTACTAAAATTACTCTCCATATATTTCGTTTTAGATCTACTCAAATGAAAACCTTTAGACTCTAAGGTTGACCTCCATAATTCAAGTTTACCTTCTACTCCCTCTCTAGTCTTATCAACAAGAAGAACAGCAAAAAGAATACACCAAGGTACATCCTCTTGCAAATGTCTAGTGAGAACATCCATGACTTAAGCAAAAAGATATGGGCTTAAGACTGATCCTTGATGTAACCCAACCGAAATAAGCAAATACTTGGTCCATCCACCTTGTGTTTGAACACAAGTAATAGCTCCTGCATACATATCTTTAATGATTTGAATATAAGCATTATTGACTCGTTTCTTTTCAAGAACTCTCCATAGCACTTCTCTTGGAACTTTATTATATGCTTTTTCTAAATCAATAAATATCTTATGTAGATCCTCCTTATTTTCTCTATATTTCTTCATCAAACCTCTTAATAAATGTATGGCTTCCATAGTCGACCTACCCGGCGTGAATCTAAATTGATTTTGAGAAACATTAGTATCACGCCGGAACCTATGCTCCATAACTCGCTCCCATAGTTTTAAAGTATGACACATTAACTTAATACCTCTATAATTCGCACAATCTTGTACATCACCTTATTCTTAAAAATAGGAATTAACACACTCATTCTCCACTCATCTGACATCTTTTTAGTCTTCAAAATAGTATTTAAAAGTTTAGTAAGCCATGAAATTCCTTCATCTTCTAAGCATTTCCACACCTCTATTGGAATATCATCAGGTCCAACAGCTTTTCCACCCTTCATTTTCTTTAAAGCCTCTCTAACTTCAGTTTTACTAGTACGCCGATAAAAACATAAATCTTTATTTTCATTTAGGGTGCTAAGGTTACTATAGTCAATCTTATTTTCACAATCTTCATTAAAAAGTTTAGCAAAATATCTCATCCATCTTTGTTGAATATCATCTTCTAAGAAAATTATTTTTTGATATTCATCCTTAATACACTTCACTAGAACTAAATCCTTACTACTCCTATCTCTTTGTTTGGCTAACTTATACATATATCTTTCTCCCTCTTTAGTATATAATCTATTATATAAATCACTAAAAGATAATGTCTTTGCATCGCATATTGCTCTCTTAGCATCCCTACGAGCCACTTTATATATTTTCCAATTATCAGAATTTTTAAAATTAAATCAATTTTTATAACAAAGCTTCTTATTTTTAATCTTTTCTTGTACATTTGGATTCCACCACCAACTATTTTTGCTATTATGAGCTTTTTCCTTTGATACTCCAAGGACATCTTTTGCAATATTCTTAATATCACTAGCCACTTTTTTTCACATAACATTAGCATCCTCATGCATAGACAAAATCTTAAGATCTAAAATCTTATTCCCAAAAATATTTTTGTTAATATTCTTTAAATGACCCCATCTAATCCTAGAAATCGTTTTTCTTTATTTTTTATTTTATGCCCCTTTATCTTAAAGTTCAAAACTAATAATCGATATTGGGTACATAAATTTTCACTCGGAATAACTTTACAATCTTTGCAATCTAAACGATTTAATTTTCTAATAAGAAAATAGTCAATCTGGGTTGTACTATATCCATTTTTTATTTTATGCCACCTTCATTCGTCGTTCCAAATCCATGGCCACCATGAATACTTTTAAAATCATCTACCTCTCTACCAACATGTCAATTTAAATCTCCTCCAATAAAAACTCTTTCTCAAAGAGATATCTTTTGTATTAATTTTTCTAAGTCATTCCAAAAATTTAATTTAGAACTCATATCCAAACCTACTTGAGGAGCATAAGCACTTATAATATTAACAATCTTATCATAACAACAATCTTTAAAGCTATAATTCTATCTCCAATTCTATTAATTTTTATAACATTATCCTTTAAACTCTTATCTATAATAACACCTGCACCATTTCTAGTACGACTCCTACTCGAATACCAAAGTTTAAATCCTAAACTATCAATTTCCTTAGCCTTCTCTCCAACCCATTTAGTTTCTTGAATGCACAAAATATTTAACTTCCTATGAATCATAATATCTATTAATTCCATTAATTTTTCTGTAAGGGAACCTATATTCCAAGTTCCTGTCCTAATTTTAGTTTCATGGACTAGCTTCTTTGCCCACATCCGTCATTGATGTGGGAACCCTTGCCTATTTAACACTGCACTCGGGCGCCGGTGCAGCGGCCCTTGCACACTTGTCACTGTATTCAGGCCATACAGCGCATCGCTTCCAGGGGACGCCCTAGCATTAACACAATTTCTTAAAGGATTCATGTCATTATTGTTCGACAAGTTTTACGCTGGCTGTCGACTACCTAACACAACCCTCCACTTTTCTCATCCAGGATTTGGGACCTGGCAACGGCAATGTTATGTAACATGAAGCCTTGAAGTAGTAAAATATATTATGTATGATGTGAACTCCCATTTCTAAAAAGGACTTATTGGTATAAGATCAATGAACTTTTTGGGCACATGTAAAAGATTTTTCTAGGTGAAAGTCTTCTGGACATGCCAGGAAATTTGACCTCTGAACCTTTGAGCTTAATTGGAATCTTGTAGCCAAAAAAAGCTTGGATCAATGTTCTTCTCATTTGCTCTGAAGCAATAAAACAACTTTTTTCTTCCATTATTAGAATTTTCATGTATCTCTTGAATAAGCAGCGGTTAGCTATAGTTTTTGTAGGCATAAATCATAAAACTTTATTAGCTGTTCACATCTGTCTTAAAATTTATTTTTGATCTCATTTTACAAATAGAAGCCATTTTTTTATAAACTTTTACCGAGAAGATTTTATCAAGAATTCCCGTATAAGGGAAGGTCATTTAGGTTTCATTGGAATATCTCCTTTCATTTTTGTTACCATAATTCTGTGTTTCACTAAACCTTACAGGCCGAAAGTTCAAGATTGTGGGCTTTTCTTCTAGCTAACTACTGGGTCTCGTTCGTGACTTTCTATGTGTTATGGAAATCTTATAAGCATGTTTCTGATCTAAGAGCAGCAACCAGATCATGTCAAGCAGTGAGGCCTGAGGATTATGCGGTATTAGTGAGGGATATTCCTGCAGATCTTCAAGGTCAAAGCCGGAAAGAACAGGTAGACTCCTATTTTAGAGCACTCCATCCAGATACATTCTACAAGTCGATGGTGGTCACTGACAATAAACAGGTAATCACTGCTGGTTATTATAACTGGTTTATAATATTGTGCTATTACCATAAATTCCTGAAATTGGAGGATTGATCATCTTAGAACTTTTGTTCTTTAGGCAAATAAAATATGGGAAGAGCTGGAAGGTTACAAAAAGAAACTTGCAAGGGCAGATGTGGTTTTTGCAGAATCTAAAACCACAAGTAATCCAGAGGGAACTAGGCCAAACAACAAAACTGGCTTCCTTGGTCTTATTGGTGAAAAGGTGGACACCATCAACTACTGCAATGAGAAGATAAATGAGTTAGCCGCAAAATTAGAGATTGAACAGAAAGAGACGCTCAAGGATAAACAGCAAGCTGCAGCTTTGGTTTTCTTCAGCAGTAGAGCAGCTGCGGTTTCGGCCTCCCAGACTCTTCATGCTCAAATGGTGGATACTTGGACTGTTACAGAAGCACCTGAACCGCGACAGTTGATTTGGAAAAATTTAACTAAAAAGTTTTTTGAGAGGCAGATATGGCAGTATGTTGTGTATGGTATTGTTTTTCTGACAGTAGTTTTTTACATGATTCCGATAGCAGCAATATCTGCTTTTACAACCTTACAGAACTTAAGGAAATATCTTCCCTTCCTGAAGGTAATTATTAACCAGAAAGCAGTTAAGACAATCTTGGAAGCTTATCTTCCTCAGCTTGCCCTTATTATATTCTTAGCATTGCTACCAGCTCTTCTTTTATTCCTGTCCAAGGCAGAAGGTATCCCTTCTCAGGGCCATGTGATCAGGGCAGCTTCTGGAAAGTACTTCTATTTCATTGTATTTAATGTCTTTCTTGGAGTTACTATAGGAGGGACATTGTTTGCATCTTTGAAGATCATAACCAAGACACCTAAGAAAATTGTGAATCTATTGGCAGACAGCTTGCCACCAAATGCAACCTTTTTCGTGACATATGTTGCACTGCAGTAAGATATCTTTCCCTCTTCATTTATGTTTGAAATTTATATATTTTCTCTTCGAAGGAAACAACGTTGGTACAATGTAGGTGTCTTGGGTTATGTACATTAATACTTCCTCAGACTGACACAATATTGACGGGGAAGGTTTATGTACTGGCTTTGCCCTTCTTTTTACATCTTAGTTGAAAGTATGTTTAAAGAGTTCTGATCCTCTAATACCTTCTAGCTTCTAGATTCTTGGCATCCTAGTCCTCTTTATGCTCTGGCCATTTTACATTCTGCATAACCTTGCTCATGTTACTCCAAGGCATTTGAGGTTTCATTTGGGACGGCTTCTTTCTGCTTCTTAAAGCAGCTTTTTAGTATAAATTTTTTAATTTTTGTACAAAAAAACTGTTTTATGAAGCAGTAAGAAAGTCATCCCGAACGAAGACTTAGTCCTATTTAGGCCACGATGTACTTGTTGTGCTCTTAGCTATTCTTCACCTCTGCCAAGCATTTATGATCATGTAATATTCGAGATCATGAAATACCCTAAACCGTTATTTTTCAAGTACATGAAGTATAATATATAACTAGTTTTATGTATTATTTGATTCTATATGTTCCTGTGCTGCAGATTCTTTGTAGGGTATGGCCTTGAGCTTTCACGTCTGGTCCCTCTGATCATATTCCATCTTAAGAAGAAATATTTGTGTAAAACTGAAGCTGAAGTAAAGGAAGCTTGGGCTCCTGGAGACTTTGGTTATGCTACTAGAGTTCCAAGCAACATGCTTATCATGATGGTGGTTTTTTGCTATTCTGTAATATCTCCTATAATCATTCCCTTTGGTGCTGTGTACTTTGGCCTTGGGTGGCTTATTGCACGCAATCAGGTACGCCATATCATAACTACTAATGGCTCTGACCAATTCTGAATAACTTCCAATGTTTTAATATAAATCTTCTTTGCATATCAGCTGTGCCCCTTATTTTGTATACGAAACCAATTAAATTACTTCTTTACTGCCCTTCTCTCACATATTGTACTCTCACAATATCTTTAAAACCAAGCAATCATGCTAGGGGTTCACCAATTTGGAAGTCTTATCGTCTATCAATTAGGTGATAGATGGTAAATGATCTTGAGTGGGGCAAAGGAAGAGAATAATCAGATATTAGGAGAGAGCGACTTGAGTTAAAGGACAAGAAGAAGCTTTAATTTTAATAAAGATTAAGATTTTATTCTTAGTAACATTTGTGGTTTAGACTTTGAAGAATAATGCATCATATATAATTTTCGAAGTAGTATCTTAATAGTAGGAAGGATTAAGTGTGAAGTCCTTTTGTTAGAGAAATTAGGGAAGTATCACTTAATAAATATTATATAATGAAAATTAGACTTTGGAGGTTTGGGCATGTATGATAGTGGGTAGAAGATGTGCACTAATGAATAATGATAAAACTAAATAGATGCATTTGGTAAGGATTAGAATGATGATTAGTTGCTAGATGTTGTTGGTAGAAAACTTGCTAAACAAATAGAATTAACATCTCATGCAGAAATATGCCATGAATGAATTGTGGATGCATCAAAATGATCCTAATAATTGGGTTATGGCTGGTGATGATGATGATGAAGTGGGTTTGTATTACCTGCCTCTGTTGTTCAAATGTTAGGGTTTGGTTTTGGAATATTCAAACTTAGATTTCATTTGGGACAGTTTTTTTGCTGATTTTTAAGACAGCTTTTTTGCTGCTTTCTAAAACAACTTTTTAGTGCAAAAATTTTGTAAATTAGAAATTTTTGTAATAGAAAGTTGTTTTAGAAAGCAGCAAAAAAATTGTCCCAAAAGAAACCTAAATTTGTTCAAATCTATAGCTAAATTTGGTGGGTATTTTGTATGAGTTGTCTGCATATTCAATAAAAAATGAATTGAACGCTGAGAAAAAAGATTATTCTAATGTTTTTTAAGCCATTGTTGGTATGAAATTTTTACAGCACAAAATTAAATATTCGAGCAAACTTTTTTGTTGATCTAATATATTCCTTTTAACTTCTGCTCAAAGAAGCTGGTCAAACTAAATCTTCAATATAATATTTTAATGGCTCTCTCTTTTCAGGCACTGAATGTCTATGTCCCTTCGTATGAGAGCTACGGGCGGATGTGGCCTCACATACATTCCCGAATCGTCGCTTCTTTAATCATCTTCCAAGTATTGATGTTTGGCTATTTGGGTTTGAAGAAATTCTACTATGCTCCTTTAATGATCCCTCTTATCATACTATCATTCATCTTTTCTTACACATGTAACAAGCGCTTCTATAAATCATTCTTCAATACCCCTTTGGAGGTGGCATATAAGGATACGAAGGAAACACCCAATTTGGATTCTGTCTATGCTGCATATATTCCTCCTTGTCTGAAACCAGAGAAACCGGATGATGTTGTTGAGAACTACGAGGATGCGAAGACTAACGTATCGAGAACATCATCTGTCTGATGTAAATATGTGGTGTTCAAAAGTTTGGATTTTAGGATTGTTTAGGTAGGTTATGTAAGTTATAATGTAAGGCTGTTTATCAGGTTTAGTGTGTGTTGTATTATTTACATTTCTGGCTGAAGTGGCTTGACTCTTTTGCTTATGTTACAATTTTTCATTTTTTGCTCAGTATGTAGCTAATGGTTTGGAATCATTTGTGTGGTGGTTGATGTGGTTGTTTGTTTTGGTTATACAACTGGTTGTTAGTTGGTATGAAATTTGGAAACTTTGGGTCTTGGTTGAGATTGTTGAACTTTCATGAGGGCAAAAACTTTAATTTTGATTCTGAAATACTTGTTATGGTTTCCGTTTTACTGTTTGTTTCTTATTCCAACTAATGCATATAAGTAACTTGTCTTGTAATTGATATGTCAAATAATGTATTTAAACATAGAATGTTGTTCTTTATAATATATTTGTTTATAGGAAGGGTGAACAATATTCCTTGAGACTTAATATGTGATTTCTTTTGATATGTTTTTTTTTTAAATCTTAGGTTTTGTTTGGGACAACTTTTTACTGTTTTTAAAAATAACTTAGTAAAAAGAAATTATATTAAAATTTTGCTTTTGAAAGGACTAAGAAAGCTGTCCCAAAGGAAATTGTAGTATTTGGTAGGACTGTCAAAATTAGTTTACGGGTTAGGTTCAGGTCCAACTCGGAACTAAACATCATTATTCTATCCGACTCATTTTTGAAATGGGTCAAATTTTGGGAAACGAATTCGATCCGCTTCAGGTTCGGGTCAACCCGACCTGACTCGATGTCACGACCTGGCCCGGATACTCGATCTAACGAGGCGGGTGCGAAAAGTCGGACGATAAAATTCATTAAACATAATACTACATCATTCATGATAAAGAGCCACTAAAAACACAAAATATATTTTACCTGTTGCATTTGCTCCTCGTCTTCTGTAAACATGTTCTTCTCTTTATGTCATTTCTTTTCTTAGGAATTACCTGAAACATTTAAACTCGTGGTTTGAGTTTACTAAATAAACTCAGTGGGAATTTTTTTTTTTTTGTAAATTAATCATTAAAATTAATTAATTAAGATATTTTCTATTCTTTCTTAACCGTACTTCTTTCATTTCCTTAACTTATACTTATTTTGATATTTTTCATTTATATCAATTTGAAGTAATTGTTATCTTTAATATTTCATTTGTATTTCCTTTTTCCATATGATTTGCACAGGAGCACCGTCTCAAAGTATCCAAAGGTACTACATTTTCCATATGATTTCCTTTTCCCATTTCCATAGAAATTTCCTTTTCCTTTTTCGTGCACGAGTACGGCGTCCCCAGCCAGTACTATAAGGGGGTGACTCCTGTCATTTTCAATACCCTTTTCCTTTATTCTCTTTTTCTTTTCTTTTCTCATTTTCATCCTTATTATTTCCATTTCATATAACATAATTAACATGCATTTTCATAAATATTTCTTTTCTCTTTTTTTTCCATAAGCTTTTAAACCTTTATAACATATAGATTCTTTCTTAAGACTATAAAATCATTAAGGTTTGCTTTCAACATTTAATAATATAAGATTTTTTTAATCAATTATTTAGAAAATTGAAATCATCAATAAAACATAAATAATAGAATTTACCCACTTTAAACTTTTCAGGTCTTCGATGCTTGATCTACTCTTGAATCAATTTCTCTTCTTGTTGAATCTTCGTGGGATCAACACTTATGACTTGATCTTTCATTTTCTAAAACCCTAATTTCAAACAATAACTCCTATCAAAATAATATTTTGATTTAAATTCTAAATATCATTAAAACT
The DNA here is from genome assembly GCA_016618105.1 of Dendrobium huoshanense. Taxonomy (NCBI): domain Eukaryota; kingdom Viridiplantae; phylum Streptophyta; class Magnoliopsida; order Asparagales; family Orchidaceae; genus Dendrobium; species Dendrobium huoshanense. Next base: position 21,835,108 of record CM028352.1, on the reverse strand, counting down.
GAAATTGGAATGAATTCACTTACAATTTTGAATGGAGACTTCTCAAACTCTCAAAATCATTCTTCTCGAAATTTCCTTTTTCTTCGCTTCAATCCCTTCCTTATCTTTCAAGAAACATATCATTCACTTTGGATGAAGTAAAGGGAGGAAATTTATACGAGAAATCTGAAAGAAAATCAACAAACCTTTCCCTTAATCCTTATCGTCCGTTTCTCTTGTTCTTCAAATCTCTCCCAAAATAATACTCTAATAACGATAAGAATGAAAAGAAATCATTACTTCCTGTCATTGAAAACAATCGTGTGCTAAAATTAGAAAAATGAAACTCACTTTGCTCTCCCGCACAAACGCTCCGTCGCCCGCCCCTCTCTGTTTCGCGCGAACTGTTCTTTTCCGCGACCCTTCTGTTCGCGGTATAAAAAGGGTGGGCCGGCCGGTTTGTCACAATCTCCCTTTCTTTAAAAATTTCGTCCTCGAAATTAAAATAAGTAATAAAACATACCTTAGTTAAATAGATGTGGATATTGATTCCTTATTTCAGCTTCTCGCTCCCAAGTGGCATCTCTTTATGTTCCATGTTTCCACATAAAATTCATTAAACATAATACTACATCATTCATGATAAAGAGCCACTAAAAACACAAAATATATTTTACATGTTGTCATTTGCTCATCGTCTTCTTTAAACATGTTCTTCTCTTTCTGCCATTTCTTTTCTTAGGAATTACCTGAAATATTTAAACTCGTGGTTTGAGTTTACTAAGTAAACTCAGTGGGAATTTTTTTTTTGTAAATTAATCATTAAAATTAATTAATTAAGATATTTTCTATCCTTTCTTAACTGTACTTCTTTCATTTTCTTAACTTATACTTCTTTTGATATTTTTTATTTATATCAATTTGAAATAATTGTTATCTTTAATATTTCATTTGTATTTCCTTTTCCCATATGATTTGCACAGGAACATCGTCTCAAAGTACCCAAAGGTATTACCTTTTCCATATGATTTCCTTTTCCCATTTCCATAGAAATTTCCTTTTCCTTTTTCGTGCACGAGTACGGCGTCCCCAGCCAGTACTAAAAGGGGGTGACTCCTGTCATTTTCAATACCCTTTTCCTTTATTCTCTTTTTCTTTTCTTTTCTCATTTTCATCCTTATTATTTCCATTTCATATAACATAATTAATATGCATTTTCATAAATATTTCTTTTCTTTTTTTTTCCATAAGCTTTTAAACCTTTATAACATATAGATTCTTTCTTAAGACTATAAAATCATTAAGGTTTGCTTTCAACATTTAATAATATAAGATTTTTTAATCAATTATTTAGAAAATTGAAATCATCAATAAAACATAAATAATATAATTTACCCACTTTAAACTTTTCAGGTCTTTGATGCTTGATCTACTCTTGAATCAATTTCTCTTCTTGTTGAATCTTCGCGGGATCAACACTTATGACTTGATCTTTCATTTTCTAAAACCCTAATTTCAAACAATAACTCCTATCAAAATAATATTTTGATTTAAATTCTAAATATCATTAAAACTGAAATTTGAAGGAATTCACTTACAATTTTGAATGGAGACTTCTCAAACTCTCAAAATCCTTCTTCTCGAAATTTCCTTTTTCTTCGCTTCAATCCCTTCCTTATCTTTCAAGAAACATATCATTCACTTTGGATGAAGTAAAGGGAGGAAATTTATACGAGAAATCTGAAAGAAAATCAACAAACATTTCCCTTAATCCTTATCGTCCGTTTCTCTTGTTCTTCAAATCTCTCCCAAAATAATACTCTAATAACGATAAGAATGAAAAGGAATCATTATTTCCTGTCATTGAAAACAATCGTGTGCTAAAATTAGAAAAATGAAACTCACTTTGCTCTCCCGCACGAACGCTCCGTCGCCCGCCCCTCTCTGTTTCGCGCGAACTGTTCTTTTCCGCGACCCTTCTGTTCACGGTATAAAAAGGGTGGGCCGGCCGGTTTGTCACAATCTCCCTTCCTTTAAAAATTTCGTCCTCGAAATTAAAATAAGTAATAAAACATACCTTAGTTAAATAGATATGGATATTGATTCCTTATTTCAGCTTCTCGCTCCCAAGTGGCATCTCTTTCTGTTCCATGTTTCCACAAAATTTTTACAAAAGGAATTTCCCTATGCCTCAGTTATTTTACATCATAATCCAGTATTCTTTCAGGCTCCTCAACATATCTTAAGTCATGTTGCAAGTCAATGAATTTAGACTGTATTCTTTTAGAATCATCTGAGACATACTTCTGAAGCACTGATATGTGAAACACATTATGAATTCCTTGCATGTGTACTGGTAGATCCAATCTGTATGCCATATTCCCAATCTTTTCAATGATTTCATAGGGACCTATGAATCTTGGGCTCAATTTCCCTACCTTTCCAAACCTTTGAACACCTTTCATTGGGCTAACTTTTAAGAAAATAAACTCTCCAACTTCTAATTCCACTGGTCGGTGCTTTGCATCATAATATTTTTGTTGTCTGTCTTGAACCGCCTTTAATCTGTCTCTGATCAATCTGATTTTGCTAGTAGCCTCATCTACCAGCCAATCACCTTTCTTTCACCAGTTTATACCCAACACAAGGGTGTTCTGCACTTTCTTCCATAAAGGGCCTCATATAGTGTCATTCTAATACTAGCTTGAAAACTATTGTTGTAAGCAAATTCAATCAACGGTATGTGAGTCTCCCAATTTTCTCCAAAATCTAATACACATAATCACATTAAATCCTCCAAAGTCTGAATTGTTCTTTCTGATTGCCCATCTATTTGTGGATAAAATGTTGTACTGAAAGTCAATCATGTGCCCAAAGCTTCCTAAATTTTCTTCCATAGTTTAGAAGTGAAACGTGCATCTCTATCTGAAACAATAGATTTTGGAATCCCATGTAATCTCACAATTTCATCAATATATAATTTTGCCAACTTCTCTACTGAATCTGTCTGCCTGATTGGTAAGAAATGAGCTGACTGGATTAATCTGTCAATAATAACCCATATTGCATCTCGACTCTGCCTTGACCTGGGTAATCCAATTACAAAATCCATTGCAATGTCCTCCCATTTCCACTCAGGTATAGGTAAGGGTTGCAGTTGTCCACTTGGTTTTTGATGTTCTGCTTTAATCATCTGACAGGGAATACATTTTGCTATAAATTCTGCAACACTTCTCTTTAATCCTGGCCACAAAAATAAACCTCTGAGTTCCTGATACATCTTTGTACTGCCCGGGTGAATTTCATATGCTGAGAGGCGAGCTTCCTGCAATATCTCTTCTCTTAAGTTTCCAACATTTGGAATATAGATTATGTCTTTATACTTTAACAACCCTTCTCCATCAATAACAAAGTTCTCTAATTGCCCTTTTTGCACCTTTTTTATAATGGTCTGAAAATTCTCATCCTGAGACAATGCATTGAGAACTTTATCTTTCAAAGTAGATTGGATCATCAGTTGATTCAACATCATATCTTTTGTCTCTTTCTGATTAACCACTGAAATTTCTAACTTTTCCATATCTCTAATTATCTGCTCCTGTTGAGTGATTAGCCAAGTTGCATTTTCAAATGCTTTTCTGCTAAGTGCATCTGCAATCACATTTGCTTTTCCAGGATGGTACTGTATGTCCAAATCATAATCTTTAATGAGCTCCAACCACCTTATCTGTCTCAAATTTAGCTCCTTTTGATTGAAAATGTATTTGAGACTCTTATGATCTGTGAACACTTCACATCTGACCCCATACAGGTAATGTCTCCATATTTTTAGTGCAAAAACTATAGCTGTCAATTCTAAATCATGAGTGGGATAGTTCTTTTCATGAATTTTCAGTTGCCTTGAAGCATAAGCCACCACTCTACCATATTGCATTAGTACACATCCAAGTCCCCTTAAGGAAGCATCACAGAAAATTTGAAACCCTTCTGAACCTGATGGAATTATCAAAATTGGGGCAGTCATTAAACAATTCTTTAATTTCTGAAATGTTCCTTCACACTGATTACTCCATTCAAATTTTACTGCTTTTTGTGTTAATTTGGATAATGACATTGCTATCTGAGAAAATCCCACTACAAATCTTTTGTAGTAACCAGCAAGTCCAAGAAAACTTCTCACCTCTTAAACTGTCATTGGCCTTGGCCAATCTGATATAGCTTGAATTTTATTCTTATCCACAGAAATTCCTTCACCACTAATCACATGCCCCAAAAAATTTACACTGCTCAGCCAAAATTCACACTTTAAAAATTTAGCATTCAACTTATTCTCCTTTAATTTTTGTAATACTACCTGCAGATGACTGGAATAGCTTTCTTCATCTCTTGAATAAATCAGAATGTCATCAATAAATACAATTACAAATATATCCAGAAATGGCTTAAAAACTCTGTTCATCAAATCCATAAATATAGCTCGTGCATTTGTCACCCCAAACAGCATTACCACAAATTCATAATGGCCATATCTGGTTCTGAAGGCTATCTTTGCTATATCTTCCTCCTTAATTCATAGTTGATGATATCCAGATCTCAAATCAATTTTAGAGAAAACTGTAGCCCCTTCTAGTTGGTTAAAAAGATCATCAATCCTGGGCAATGGATATTTATTTTTAACAGTAAGCTTATTCAGTTCTCTGTAATCTATACACATTCTGAAGCTCCCATCTTTCTTCTTTACAAACAGTACTAGAGCTCCCCATGGTGAAGAACTTGGCCTGATGAACCCCTTATCGAGCAATTCCTGTAACTGACCTTTTAGCTCTTGTAACTCTTTGGCTGCCATTCTATAAGGTGCTCTTGCCACTGGTTCTGAACCTGGTATCAATTCAATAGTGAAATCTATCTCCCTTTTTGGTGGTAATCCTGGCAATTCATCCAAAAATACTTATGGATACTCTCTGATTACAGGTATATCTTTCAACTCTTTAACTTCCTTATTTGTATCATTTACTTGAGAAAGAAAACACTGACATCCCTTGGATACAAATTTGTATGCTTTCATAAAGGTGATTATTATTGAAGAAATTTCTCTCTCACCATAAAACTTCAATTCTCCTTCTCGAAATTTAAACTTCACAATTTTCTTGTTGCAGTCAATAACCACAAAATGCTTTGATAACCAATCCATTCCCAATATTATATCAAACTCTTGCAATGGTAAAACATTCATTGAGGCTTCAAGCTCTCTTTCATTTAATTTGAAAGTCACATTTACATACACCTTTCACATTTATAAATGATCCATCTGGCATTAAAACTTTCAAAATTACATTGGTCTCACAAACATTCAATCCAATTATTTTAACAAATTCTTCTGAAATGAAAGAGTGTGAAGCTCCTGTATCAAACAGAATCCATACAAGCTTTCCTTGCATCATAATTATACCTATAAAATTTCATAAGAAAAACATAAACATACATTATTCTTTTAATGATACTTTAATAATACATATTCATATACTTCTAATTTTTATCACATGTAATCACTTCAGGTGAATCCTTAGCATCCTTCTGAGTCAATGCATATACTCTAGGCAGAGTATTCTGTCGGCTTTGACTTGTTTCTGGAGTAGATGCAGCTGATTCCACTATTCTTGGTCTTCCAACATTCCTCTGAGATCTAGTATTCATCTTTGACTCTCCTACTGGTCTTTGCCCTAGAGTAGGACAGTTCTTAGCTATATGACCTGGTAGAAGCAAGTATTTGTACCAGATAAGCATTCTCTTTTATACTGTCTTCCACATTTGCTATAACTGTTCACACTTGAACTGTCACTACTACTGGACTTTGTCTTTTTCCAATTAAATTTTCCACCTTGTGAAATAGACTTGCTATGTGAACCTTGAGGGGTTTTTATAACTTCTCCACTTTTCCTCTTTTGAAAATCACATCTCCTTTGAGTATTTTGCATATCTGCTTCTAGCCTTCTAGCTCTTTCCACCAGCACTATATAATCTTCAATTCCAAGAGGAACCAGGGGTAATCTAATTGCATCCTTCAGTTCAGCTAATTAGAAGCGATGTCATTTATTATCCATAGTGTGTACTAATTGAGTAGCATATCTAGCTAACGTTGTAAATTCAGCTTCATACTGCATAACTGATCTGTCTCCTTGTATCAACCTCATAAACCTGTCCTGCATTTGCCTCCTCGCAGAAGGAGGTATGAACCAGTCCCTGAACACTTGAGTAAAATCATTCCATTTAATTTGCATGCCAGGTATTCCTTCAAATTTATCTTGATACAGGCCTCTCCACCATCTTTCAGCTTCTCCTTCTAATACAAATGTTGTCAAGGAAACTTTTCTCTCTTATGGACAGTACATTCCTTCTAATATCTTTTCAATCCTCAGCAACCAATTTTCAGCCTCTATTGATCTTTCTATACCTTTGAATAATGGTGGTCTCATATCCTGAAATAATTTCATATATTTATCCATAACTATTCCACCACCACTAATGTCACGCCCCAAGATCTAACTTGGAAAGAATTTCAATCAATCCATTAAAATCATCAATTCATTTACCAGAGCTATCTATAGTTTTCAATCAATAACAAACAGTCTAACAAAATTCTAAAATTTAAAACATCAATGTACGATTCTATTCATATCTCAAAAGATCATATACAATACTCATGATCTGCACAAGGATCACATGAAATGAAATCTATCATGTCATGAGTACAAAAGCATCACTATAACCAAAAAGAACAAAAACCTGAGGATTCCAGATCAATCTCAATCTCCTGCTCCCTTGCCCAGACCTGAAAATATTAATCACATATAATGAGCTTCAAAAAGCCCAGCAAATCATCTAATACTTATAACTGAAATCAAAGCACGGTGCGGAAGCAATATGCATGTCAATCAATCGAATCCATAATAGTCAGTTGCACATGATCAGTGAATCTATGCAGCGGATACAAAAATCAGTAGTCAATGCATGATCGATAAAATCCATAGTCAACGGTAGAAGAATCGATAAACAGTATGAAGAAATCCATAAAGCTCAATAAACTAGTACATACGATACATCTTGTAAGAATCCAATCAAATCAATAGAAGAAAATCATTGTCTCAATAATAACCATTAAATCAATATCGTATCAATAGAATTAATCAAATCAATCATCCCTGGTCAATAACATCAATTGGTATGAAATCATATAAACAATCAAAACAATACATCACAAGAACCGTTGAAATCAAATCAAAACAGTAAAACCTATTCCATATCAATCAATGAATCACATGCATCAGTTCAATACGGTATATCAATGAAGCGATAGTATCAATGAATCAATATCAATGAATCAGTATCAATGAATCGGTATCAATGAATCAGTAGTATCCATGTCCATAGTATCAATAAGTTAATGCAATGTTGATATCCATATCAGTAGCAGTATCAATGATCAGTGAAATAATGCAAATATCAATGAAATCATACAGTAAATTTGTAAATCCATCAATAAATAAATTTCAATACAAATCCGTCGATATCAATAAATCCATGAATCCATAATGAGATCAATAGGTCAATACCGTACACATGCAATTTAGTACAGTAGTCTTACTGAACAAGTACAATCACTGGCTATTAAGGCATTTTTCGAGTCGATAATCCATTGTGCTGTTGTAGAAATCCATAAATATATATCCGTTGGTTCAATAAGAGTCGTCACTCTGTGCCCGTCGGCCGCCCGTCGGCATAATAATCTCCTTATGACTCACAATCGTTATATCAATGATCAATAGAGGATATCGCCAAACCCTTTTTAAAGGAAAGCCCGTCGGCCCACCATCCTGTACAGGTCAAGTCAATCTCCAACCAACGGTTCAACTAGTCTTCACTTGTCTTTCAGTAATAATAACAAGAATTCAATCATATAATCACATCCGTATGCTTATTCAATCATTCGAATCATCAATTCAGAAAATCAGAGATCGTACGAGAAATCGGCGGCATAACGGTAGTATACGGAATGTACACAGAAATCACAAATTTAGAAATTTACCAAATTACCACAGATCATGGAAAACAATAATATAAGACTTCCATTATACCGAAGTAATATTTTTCAACATCCTGATAATGTTCTATTCGATAAAAATCGCACAGAACTCAAAATAACCAGTAGAAACTTTACAAAAAATACTCAAATCGTGCAGAATAATCATCTCAGAAACATATCAAAAGTTGTGCGGTAAAACTTTCGTCAATACGAAATTATGAGCGTTTTTCGGTAACGGAAACACAAATCTGAGCATAGAATTATCAAAACTCGAAATCTTCAAAAACAGAAATAGGATTCAGAGTCCTTACTGCGAGATAAACAAATCCTCCAACTACGTCGTCGGACGAAAAGCGCTCCGCGGGCTCCAAAACCAAGCTTTCCTCTTCTCTTTCCTTCTCTTTCTCTCTCTCTTGCCTTTTCTCTCTCTTAAAAAATAATCCAAAATATCTCAATTCCGATATTTATCAACACTGATCGTCCCGGACGATCCAATTTCGTCCCGGGACGATTTGCCCTCTGGCAAAATTTCATCCAGACGAAATTAAATAGCATCCGGACGACTTGCTCTATGGACAAATTTCGTTCAGACGGATCGTCCCGACCCTTCCAGGTTCTTACAGACAAAATTGTCAGATTCTTCACAATTTTCTTCAGTTCGTCCGGGACTAAAGTCAGATCGTACGAGACTAACAGCACAAAAAAAATCAGCTTTGGAGGGGGTTTTACAACTACTACTCCCCGATGATTGATTTCTTGAATCTTGAATCAGCTGAGTCACAGCTGTCATCATTTGTGCCAGTGCATTAGGATTAACATTAATATTAGGTACTGATCTTTCCACTTCCTCAACTTCCCCTTCTCTAGGATTATTTTGATTCATGTAATCAATAAGATATTCATTTCACATTAAACTTTCAATCATTGATATTCATCCTAATGGCTCTTTCAGTATGATTCAGATCTTAATTGGCTCTGATACCACTTTGTCATGACCCGGCCCGGATGCTCGATCTAACGAGGCGGGTACCAAAAGTCGGACGATAAAATTCATTAAACATAATACTACATCATTCATGATAAAGAACCACTAAAAACACAAAATATATTTTACATGTTGCCATTTGCTCATCGTCTTCTGTAAACATATTCTTCTCTTTCTGCCATTTCTTTTCTTAGGAATTACCTGAAACATTTAAACTCGTGGTTTGAGTTTACTAAGTAAATTCAGTGGGAAATTTTTTTTTTTTGTAAATTAATCATTAAAATTAATTAATTAATATATTTTCTATCCTTTCTTAATCGTACTTCTTTCATTTCCTTAACTTATACTTCTCTTGATATTTTTCATTTATATCAATTTGAAGTAATTGTTATCTTTAATATTTCATTTGTATTTTATTTTCCCATATGATTTGCACAGGAGCACCGTCTCAAAGTACCCATAGGTACTACCTTTTCCATATGATTTCCTTTTCCCATTTCCATAGAAATTTCCTTTTTCTTTTTCGTGCACGAGTACGATGTCTCCAGCCAGTACTATAAGGGGGTGACTCCTGTCATTTTCAATACCCTTTTCCTTTATTCTCTTTTTCTTTTCTTTTCTCATTTTCATCCTTATTATTTCCATTTCATATAACATAATTAACATGTATTTTCATAAATATTTCTTTTCTTTTTTTTTCCATAAGCTTTTAAACCTTTATAACATATAGATTCTTTCTTAAGACTATAAAATAATAAAAGGTTTGCCTTCAACATTTAATAATATAAGATTTTTTAATCAATTATTTAGAAAATTGAAATCATCAATAAAACATAAATAATATAATTTACCCACTTTAAACTTTTCAGGTCTTCGATGCTTGATCTACTCTTGAATCAATTTCTCTTCTTGTTGAATCTTCGCGGGATCAACACTTATGACTTGATCTTTTACTTTCTAAAATCCTAATTTAAAACAATAACATCTATCAAAATAATATTTTGATTTAAATTCTAAATATCATTAAAACTAAAATTGGAAGGAATTCACTTACAATTTTGAATGGAGACTTCTCATACTCTCAAAATCCTTCTTCTAGAAATTTCCTTTTTCTTCGCTTCAATCCCTTCCTTATCTTTCAAGAAACATATCATTCACTTTGGATGAAGTAAAGGGAGGAAATTTATACGATAAATCTGAAAGAAAATCAACAAACCTTTCCCTTAATCCTTATCGTCTGTTTCTCTTGTTCTTCAAATCTCTCCCAAAATAATACTCTAATAACGATAAGAATGAAAAGGAATCTTTATTTCCTGTCATTGAAAATAATTGTGTGCTAAAATTAGAAAAACGAAACTCACTTTGCTCTCCAGCACGAACGCTCTGTCGCCTGCACCTCTCTGTTTTGCTCGAACTGTTCTGTTCCTCGACCCTTCTGTTCGCGGTATAAAAAGAGTGGGCCGGCCGGTTCAGTTGAACCGGCCGGAAGAACTGGTTGTCACACTCGATTCTTGAAATGTCATCGGCCCTCTACTCGGGTCAACATCGGCGGCCCTCCGTTCGCGCACTTATTTAACGGTTCAGCCAAATCTCATAAGGTAGACGACATGACAGCAGCAAGGCAACGGCCAACGCAGCAGCGATGAGGGTAGACGCAGGCACACGGTCACGCAATGCTGGCAAACGTGGGCAACGTGACGCAGGAAAATGCATTTTTGCTGGGTTATTCCTAGGTTTTATGGTCAACTCGAACCCCACTCGATTTTTGAAACGGGTTGATTTGTTGAATCCGACCTGTTTCACAAAACATGTTGACCCTAATCTGAAATTTTAGTGTCTAGTTTAAGTCAGATTTTGAGTCGTGTAAAATATTGACACCCCCAATATTTGGACCTCCTAATATTTGTAAAATGATGCTTAGGTTGTCTGGCATAGCTTCTGATAAGCACATGCAAATGAAAAGTCTTAAAAGTAGTTGGTATGTCAGGACATTTCATCCCACCTGTATATGTGGAAATGTTGGAGATTTTGACTTTAGAAAACACTCCTAACCTTATAAAAGTGCAAGTTCATTTTAACCAATAGGTATCGTTTGGGACAATTTTTTATTATTTTCCAAAGTAAATTTTTAGTATAAAAATAGCTTGAAATCAATAAAAAAATGTCTCAAATAAAATCATAATTTGTATCACAAACTCTAGCATTCTCAAATTTTGCTTAGCTATATTTCCTACAAAGAAAACCAAAGAAGCTTCAACAGCTTCTTTTTTTTTCGTATGTTTAGATTTAAAAATAGGTTTTGCCAGTGGAATTAATATGTGCAACTTTCTATCTCCTTGTCCATACATTTGTTGGATCAGATCTTATATTACACTTATCTTTTAAAAAATTTTGATAATTTAAAAATCGATCTTGATCAAGTTTAGATCAAGCTGACCTTTTTTTTTTCCTTCTTGAGGAAACTTTTTTTTTTTTTGGAAACGGGGAGTATCGGCCCGCTGCCACGTCAGTTTGTGACGCGCTTGGCGATGTCCACTAGTCTCTTCGACTAACCTAGACGAGCAACCCACACCTATTACTACTCGTGGCCTGCGCTTATTGGGTCCCCCCTAGAGGGGCGCTGCCGCCCGAGGGAATTGAGCATGGGTTGGGGGGTTTTCAACCGCACTCGCCCACCAACCAAGCTAAGCATCGGTGGGTGAGGAAACTATTCAATTGAATAAATAGTGATGTATTTATATTATTAAATGAATTAGTATAAGAGTTAGATTTTCAAATTAAATGTTAATGGATAAATATTTCAATATTCTAAATTTCAGATCCTCTAATTTCATTAGAGAATTTCGACTTTTGTATAGGGCATCATAATGAAAATTGATTCAATATGTTCACCATTTTTTTTCATAAGAAAATATGTTCAAAAATAGGTGTATCAATTTGAGTTCACGTGTCAAGTTTGTAATGAGACTAAGTTGACTCAAGCTGAGTATACTTGACCCAAAACTAACCCACTTATTATATGACACAAAAAAAAATGACCCGAATATAACTCATTTAATTCAAACATGATTATGTTAACCTATAAGTGACCTTTTTAATCATAAACTGACAAGTTTAACCCAAAATTGAATAGTATGCAAGTAGATTTAGAATCAATTTCAAATTTGTAGATCCATATGAACCCATTCCAATATACATTGGGTCTATACTTCAAACATGAATTCATCCAAAAATTTAATTGAATCAATCATAACCTCAACGTTTTTAAGTCAAATCTCTGTCGCTTTATTTATTGACACTCATACCAAAAGTTTATTCATGACCAAAATACTCTCGTATTTTACCTAACAGAAATAGAACTCGCAATGAATAGTTATACTACTTTTTGGTCGTGAGGCTCCTCGACCCCTTTTCATCCCACAAACTTTTCCATTTTCAGTTATTATAGATTGTGCATCCTTAGCCAATCATAAAGTTGCAAAGTGACCCACCCCCCATTGCCCCGTTAGTGTCAATTTTACTTGATAGGGTATTGTTATTTTAGAGCAATCTTCTAAAAATCTAAGCAATCTTCAAATCATGATCAAGTACTATTTTAATGTTCCTTGCTCTATATTTTAAAATGATAGACACATCTTCAACCCATCTTTGATGGGCCATATCATATTCAACCCACAATTAAGAATGAGCATTCTTCAAGCAATCGTTAAGGAATGATCGAACCTTTTTCAAATTTAATTTGTCCCTTCTTTAAAAACTATTTGATCTTGATCAAAAAAGGTTTGAAGAAAGTTAAAAAATATTTAAAAATTGCTCAATTATGGGTTGATGATAATATAAAGATCCATCTAAGATGGGTAGATCATGATTGAAGATGGTTTAAATATGATCTAAAATATTTCAATCATTATTAATGGTGGTTAAAAGATATTTTTTTTCATTGCATCACCTCATTTAGGATTAGTTCAGAGTTTGATATATATGTAAATATATGCTCTAATTTTGCTAGTTATGAGTTATTACATTATGGTTTTAACATAATTGTGTTAGATGAATAATTTGATTTTTCTACATATAAATAATCACCATTTTATAAAAGCACAAAAGAAGAAGGTTTTGTCAAGTGGCCTGATGTTGCACTTATATATGTCATTGGAGAGAAGGAAAAATTTATAAAGACATGTGTGGGCTCCGAAAATTCCCACACCTGCCTCTCTGCACCCCCTTTCCTTTTTTATCGAGTTGTCGATGAGAGTTTTAACGAATTTTTTACTAGGAAATTTTTCAAAAGACATATTGGGTTTTGAATAAAATGTTACCTAGAGATTTCAACCTCATTTTGCAAGGACTTTATGATTTGAGTATGAGTTTCCTATAGACGCAAGCCCCTATAGTTAATTACCCCTCCCGATAATGAGAGAGAACTTTTGATTAAGACTAGTTATCAAACAAATACATACTATCTGATGTATAGTAGAGGCATGGTTTAGGACCTTTAGGTATTTTAAAATTTAATACTTAAAATTAGATATTCATCACGTTGCACTTAAAGCGGATGGTAGGGGGAATGATGATAGACCTGATCAAGATCTCATGATTATGTCATCCTGGGCCATTGTAATCCTTAGTCTACTTAGTAGAGGAGCTAGTTGACCCAATCTTATAGAAGGATCCTTGTCGGCAACCATGAGTTATTTAGTCTAAGGTTATCTTATAGACGTATGGTGAATATTTATCTAAGATGATAAATTTGAATCCACCTTAACTAATAGAGGATTTTATGCCCTATCAATCATATCTTATTAATTCATTAGTTGAGGATTTGAAGTCGTTGGGGAACATAACATATGGACTCTGACCATGATCGTAATTTAATGGTGTCATTTGGTGGAAAAATCACCCGGTCAGAGAGTCCCGGTCATTTCTTGAGCCACATAGCATTCTCAGACATCACGTGTATGCATACATCACGCTTGTTGGGGCCCATACAAAAGTATGCTTTTACTTGTATTTTGCATAGTGTGTTTATGTAGCAGTTATTTGTATATATTGCAATAGGTATATATAATGTATTTGCATGGATGCATATATGATGTATTATGCATTTGCATACCATTTAGTTGTTACATGTGATATTTTTGTATGTAAATGCAATACTAAACAAGGTGCTTGAATGAAGCCCTATATTATTACAAATAAATGGGGGAGGGCATTTTAAAGTCTTCAATACTAATCGGTTGTGCATGTGCGATATCTTTGCAGGTAAATGTAATGTTGAATGACATACTTGAATGAAACCTTCTACATGTTACAAATACATGTAGGAGGGTATTTTAAAGTCTTTGATGCTAATCAATTATGCATGTTTGACATCTTTGCATGTAAATGCAATGCTGAATAGCAAGCTTGAATGAAACTCTCTGCTTATTATAAATCCATGCGATAAGGCCTTTTAAAGTCTTTGACACTAATCACTTGTGCGAATGATTGTCATTTGAGTGTGTGAAACATTATATTTAGAAGCCTATAGATACCTTATGTCCACTAGTACAATTGTTGTGGATCTTATGGTAGTGTTTAGCAGCAGTTGGGTTTCATTTGTTGTGCATCAACAATGTGTTATGCACATTTTATCTTTTGCATGCTGTCATTTCTTTCGGCATCCAGTCTGCAGGGGCATATTCCAACTGAAAAACGAGTTGTGTGGTACATCGGGAACCTTCCACATGTCTCTTGCAAGTAAACTGGTTTATCTAGCATGACAGCCTGTCATCACACATATATTGCCTCAATTTATCATTGTCTGCAGTGTTTACTACAAATTCCCTACTTTTTATAGGTGAATTGTAGCTTTTTCATACATCATTTACATATCATTTGCAACCATAGCATTAAGGAATAATGTTTGGCAAAGAACAGTTGATAACTTTAGAGCTAATACCTTAACAGTTTCAAGCTTCTTCTGTAATACTCTTCTCTCCCTTTGGGAGATCATATCCACAATTTATCTAATCCTAGCTCGTGGGGTAGACCGTTGTGTACATTACGGGACTTCTATTGTTATCTACGGGTGAACTGCAATGAATGCAAATATTTTAATGCTACTCGCAGGTGCTCGTTTTTGTTGCGTATCGACTGCCCTTGCTTGTGGGAAAATTATTACATTTGATTAACACTAAAGCATTGTTAATTGTAGGGATGACGTAGCATTCACTGCATGTTGTTGGTTAACACTTGTAGGCATACTTTTTTGCATACGGTGAATCTTCTGTCATTGCTAACAGATATTTGCATTCATAATATGTTGCACTGTGTATGTTTGCAAGGGGCTTGTTGTTTACATATGAGTTGGTGTATCCATCTGCATACTGGTGTTGACTACTAGGTGATCTGCATTCATTCATATATCATATTTCATTTGTTCACAAATGACTCCTCATCCTTGAAAAATATATACTGCTGCTTGCAGGCAGGTTGATGCATTTGTGTTAGGCCGATGCGCCCTAACAAGAATTAAGAAGCACTCAACTGCTGAAGCTTGAAGTGGCGAAGCCCTAAATCAATATTTAGTAAATCCCGTGCAGGAGTACACATGGGTCATACATGTCAATTTCGAGTTAATCGGGCTGACCCAAACCTTACTTGAAATATGAAATAAATAAGAAAATTAGGACCCGAATCCAACCCATTTTTCAAACAGGTTAATCTTAACCAATAAAATTCGGTCATGTTACAATCAAATTTTCAGGTGGTGTCAAATATTGACACCCCTACAAATTATCAAGCCACGTTACATCAATATTTAAACATCATTCAATTAATGATCAAATTTTTTAAAATCTTTTATATATACTTTGATTTAAATACTTCACAGTAATTACCTTACGTTTAGACTTCAGTCGAACCGACATCCGCTATTCCTTACGAAACAAGGAAAGAGGTTCGAACTTTGGAAGAGGGAGATTTACCGCTCAAATTTCTGAAAGGGAGAAAACTCCCGCGAAATTTCTTGAAATAGATATCTTGGGCCCTTCCTCACCAAGTTATCTCATTTGGATAGCGAAAGTCGAAACCTTTCAAGCTCTCGCATCTCGCCCTCTTCTTACTAGATCTTCTTTGGCCCCTCTGATCCATTCGTTTCAGGCGAACGATCTCTAGGTGGATTTTTAGTTGGATTTGTTCATCTCTAGCTGAGGGGTTCCTCAGAAATCGAACATGATGGATTTCGCTCACTTGGAGAAGATGGGAAGAGAGCTTAAGTGCCCTATCTGGTACAACATAAACCTCATTCTCTTTCTTTATCCGATATCTTTCATTATCCCTCCTCTTCCACCTCCTTGAATGAGGCTATCGAACATGATGTTCTTCATACAATTATCATTTAGTTAACATTCGATTTTGGTTTATCTTCCGAAGTTTGCTTCTAGTAAAGGGAACTTGATAATTAGGTCACTATTTTGAATTACAATCCTGCTACACTTTTTTGAAATGCCTTTAATTTGTTACTGGTCATTTCGTTTTACTCACAAATGTAAGATAGCAAGTTGTTGCAATAACGAATGCGGTAGCCGGTAGCATTATTTCTCGGCTACCATTTGATCATCTTTTGATTTCCCTTTGTGGATATACTCACATGACCTCCGATCCTCTCCCATATAACCTGATGATTGATAAAAAACAGTTGCAATTTCACACCATGGCGGCGACGCATTTGATTGTTTGCTCGACTATTTTGCAGCTTGAGCCTTCTGAAATCTTCAGTTACGCTTTCCTGCAATCATGTCTTCTGCAGGTATGCGTCTAAAACTTGTACCATTTCCTTAATTATGTAGTTTTGGTGAACGATGAATTTTTTTCTCTGTTCAGCTCATGCATTGTGGAATCTATGAGGTCTGTCCCGAATTGTCCAGTATGCAAAATACCATTTCGGCGCAGAGGTACAACATAAATCTTTTCACTATGTGTTTGCCTATATACTTTTCACAAATTTTATATACTTATTAATATTAGATAGTTCTAAAAATATGAAACTTGTTATGATGCTCGTTTAATCATTTAAATGCACTGGTTGAATTAAGATTTCAAGTGAGAATGGACGAAATGCTTTACCCAAAATTAAAAGAGGGGGAAGGGGGATATAGTTTTCTCAGATTGCTTCAAGTTGTAAGCTTAACTTCAACTTGCAGTTTGTATGTACTAAGTAGATGTAATTTTTCTTTATTTCAGAGGTACGACCAGCGCCACATATGGATAACTTAGTAAGTATTTACAAAAGCATGGAAGCTGCTTCAGGATTAAATATATTTACATCTCAAGTTGCCCCTGCCAAAAATTCTGGTAACATTCTATTATATTGATTCTCTACTAGTGTAAATACGTAACTAGTAATCTGTCATTGTGAGATTGAAGGAAATGCATAGCTTCAATCCCTTTCCTTTTTATTCCCCGCAATTGTACAATTTTGTGATGTCAAATAAGCATCTACCTGTTCTATCTTTTTGCCAGGAGAGTCTCTTCAAGTTGCTGATGATAAGAAAGCTAACACACTTAATAGTGTTATGATGTCCCAAGCAAGTTCAAGGGGAAAGAGGTTAGCAAAAGGAAAGAGAAAGAAACCGGGGAAGACTGATTCTGGGGCTTCTAATCCTTGCCCGTCAACTAGGCCTTCTTTTTCATCCAATAAAAGAATACATGTGACACCATATCCGGTCTCCGAGACCCCAATACCACAAAAAAAGATTAATAAGTTGGCAGTTTTGACCAATGAAGATACAAATATAGTTGAATTAAAGAATAACAATGATCTAGATTACAAAAGGCTGGGAGATCCTTCATTGCAACCCTTCTTTTGGTTGAGAGAGGCAAATGAAGAAGACGAGGATTTAGAAAGGACAATTACCCCAGAAATGATGAGCTTATCAACTCCCAAAAATGTTCCATGTTTTAGTGATATCAAAGATTCTGATGATGGCATTACTCCCAAGAAAATGACCCCCACAGTAAGTTTGAATTTCTTAATATAAAAAAAAAGTTGTTTGATTTAAATAAATTTCTCTTTACTTTGTTGATCTTCAATTACAGAGCAAATCTGCAGTTCAAGTAGCTTTTGATAGTGAAATGTTTGAATGGACTCAAAGGGCTTGCTCTCCTGAGCTCTTTTCAACTCCACTAAAGAAGCAGGTACAATTAGTCAAATGTGTAACGATGTTTCAATATTTATTTTGAATAGTATTTGACACAGTTACAAATCAACACATTTTTAACACATTCTAGGCTACATGCTATTTAAAAGAGCGCAATTTATGGAGTGGTGGTAGGTGAACATCACATTCTTTATGATATGTTGTGTAGAGATGATGCTGAAAATGTATTGATTTAAGTTGTTGAAAATAGTATTTCTTTTTATTTCTCTTGTTTACTGTTTTAAAATGAGTGAAATTATGCTTAGTAGTTCATTGAAATGCAGAATGCATGTGGGAAAGGATTCAACGTGTTTCAGGAAGATAAATGCAGAGAAATAACCTCTGGCATTAGCAACTATTCTAGAGGTTTTGAAAGCTCAAAAGCATCTCATCTCGACGAGGATAAAAAAACAACAAAATCAACGTGCAAAAAGAAAGGAACATTGAAGAAGAGACGCAAGCAAAACAAAGATAAGAAAGTGGAGTTATCTACCCACGAAACTGCTAGCATTTCCTTAAATGAAGATCATCCATTTGGTTTTAATGAGATGGTTGAAGACTCAAGCCAGGAAAAGGAGTATTCAAAACACACAAGGAAAGTTTATAAGAAGAGTCATAGATCCAATATTCTTCACCTCAGAGATTGCATGGCAAGCCGATTTAGGGAATTCAGTGGATTAGCTGATGTACATAAACAGCTTCCTGCTAAGTCTGCCAAACAAATCCAAAACCAAGTTATTGAAGATACCTCTATAACACTGGCAGAGTTATCTCATGATAAGTTAATGGAAGCTGTGGTGAATGTGAAGACTAAGTGCCCGAAAAGAATCAAAAATGTCTCATTCAAGTCGCCAAAACTGGTCAAGAGATTGTCTTTGGATTGTGCTGAATCAAAAACACCTGATGCTAATCTTCCCATTAATCCTATTGAGGATAAATCACCAAATCATGAACTTGAGAAAGAAAATTCTAGGCTTCAATTACTATCTTTTAAGCAAAATCAAGGTGATGATTCCTTTAGGAAACGTTCCAGAGTATGCCAAAAAATCCAGAGGGATGTCGTAAGGAAAGATAAACAGAGAAAACTGAATATGCAAAATGTTGATGATTTAGCAGCAATGGCTTCTCACAAAAAGCAACATTCTTCCACTGATAGTGTTATGCAAAAAGATGATCAGACTTGTGTGAATCTACAAAAGTGCTGTGTTTCATCATTGAGTAAAGAGCTTCCGCACTCTACCATGAATGGAGTTTTAAGAAAATGCAAAAATAACCATTCCCCAATAAGATGTGCTTTCTGTCACTCTTCAAATGATTTAGAGGTATCTAATTGTAATCATATAAACTGCTATAACTTATTTGTTTTTTGTTATTTAACTTTGATGGTGTTTATAAAAACTTGCAGCTTTTTGGAGAGATAATGCACTATTATGATGGTAAATATGTTGCTGCAGATTTTAATGGAGGTGTCAATGTAATTCATTCTCACAAGAACTGCACAGAATGGTTTGTTGCACTAGCAAAAAACATGCTGCATTTGTGCTTAGTTTTCAAAACATTTATGTTGCATTTTATTGAATTTTGATGTGCATTTCATTCAAGGGCTCCTGATGTGTACTTCAAAGATGATTTGGTCATCAACCTCTCAAGTGAATTAGGTAGAAGTAGAAGGATAGCCTGCAGCTGCTGTGGCATCAAAGGAGCAGCTCTTGGATGCTTTGAGAAGAGCTGCCGTCGGAGCTTTCACTACCCTTGTGCTAAACAGACTCCAGAATGCCGCTGGGATGATGTAAGTTTTGTGAACGTGCAAGATCAATCAATTTACATAAAATCTATTACATGTTTTCTTTTTTCGGGGAAATAATGTAAATTATGTGAAGTTATACAAACTCACGCACTCATACCAAATCTAAATCATAGTTAACATATAGAAGAAGGGGTGGCTCTACCCATCAATTGAATCCTAAGTCAGGCACCTCAACACTCATCATAAAAAAAATATTCATCATGTTTTAGGCTTCGTTTGGGATGACTTTCTTTCTGTTTCTTAAAGAAGTTTTGAAACTGCTTTAAGAAGCAGAAAGAAAACCGTCCCAAACAAAGACTTAGTTGCACTAACTTCATGCAAAACTATAATGTGCAGGAAAACTTTGTGATGTTGTGTCCTCTGCATTCATCATCCAAATTGCCAAGTGAAATGCCTGAACTGAAAAAACTGAACAGAAAGACATCTTCATCAAAAGGGTATGTTCGCTTTTATTAATCAAGAAAAAGTTTATATACTTTGTTTGATCACGAACTTATATGATTGCTCAAATACAGTATTTATTTCTGATTTAAAAAAAATTATGTAACTTTTAGAAAAGTACAGCCTCCTTCACAGCTCAAAGCAGCTGATGATAAGAGTAGCGTCTGGGCATGGCCTGCTGGATTGCCTTGCAAGTGGGTCCTTTGTTCCTCTGCTCTCTCTGGAGCTGAGAAGGTAAGGGATGTCATTTGTGAACTTTTTAAAAAATCAGTTTGAAGAAAAGAAACTTAGCTTCAAAGGGTTAACCATATATCTTTATCCAGGAAATTTTATCAAAATTTGCAAGGTTAACAGGCATATCTATATCAAAGACCTGGTGTTCAGTGGTCACACATGTCATTGCATCAACTGACGAAAATGGAGCATGTAAAAGAACTTTAAAGTTTCTGATGGGTATTCTTGAAGGAAAGTGGATATTAAGCATCGAATGTGAGTGCATTTCCACCACTCTCAAGGCAAAAACAGAATATAACAATATGTGCTAGGGGTATAAGTGAGCTGAGCCGGCTCGAGCTCGATTTGTTTATGGGCTCACGAGTCGAGCTTGAGCTCAAGTTCAAGCTTGAGCCGGCTCGGCTTTGAGCTCGTGAGTCAGCTAGAATAAAAATTCATATTTTTAAAATAATTTTATTTTATTTATTAAATTTAAATATTAAAAAAGCTTAAGTTTTATTTAAATGTTAAATATTTTATTTTATTTTTCTAAATTTTAAAAATATCTCCCGCTTAATTTTTAAAAATCTGACATAATTTTTAAAATTTTTTCCTAAATTTAAAAACTTTCGCCCATGGCTCGCGAGTCGGCTCGAGCTCGTTTACAGTGAGACGAGCTCAAGTTCGAGTTCGCCTGTCAAGCTCGACTCGAGCTCGAGCTTGTATTCGAGGTCACTTTCCAATTAATGAGCCGAGCTCGATAAAGGTCTAAACTTGACTCGACTCATTTGCACCCCTAATAGGTGCAGTTAAATTTTGCATTGAAATCTAATGTTTTTCCATTGCTCAGGGATCAAAGCTTGCATGAACTCTATGAAACCAGTTAATGAAGAGAAATATGAAATAACCGTTGATGTCCATGGAATACACAATGGACCACGCCATGGAAGAATGAGGATTATTAACAAGGTAGTGCCACTCAACGAAATGACTAATGGTGCTTTCATCATAATGGAATTCTTAAGCATTCCATCTTGCTTTCTTTAGAAAAACTGCTGAAAGTTTTCTCTGGTTTCATTAAGGGTTTGGTTCCTTGACCACAACCTTTTGTTCTTGTTCATATATTGATGAATTTCTCTTGTTTGGTGTCAGGAGCCAAAACTCTTCAGTGGCTTCTGGTTCCATTTATTTGGGGACTTTCTGCCTTCCTACAAAGGCTATCTACAGGATCTTATTACAGCAGGAGGAGGAAAGGTGCTACAGCGCAGGCCAATTGCCATGGATCATAAGAAGCAATTGGGAGATCCTTCTGACTTGACCTTCATTGTCTACAGCGTTGAGCTTCCTGAGAAAAGACTAAATCAGTATACAAAAGTTTTGGACCAAAGGAAAGCTGAAGCCGTAGCTCTTGCTAAAGATTGTGGAGCTAAAGCAGTGCCAAATTCCTGGATCTTAGACTCAATTGCAGCCTCAACATTGCAGGTCCTTCCGAACTGAATAATTGAAGATTAAATATTCTGTTTTTATGCAGCATTAGTGTTAAAATGTGCTTATGTGTTATATATTTTAGTGTATTATTCAGTTTGAAGTTTAAAATATTTTGAATGAAATCGTCTATTGTGCTGAATCAATAATTCTATAATGATTAACAAGGCGCAACTATTTTTTTTTTAGATTTTGCTTTTAAGGATTTAGACGATCTTCAATTTTGTGGAGTAAATTTTGCTAGTTCTTAGAGCATCTCCAATCGAACTCCAAACGTGCGTATGACGTCATTCGGTCACTCCAGCCAAACGTCAAATCTTCCGTCATTTATTTGCGGGTTAACAGTGCTACGCCAATATTGGTGTTGCACTGTTCACCTACGCTATTTTGCTCTCTCAACTGAAAAAATGTGCGAAAGGGAGAAGGATCGTTACATTCGTAGTACTTAAAATGCAGTTCGATAGGAGCATGATCATGGCATTTTGGAGTTTTGTTGTATTTTGTCGTGAAAAATGGAGTTTTTCGTTGGAGATGCCCCTATATTGGGCTTTTAAGATTTAGTTCAGAATCGTATATAAATGATCTCATGATCTCATTACTGTAAGTCCCACTATAAAGGGTTCATTTGATTTTTTATAGTTCAAAATCATTTTTATGATTAATTTATATGACACCAAAATTTATCTTATTTATAAAGTGGCTCACACAACTCATTATGTTACACTAATTGATATAATTTTTAATAATTCACATATTATGTATTTAATTGAATTTAAAGATAGTCTATAAGAAAACTATCTTATTGAATGTAATCTTAATTTTAGTTAATTTAAATAAAATAAATTGTGCATTGAAATGAAATAAATAAGCATTTTATATATCATATCAAAAACAAATAAAATTCCCTTAGATTTTTTATGTTTTCTATTAGAAATAAATATTAGAATTTAAGCTCTTATGGCTTTTTATGTTAACATATTAGAAAATAGACTTATAATTTTTAATACTTAGCACATATTAGATATTTAAAAATTTAGGTCATTATGATTTCATTTGCATTTAACATCAAAACTTCCTCTACCAAGATAGAATGTAATTTATTTCTATTCGAACACTTTTAAAATTAGGTCAACAATAAAAAACAAATTGAAATCATCATACTTTTGTTTTCTCTTTCAAAAAATCCTTCTCTTCTCTCTCTAGTTAATTGCACTTAAGAGGAAATGGCTTCGATAAAATAAAATTTTAATAGATTTTGAGATTTTTATAAAATTTAGCTTTGGCGTCAGAACACTTGGCTTGTAATACTATAGCATTATCCATTGAAGAGCATGGGGCTGCAACAATGTAGCTTTGAATTAATTTGTGGATAACAATAGTGGATATATCACAAGTACAATGAATCTCATGTGGACACAAATACATACATCACTTGCAAACAGCTATAGGAGGCTCGTCAAGTCACAATAGTTCACCTATGGTGATTGGGTGATAACACAATATGCAATAAATGCCATATCACCCTTGCAGTCACTTACCATTTAATGTTGGGCAAAAACACTTATCTCCTGCAAGTAGGGATGGTCGATTTGCAACATATGCAAGTACATGCGAATCACTATAAGAGATCCCTCATACACATTGTGTTATCTTTAAGAAAATATTAGCACGAAGCGTTTAAAGCTGAATAACTCTGTAGAGTTAGAGAATGAATAGTTGAAGAAGAAAAATGTCATTCTATAATCTCTACTAAGACTCCTGGAGAAATGTTGCATCGTTTGAATGGGGAACAAATATTTGGAGATCAAGTCTCACAACTCATCGCCATATATGCACAACAAAATGCAAAGAATTAAACGACGTAGCGATAGAATGGAAGGAGCCATTCTTGGTTGCTATGTCAAGAGATGCAGAAGAAGCTCACATACACATACCAGTTATAAGAATGTCATTAAGACATTGGAGATGATCTTGCATCATATCATGCTCGTACTTAGCAGAGATCACCTCATCATAAGCCAAAGAATCCTAACGATGCGTCAGTTGAGCCTTTGGCCTCATCTATCACAAAATGACATCACGTCATTTGGATGTTTTTATCCAGTCTAAGCAAGGATTAGTTGATTCATGGATTTAATCTCCCGAAGAATGAGAAAAGAGACCCTAAATCATAACAATAAAAGTATCTCATGGCTATTTCGAATGTAACACTATGATTCACCTGTAAGCAAAAAACAGAGAATCAATAGTAAAAGACCACAGGCCGTTGAAGTGCAATAACAAGCCATTGGATATGCAACCTTTGTACAAGCAAACATAAGGCTTCAATAAAGTCCACAATAAAATCCTGCATATTTTACAACAATAGTCACCCATTAAGCCGTCAACATTTAAAAATGCAAAACATCCCTTTGACACCACACCAATGATTTTGCTAGTAAGGTCGTGTCACGTGTTCTGTAATCGATGGTTTTACCGTCAAATGACACAACACTAATGATTTTGCTGCTAAATGGCACCATAAGTAAACAATTATAATCAGGGCCCTCTGAATCAGGTGGTTTGTGTTATGCCGGTCCACTTTGGACCGGCTCAACCTGGACCGGCCCAGCCGGTCCAGTTCTATCGGAGACGGGCAACCCGCCGGGCGGAAGAGAGAGGGAGCCAAGGAGTGGGGTCCACTTGCAATTCAAACTTGGGTTAAGTGCTTTTGGAGGGAAAAGGAAGGGTAGGGTAGTCCTTTTACTTTTATTTTGAATTTGATTGTATTAATAGGGAGTTATGAGGGGATTAGGTTTTCACCTTGCTTTTGAAAAGAGTTTGAGTTCTAGGTCTTCTTGCTTTGGCTCTCGGCGTCGCCGGAGATTGTAGGAGAGTTGTTCTTCCTCTCGAATTGAAGAACATTGTATCGAGCTTTGATTTTGATTGCCTACTAGTGGAATACAATCGTTTGCAATTGTTTTCCTACAAGTTTCTTCACTATTTCCGCTGTTTTTGCGCTATTTGTGTGCTGATTTGGGTTAGGCTTGCTTGCGAACTCAAGTATTACCTTAGGGTTACTTGCGAACTCAAGTATTTCCTATCAAATTGGTATCAGAGCGAGATCCGGGCGGTGGAGGGTGTTTTCTATCCATTATTCGCTGCAGATTTTACTGATTTTGGGGAGGATCCGGAGGCATCTCGTCATTTCCCATGGCATCTAAGCGAGTAGAAGTCTTGGAGACCGAGATGGGGCAACTTAAAGCGGATCTGGAGGAGAAGATGGCCACATTGAGCGAGAATGTGGAAGGGAAATTCGTGGCGTTGGAAGAGATGATGAAGAAGTTGTTGGAAGGGCAAGCAAGGGCTGTGCCGGGGGAGGAAAGAGGAGAAGGGAGTGGGAGCAGAGGGAAGGAGAAGGTGAATCCAGACGAGGAAGAGGAGGTGGGACTGTTTAACAGCAGCGGGAGGATGCCACCTCGGGAGTCCATCAGGCGAGAAGAGCATGAAAGAAGGAGAGACTTCAGAGAAGAAAGAGAGGATGATTGGCGTCGCCGGCGGCCCGATCCAGTGGACCGGCCATGGGGAATCCAGAATCACCATGGCAGAGCGCGAGGGGAAGATGGCTATCGGCGGCCGAGGAGGGATGATGAGCCCCGATATGGAGAGAGGGGAACTTGGGAAGACCCCATTGCATGGGACAGAGGAGGCCATGGGGGGAATAGGGCATACGGGGGGGACACGAGAGCCAGAAAGCTGAAAATGCCAGTGTTCGAAGAAGGAAATGTGGATGAATGGATCCACAAGGTAGAGAGGTATTTTGCAGTAAATGGCCTGATGGAGGAGGAGAGATTGTTGGCGGCTAGCATGTGCTTGGAAGGGGCGGCTTTTTCATGGTTCAAATACATGGAGAAGTGGGACCCGGTGAGGACTTGGAGGGACTTCAAGGAGGCTATCAGGGAGAGATTCAGGGGGGGCAGCCCATGGGAGATATCAGAACAGTTCTACGCCCTCACTCAAGAGGGAACAGTGGAAGAGTACCGGAAGAAATTTGAGAGTCTGGTGGGTGACATGGAGGGATTATCAAACAACACTCTGGGGGGAAACTTTATGAAGGGCCTTAAGCCAGAAATTAGAGATGCGGTGAAGGTAATGAGGCCGAGGGACTTGAGGGAGGCTATGGAGTTGGCCCAACTGGTGGAGAACCAGAAGACCAACGCCCGAAGCTGGCGGAACAACCACTCAGGGGGTCCTACCAGGACAACTACCACTTACTTGGCTCCAAAAGGGCCAACCCCCAGTGTCCTTAAAGAAAGTGGGAAAGAGAAGAGCGGAGTGACTAGATCAGCGGGGAGTTTCAAGAGGTTGACCGAGGAGGAGATGCAGGAGAAGAGGGCCAAGGGTCTTTGTTTCAGATGTGAGGAGAAGTTTGTTCCAGGGCATAGGTGCAAGGATCGCGCTCTTCGGGCTCTCACCGTCTATATAGACGAGGCGCCTGAGGGGGGTGATGCTTCAGATGAGGAGCAGAATGATCCCCAGTTGGAGGTAGCCGAGGTATCCCTAAATTCTGTGATGGGATTCACTCCTAGCCATACGATGAAGGTGAAAGGGAAGATCCTTGGGAGGGAGGTAGTAGTGTTGATCGACAGTGGAGCCACCCACAATTTCATATCAGCTCAGTTGGCGGAGGAGCTGGGAATGGAGCCTACTGAGACAGGCAATTATGGGGTGATGATGGGGACAGGGAAGATTGAGTCCAGCACTGGGATCTGCAAGGGGGTGGAGATGAGACTACAGGAGATAAGTGTGGTGGAGGACTTCCTACCCCTGAGGTTGGGTAGCACAGACGTCATTTTGGGCATGAAGTGGCTACAGACCTTGGGTGAAACCAAGGTAAACTGGGGGACAATGGTGATGGAACTAATGGTAGGGGGAAAGAGGGTGAAGCTGAAAGGGGAACCAGGATTGTCCAGAGCTGGAGTGTCTCTCAGGTCGATGGTGAAGATGATCCATGAGGAAGGAGGAGGGTTCCTTGTGGAGTTGCAGAGCTTGGAAGATCATCAGCAGGAGGAAGACAAACACATTCCTGTGTTAGTTCAACCCTTTCTGAAGGAATTTGAGGATGTGTTCCAACCTCCGGTGGGACTACCACCTGACAGAGAACGGGAGCACCAGATTATCCTAAAAGAGGGGGTATCCCCTATCAGTGTGAGACCTTACAGATACCCTCAGATGCAGAAAGATGAGATTGAGAAGCTGGTGGGAGAAATGCTAGAAGGAGGGATCATTCAGCCCAGTGTGAGTCCTTTCTCTAGCCCAGTTTTGCTGGTAAAGAAAAAGGATGGGAGTTGGAGGTTCTGTGTTGATTACAGAGCCCTCAACAAGGAGACAGTGCCTGACAAGTTTCCCATTCCTGTGATTGATGAGTTGATGGATGAGCTACATGGAGCTGTGTTATTCACCAAGATTGATCTAAAGTCAGGCTATCATCAGATCAGGATGAGGAAGGAAGATGTGCAGAAGACAGCCTTCAGGACTCATGAGGGCCACTACGAGTTCCTGGTGATGCCTTTTGGCCTCACCAATGCACCAGCCACATTCAAGGCATTGATGAACCGAATCTTCAAGCCACACCTTCGCAGGTTTGTGTTGGTGTTCTTTGATGACATTCTCATCTATAGCAAGACTGAGAAGGAACACCTAGAGCACCTGAGAGTGGTGTTGGGGGTGCTGAGGGAGCATCAGCTGAAGGCCAATTTTAAGAAGTGTGACTTCGCTCAGGCACAAGTGGAGTACCTGGGGCATGTGATATCTCAGGAGGGAGTGGCTGCGGATCAGTCCAAAATAGAGGCAATGTTAGCCTGGCCTCAACCCAAGACATTGAAGGGGCTCCGAGGATTTTTGGGACTAACTGGCTACTACAGGAGGTTCGTGAGAGGATACAGCACCATAGCAGGACCACTGACAGAGCTGCTGAAGAAGGATAATTTTGTATGGGGGGAAGCAGCTTCTGAGGCTTTTGAGAAGCTGAAGAAGGCCATGACGACGGTGCCCGTACTTGCTCTGCCAGATTTCAATCAGGTGTTTGTGTTGGAGACAGATGCCTCAGGCTATGGATTGGGGGCAGTGTTGATGCAGAACCATAGAGCCATAGCTTACTTTAGTCAGATACTGTCGTCCCGAGCTAGGCTGAAGTCGGTCTATGAGAGAGAGCTAATGGCGATTGTGCTGGCCATCCAAAAGTGGAGACCCTATTTATTGGGCAGACATTTTATTGTCAGGACTGATCAAAGGAGCCTGAAATACTTGCTAGAGCAAAGGATGGTCACAGAAGAGCATCAGAGGTGGTTGTCCAAGCTGCTCGGATATGATTTTGAGATCCACTATCGGCCAGGATTAGAAAATAAGGCAGCAGATGCCTTATCACGCTGTATGGGGGAGCTCCAAGGAATTGCTGTATCAGTACCGGTTCTGATTGATTGGGGAGCCATCAAAGAGGAGAGCATCCAGAATGAGGAGCTGAGGAGAATCAAAGAAGAGGTACTGTCAGATGAAAACAGCCACCCAGGCTACTCAGTGGTGGGAGAAAGACTGTACTATCAGGGAAGGAGTGTGATCCCTAGATCTTCCATTCATATTCCCCAACTGCTACAGGAATTTCATGGGAGTGCCATAGGGGGGCATTCAGGAGTGCAGAAAACCTATAGCCGGTTAGCTGCTGAATTGTACTGGAAGGGGATGAGGAAAGACATAGAAGAAATGGTGGCTAAGTGTGATACCTGCCAACGGAACAAGTACATGACGATGGCACCAGGGGGATTACTACAGCCCCTGGCCTTACCAGAGAAGGTTTGGGAGGAGATCACTATGGATTTCATTGATGGGCTTCCAAAATCAGAGGGATATACGGTTATATTTGTAGTGGTCGACAGGCTGAGCAAATATGCTCATTTCATTCCCTTAAGACACCCGTACACAGCGGTGTCTGTAGCAGCAGCATTTGTGAGGGAGATAGTCCGCCTGTATGGGGTACCGGAGTCTATTGTGTCGGATAGGGACAAGGTATTCCTGAGCCATTTTTGGAGGGAATTATTTAGGATGCAGGGCACAGTATTGAAGAGGAGCACAGCATATCACCCACAGACTGATGGGCAGACAGAGGTGGTGAATAGAAGCTTAGAGACATACTTGAGATGCTTCGTATCTGAGACACCGAAGCAGTGGGCCAAATGGCTGGCCTGGGCAGAATACTGGTACAACACCTCTTCTCACTCGGCTACCAAGATGACACCTTTTAAGGTGTTATATGGAAGAGACCCCCCACACCTGGTACACTACAGTCATAGGAGTACTCCAGTATCGGCAGTGGATCAGCATCTGAAGGAAAGAGATCAAGTGTTGGACGAGCTCAAGAGGCATCTTCTCAGAGCCCAACAGATTATGAAGAAACAGGCGGACAGTAAAAGGAGGGATGTACAATTTGGAGTTGGAGACAAGGTCTACTTGAAGCTCCGACCATACAGGCAGAGGACTGTATCCCAGAGGAGAAATGAGAAGCTAGCAGCCAGATATTTTGGCCCTTTCGAAGTGGAGGAGAAAATCGGGGAGGTAGCATACAGATTGAGGCTTCCTTCAACAGCCAGAATACACCCCGTTTTTCATGTATCACAGTTGAGAAAAGTGGTGGGGGAACATGCAGTAAGCCCAGAACTGCCCAGCACATTGAGAGAAGACATGGAAGTGACACTGGAGCCTCTAGCGGTAGAAGGAGTACGCATCAATAAAAAGGGGGAAAAGGAAGTGAAGATTAGGTGGAACGGCCTCCCAGATTATGAGGCCACATGGGAGCCATTGGAGAGGATTGCAGTACAGTTCCCTGCCTTCCAACTTGAGGACAAGGTGGTACTTTGGGAGGGGGGTAATGTTATGCCGGTCCACTTTGGACCGGCTCAACCTGGACCGGCCCAGCCGGTCCAGTTCTATCGGAGACGGGCAACCCGCCGGGCGGAAGAGAGAGGGAGCCAAGGAGTGGGGTCCACTTGCAATTCAAACTTGGGTTAAGTGCTTTTGGAGGGAAAAGGAAGGGTAGGGTAGTCCTTTTACTTTTATTTTGAATTTGATTGTATTAATAGGGAGTTATGAGGGGATTAGGTTTTCACCTTGCTTTTGAAAAGAGTTTGAGTTCTAGGTCTTCTTGCTTTGGCTCTCGGCGTCGCCGGAGATTGTAGGAGAGTTGTTCTTCCTCTCGAATTGAAGAACATTGTATCGAGCTTTGATTTTGATTGCCTACTAGTGGAATACAATCGTTTGCAATTGTTTTCCTACAAGTTTCTTCACTATTTCCGCTGTTTTTGCGCTATTTGTGTGCTGATTTGGGTTAGGCTTGCTTGCGAACTCAAGTATTACCTTAGGGTTACTTGCGAACTCAAGTATTTCCTATCAGTTTGCCGCCAAATGAAACAACTAAATTATGGTCACGGCCAGAGCTTGTATGCTCCCCAATGAAATTAAATCATTGAGATATGAATCAATATAATATAATCGATAGGGCGCAAAGCCCTCTGTCATCTAATATGGATTCAAATTTGTCCCCTTAGACAAATATTCACCTCATGTCTACAAGGTACCCTTGAATTAAGCAACCTATGGCTAACGACAAGGATAATTCTGTCAGGTTGGGTCGACTACCTCCTCTGACTATAAGGAGATCAATCAAGGACCATGGTGGTCTGGGATGATGGAACTATGAGATCTTGAACGGGTTCATCATCACTTCACCACTATTTACTTTAAGTGCAAAATGATTAGATTTCTAAAATTTAAATATTAAATTTTCAAATACCTAAACCATGCTGTTACTATACACCACACATCACATATCTATGGAGCCCACAACGAAATTATAAATTTAATCAGAAAAATTCAAAAATTATTGTATTTTTTAAAACCAAGGTAGACATAACTTAATCTATCTCTATCTAAACAACTTTTAAAATTAGGCAAACAACAAAAAAAACAAATCAAAATTGTCATAACCTAGTTTTCTCTTTCTAAAAAACCTTCTCTCTAGTTAGTTGCACTTAAGGAGAAATGGATTTGATAAAATAAAATTTTAATAGATTTTGATATTTTTATAACACTTATGGTTGGCGCCGCAAGACTTGGCTTGCAACATTGCAGCGTTATCCACTAAAGAGCATGGGGCCGCAACACTGCAGCTTTGAATTAATTTGATAGCACCGTCTATCTCAAAGTTGCGACGCTCCCAAGGAAAATTTTCAAAATTTTTATGCATGCATATAGACCCCCGAGACTTGCTTTAGAACAGATTTACACACATGCATGTAGAACATTCACAGACACATGTAAGAGGTATTGAATGCAAAAAATTAGTAAGTCACCTATATCAAATCAGGTCAGAACATGTGCAACTGTGCATGAATTCACTAGCTGTTACACAAGCTTCGAACTCAAATTCTTTTATTTGATAGTCAAAACTCCTAAATAACAAATCAAGATGAGCTGCCCAAATGTTAACAATGAATCCCTTATCTATTGGCATCATTTTCCTGCTTCAATCAATATCAATTGAAGTAATGAATACACTTGGAGAACAAAATCTAAGGTCGTATCCACATGCATACAGGCAACTTCTATTTCAAGATTGAACAAGTATACAAGTATCCACTATATCTCTGGTATGTTCTTCAATGCACAAAACCAACCAAGCACATAAATTTTCTATTATTTTCTTCAATTCAAACAACCTTACATTAAACTAAAAGACAGCAACAAAAAAGAAAAAAAACCTATTTGGGGCCAAGGCAGGTATGGAAGAAAATGTTGGTCATCACTAAATCTTCCATCTTATAAATTAACCCCCCCGGCAATATAGCATTGCACAAAAAAATTATCAACCCTTGTAAAAATGGCGTGAGAAATGGACAAATTGGTCCGAACCTGTGCAAGGTTTTCACCTATAGTTGCAGCACTGGGCTCGACCTCTTGCCAGTTTATCCCATAGGCAGATCATTTGCCTTGGAGATTGATAATGTGAAGTGTAGTATCCATCCATACAGCCATACTGGCAGAACTTCCAGTTGTGAGAGTACCTGACAGGGGTGGAAGCATTGAACTCCTCAACCCACACGCCCATGCTTACATCTTCCATCTTGAACATCTGAAAAAAGTCAACAAAAACAAAGCAATTCAATTTGATTTTCTTTAAGGTATTGTTTTATTATAATATATATTGATGATTCCATAGTTGATGAACATACGCTCAAGGTATGGTTGGCATGCTTAGATATAATAAACTTTGCGATGTCGCTCGATATTACATAACCGGGTCCATTGGCATACGGAGGATATACTTCTTCTGGCCATTCCTGCATCCATGGAATGGGCATATGAGGATATACGGAGGATGGTTTTTTTGTTGCTTTCTAAAATGATTTTTTAGTACAAAAGTTTCTAATTCATAAAATTTATGTATTAAAAACCGTTTTAGAAAGCAGCAAAAAAGTTGTCCCAAACGACACCTTAGGGGGAAAATGATTTGTTGTAATCAAGAGCTAAAGATTGTTTAGGAACGTAAAACATTAACGGCCTTATGATTGTTTCTTTGTTCAAACAACTAACCTCAAAAGTTACTGCCCATTTTCCAGTCCTGAGGGGTCTGTGCAAGAGATTAAGATTACCCATATAAAGGGATTTCAGGCCGGCAGCATTATTTATCTCCCTCAGTATAACATCCAGCCGAACAAACGTGTCGTCATCACATTTCATAATATATGCAGCAGTCAGGTTATTTACCTGCAAAAGATTGGTAGTTAAGTCGCAAAAATAAACCAGGGAGCCTATAATTCCCAAATCTGCAAAGTGCTAATTATCAACAAGCGATCATTCTTACCCCAAACTCACAAATAGCAACAGTTTTTAGTACCACTAGCTCATAACGATCCATAAATGGCAAGATAATGATGTCTCCAAAATATTCTGCTTCTCTCTTCAGAACCACATTAACCTCCTTTCTTGGACTCTGTAAATCAAGTTTAAAATACTATGGGGTTCAGCATAGTAAATCGGGTAGTGCCAAAAAGTTGTTGAAGATAAAATGTTTTAGAATCAGCTTCTGTCTAATTTGGGCACGATAACATGCTATGAATGTAGCACCAATGTAATCATTAATGATTGTTGGTTCTCAAGCGAAAAATGACTAATTGACTCACCATGACACTGTTGACCACATTTTTGAAATCAAGTCCACAACCCCCCTCGACCCACTTTGGAATCAAGAAGAGTTGAGTTAAATCAATTTAAATTGGGCCTAATTAAGTCAAATCAACATTAATTGATCTAACTGGCACAAATCAAACTAAATTAACTCAAATCAAAGCCAAACCAACTCATTCGTTTCAGCCTATCTCTATTTTTATCCTATCCAAGCCATCCAAATCAAACACAGTTGAATCAAATGGCTGAAATCAAAAGTGCTGGCTGTTTTCACCTTTTTTCCGCATTTTCCTTAAAACTTAGAATAATAAGTCTGCTGGCCATTGTTTATATGTGTGCATCGATCCCCTAAATCCTAGGATTGTGTATGGTAGCCCTCATCAATGCTTGGCAACCCAATGAACATATTCTTTATATATGAATGAATGATGTTATAAGAAGCATAGGTAGGCTTGATTACTTTGATTTAGTTTGAATTCCTATACATAATGTTGGAATAGATGCCTTTAAATATTTAGGAGCTTGCATATACATATTTAAAATTTTAAAATAAATCTCTATAACAATTTCAACAATAATATGAACTTTATACCACAAATAAAATGAAACATATATAATGTAATTGAATTAAATTAAAATCTAAACTAATCATATTAAATTGAATCAAATAACATAATGGAATTGAGATATCTGAACACTTAGAATTTGGTTGCACATTTATCTTGAATTATAATGTGAATAGTTGCTTGTGGATTAAGTCGATACTTTTTCTTCAAATAGAAATCCAGATTAAACATGTAAATGTGTTGCAAACAAATCAAATCAAAATCAGAGTTAATTACATCAAGTTGAACTTGCCAAATATAATATACATAAACTAATACTTGATCTTTGAATGGAAACTCAAGTGGAGCATGCACATTTGTTGCAATTAAACAGGAAAAAAAGTCTGAACTAATCTCATTGAGTTGGACCCATAACTGCGATAAACTAGGATCAAATACAAGTACCAAATAAGATTTGAACGAGATACACGCATAGTGCAATAGAAACAAAACCAGAACCTAAGCCAGGCACGTTAGAGTGAATTAACTAATATAATGATTTTAATTCAAGCATAAACTTCAAATAAATTGACAAAATAAATCATTCCTAAAACTAAACAAAAACACAAGTTTAATAAAAATAATCAATCAAATCAAAATCAAACACATTTTAAAACAAAGTTTAATTCCATGATTAAATCATATTGAAATTGTTCCTAAGATGAAATCCAACATGGGGTTTAAGTAAATTCAATTTAATAACATATATTCAAGTTCACAGCAACTGATACTAAATTGAATGAATTTATATATAGTTGATGCTAAACTCCACCTTAAGCAAATTAAATGCAAAGCTAGTGAATTTAAAATCTTGCATATTCAAATTAAAGGAAATAACTATACTATGTTGAATTAACCAATATGCAAGCATGCTAAATTAAATTTTCAAAATCAAAATAAATGTAAAGCCACTGAATATAAAATCCGCATATTTGAGTAAAACAACAATAACCAAACTCAAATCAAGTTGAAGTATACATAAGTTCTTGCGAAGAAACACTTACCAGCGCGACAAAGAAACGGGCAACAACATTTGACAACTTGATAGCAGAATACTGCATCCAAGTTCTTCTAATAGCCATGCGTTCTGCAAAATGATTGGTGGCAGAGAGAATGCCGATGAAAAGTTCAATGGGATGTTCTGGAAGAGGACTAGACTTCCATGATTCTGAAAGTTCCAGAACTTGCTGGGGAGAAAAACTTGGGTGGGAATCAGGAAGAGAAGAAGCAAATACTGAATGCACGTCAATATCTCCTTTGATAGTTAAACCAGTGGCATCTTCAATAGTAAACCCCTAAATAGTAAGAAAATAATAAAATAGTTATTTACAATAACTGCAAAATAACACACAAGCATGCACATGAAAACTTTGTGCCAGTAAAAAAAATTTACTAGTATAAAAGCAACATAAGCCCCAACATTAAGCATAGCCAATACTTACCGGCCTATATGGGAATGAAGTTATGTGTCTTCCGCCAACATAAACATGATATCCTTCCACAGCAGCACGAAATGTCAGGACAAACAACCTGCCCTCTACAAATGGATACGGCCATGTCATTTCTGGCTTCTTTGCCCGACCTATGAATCTCTTCAACCAAGCAGTTGTTTTGGATTCTTTTGAATCAACATCACTACGCAACCATTTTTCACATTTAATGAACCCATCAACTGTCCAAAAAAAAAGAAGGAAATTGTACATTTTTAGCCAAAGTATGCTAGCCTTAAGATAAAAGAGTTAAAAATAATAGTGTCATGGAATATTTTGGAATAAGCAAAAAAAGAAGCTACATAATTTTGACTAGTTAACATAGTGAAATACTGCCCTCATGGATTCTAATTTGAAATTTCTTGAAAAAATTTAGAAAAATAATGTACAAAGTTATAAGGTTAGACCGGATAATGGAAATCTGCATCAAGAGTAAAGCAACCAATGTTTCACATACAAGAAATAACATTGCTTTCTACCTAAAAAAGAGACTGTTCTCTTTTAATTTTCTAGGAGCAATGATGATAGAGTTAAAGGTGCTTTATTTGCATAAATAGTAGCCAAATGTTGAAGGTGCTTTATTTGACTAATTAATAGCCCCAATATTAACCAGTTGATTGCATTAAGTTTTCATGGTTTCAACAACCTGATTTTAATGGGTTTATCTTCAAACATGCACCCTAAATTAAAATGTTCAGAACCAACACGCATAAATAAGGATAGCCACTGAACAACACTGAGATAACGAAAACCTGAAGCATAAAAAATGTGCTTGGTTTGTATAATATTGTTGTTTCAGCCTAGTTGTGCAACTCTTAATGTTAAATAAATGTTTGGGTTGCTTAACCAAGCTGTAGCAGCAATTGTAACTAAAATACTGATAATGATCTAATAAAATTTGATTCTGATGTGATACGTTCAAGAATTGCACGTGAAATTTATAAAGAAGCACAAAGTATACCAGTGAAAGATTAGAGTATCGTAGGTTAAGGTTCAAGAATTTTCCGTTGTCAAAATGTTATGATAAGCAATTACAACTAGTTGTTTAGACACAATTAATGATAGATCTCCAAAAGTATCACAATAAAGCAAATGCGGAAAATAATAGAATCCCACGACTAATGTCTAGAAAGTTCACCACGAGTTACCTTGCTCACTCACACTCAAGTAGGCCTTAGCGGAAGAAGGTCTTTAGCAAACTCAATGATGCCACTAAGACGGTAGCAATACCAATGGCCTTGATCCACGGAAAGGTTGACGGTGGCGGAGATGGCGGGGATAGATGACCGTCTATGTTGCACCGATACGGATACGGCGACACGGATACGATACGATACGGATACGGGACACGTCAATTATTAAAAATACAGGATACGGGTACGGCGCGGACACGACATTATAATTTATAAATCATACATAAAAATTAAGAAAGCAATCAAAACATAATATTTGAAATTACAAAAAAAATGGCAACAACATCATTTGTCAAAATATAAGTAAGTATTAAATATCTAGTACAACAACAAAAACATAAACATAAATTATCTAGCACATGAAGTTTCAACTATTCAATATAAGGAATGATAAAATTATCTTCTTCATTGGTTTGTCTTTGAACTTCCATATCATCTTCAATAAATATCATAGCTTCTAATTCAGGCTCATCAAGTGAAAGATTAATAATTTTTAATATTTTCATATCATCAAGAGACTCAAATCCATCTCAGAAATGAGAGAATCTTGCTCGCAACAGCGGAAGTAAATATGACACGTCTTTTTTTTTTTTGGAATTTCTTTTTGTTTTTCAACAGATACGCGTATCGGATACGAGTGTCCTTTTGAAATTAAATAATATTTTAATTGGATACGGCTTTGGCGTATCCGACGCGTATCGGTGGAGTATCGGAGGCGTATCGGTGTATCAGTGTATCGGATATAGCACGCCTTCATAAATAGGTGTATCAGTGCAACATAGATGACCGTGGATGATCCAGTCGTAATCTTGATATTGATCGTCTATTACGTCCACAAGTGTAGGAAGGATGCGATTCAGATAGTCTTCAATAGTGTCGTCGAATCCAAATCCGACGTCGAAGAACTCAGAACGGGTGATGTGGACGTCGCCGTAGATGTCGTACACGAATCCGCTATCAAGCTCGGGATCCGCCATGCATAATTGGCGTTGGAGAATCTTTCCACGAGAAGAGGGGAAAGTGAAGTTAATGGAGAATCCTTGCTTTGGAAGGAGGAGGAGGAGAAGGAGGGAGGAGCCGGCGGGATCTCCAAGGAGAGAGGGATTTCGGCCAAGGTGGGAGAGAGGGGCGGGTGCAATGAGGGAGAGAAGCTAGGTTAGATGAGGTGGCATGAAGTTTACTCAAATCTGAAATTAATCTCAGATTTTAGTAAATTTGGAGGGAATAATTTGAAAAGAATTTCAAATTTCCAATGTAATTAAGGGAGATTTAATGAGCAATTAAAGGGGCTCATCAAGAGGTGGCCGGCGGCATGCTTAGAGGGAAGGAGAGGTTTGAAAACTTAAAACTGAAATTTAATTTCAGTTTAAGTAATTTAGAAGGGAAAAACTTTGAAATCAAATTATGATTTCAAAATGATCAAGGCATTAAACAAGCAATTAATGGGGAAATTTCTCCATGGGGGCCGGCGGCATGCATAGAGGGAGAGAGGGGAATTCAAGGGAGAAAAGATTCCAATTTAGGATGATGATGTGGCAATAGGTTTCATAACTCCAATCTAAATTAAATTGAAATTGAATCCCATCATGAAAACGTTCCTAAATTGGAGTTCCAAATAAGGAAAGAATTCAAAATTTAAAATTTTCAAATTTCAAATTTGAAAACTGTGTAGGGAAGGGGTTGGGTGGGTGAGGGGAAGTTGCCGGCAAGGTGGCCGGCCGGGGTTGTGGTGGTGGTCGGCGGCGGGTTCTCAAGGGGCGGCGGCAATGGGGTTGAGGAGGGATTTCTTGTAGTGTTGGGGAAGGAGATGGAGGAATATACGAATGAAAAGATAGAAGGATTCAACCACGAGCCGCGGACTCTTCCAACGACTGGTGGGCCTTGCGGATTGCTCCCCTTGAGCTCTCTCCCTTCTCAAGCTCTCATGCAAGAAGAAGAAGTAGAAACAAAACAGTTTTCATTCAAAATATTCATCATCTTTTACAAAGCATGAGACCCCTATAAATAGGTCTTAAAACAT
The DNA here is from genome assembly GCA_016618105.1 of Dendrobium huoshanense. Taxonomy (NCBI): domain Eukaryota; kingdom Viridiplantae; phylum Streptophyta; class Magnoliopsida; order Asparagales; family Orchidaceae; genus Dendrobium; species Dendrobium huoshanense. Next base: position 21,796,414 of record CM028352.1, on the reverse strand, counting down.
GAGGAAATAAAAGTACTCAAATGCCCTTTGGGCTATAATAAGACAACTCCCCATAGGGGTAAACTAGGAAATAAAAATACCAACTAAATAAAACATGAAATAAAAAAAATAAAGACTCTGAATCGTAGCCGTCGATCTACGCTGTCTCCGGCGATACACATGCTTGAACCTCTGATCGATGTCCACATCAGATTCCATGTTTCAAGGTCTAATGACATGACAAATGACTTGTCGAACTTCTAAAATGACTGGCACAACAATACTACATTTGTTCAAAAAGATGAAACATTCCAGATGAAGAAGAATATGAGGAAAACTCAACCCACCAAAAGCCATCCCATATGTGAACTAGAGGTTTACTATGCAATAACATGATTTCCAACAGAATTCAACGAAATTTGGTTTCTAATTGGCTTCCAGGAATTTCATTTTGAACATTGTTCTAGGAGAACAAAAAAAGAGTTTATCATCATAAATGTTCCAGTTATAGGCAAAAGGAATTTTCTTTTACTAACTTGAAGCTTAATAAGATGTCTATGTTTCCCACGCCCACAGCAAACAGTTATGAGACCAAAAAAAAAGGAACGAAAAATATTCAAATTTCTTTGTAGAAACCATTCAAGGGCAGTTGGATAAATTTTAACAAGCAGCTCAGTGAATTGCCGAGCAATTCAATAAACGTCCATACCCTTGGAAACATTGGTTGTACCAAACACTCCATTACAACTATAATAAAACGTTATTAATAGAAAGGGATATGAAACATGGAAGGCTGGAAGCAAAAGAAAAAAGAAAAAAAAGTTAGTCAAGCCCACTTTACCTTACACCCAACAAACCCCAACGTAACAGCATATTCTTATTTTATCAGTTCTTGTTTATTGTGGAAATACATCATAAAAAACACTAAGTTTCACATAGACTGATGGTTGGTGGGTTTCAGAGGCACGTTGTATGCAAAAGAAATGCACACTGCACAAAGCCTAAATCTAAAGAAAAAGAAAAACTACAATACATGTTTCACACAAACATTCCACCAAAGGCTAGAATCATTTGAAAAACTTGGATTTATTAACTAGCAAAATCAAAGCTAAATCTGGCATATCACCACTATGACAGCAACCAGGAAACAATCAACCATTAAAATAAAGAAAACCTCAGGTATTATCACTTCAAGAACAGCAGTATCACTAACATACCTGTATCATCATCATCGTTCGAGGCAATTCCATCACAGCGCATTGATTTCCCCCATTGCATTCTATAACATGTATTGTGCTCAATGACAGGCCTGCCGCTCCAATCACCCTTCAGCCTTGGATTAAAGTGTAAGATCTTTGGAGGTTCCTCTCCAACAACAGCTTTAAGCCCTTGCAGCTCAACAGTAAACTGGGACATCATAACTACCCCATTCCCCAGTTTCAACCTCGCCAGCTGAGGCACATATTCCTCATGAGCACTGTGAGGAGTACCAATCACAGTGATCGATGATCCCACCTCGAGTCCACAAGGAAGAAACATCAAGCTATCTTTGGCGCCAATCTCATTCTTACCCATAGAGACCGACAATGGGCAGGGCTCCTGCTTCCCTTCAAGCAATGCAGCTGGGTTCAACTCCCCTTTATCCACATAATTCTTTACCTCCTCCCAAGCCTTCATTCCTAAATCCCACGCCTCATGAGTCATCCTCTCCAACTCAGTGAGGTTGCCACCCCAGTGCCGTCGTCTCTGCATTATGGCTCCGGTGATCCTGCCATAGTGGTCGAAAGAGAACGCAGGCTTGCGGTGGGCAGGGAGGACGAGTGGGTCACCGTCTGGCTTCCGCGGAGGGTTTCCGTCATCGAGGTGGCGATGTAGCGAACCCGCGTAGGTGGAAACCAACAGTGGCCGGCTGACTTCGGCTACATCGTTCCCTTTCACATGACGACGGCCATCGTCGCTGAAATTCCGTTCGCCGCTATTCAAGCCGACAATATCAAGTATGTGGTAAAACTTGAAACCGACGAAGAGAAGATATACCACGGTCACGGCGAAGAGGATGTGAGATAACCTCCATTTCCTCCCAACGAAGGCTTCCATGCTCTTTGACCTCTTCATCGTTCCCTAAATGGCCAGAATCCAATACAAGGAGCCCCCAAGAATTAGGATGGAGAAAATGAAGCAAACCCTAGGGACATCGAAGGAGATCTCCCACGGGTTGCTTAGATGTAGTAGAGAATGGTGATCACAGAAAGCGTATGAGGAAGAGGAGAAACTTGTATAAGAAGGGGTAAGCCTTACCCCCTTACAAGAAACGGAAGTAATCGCAGACTATTCGGAGTCGTTTTGGATCGATCGAATTAAATACGAATCAAGGATGGGTTGTTTCAGAATCGGCAATTTTTAATGCAAAGAAAAGTTCTCTCTTTTTTCTTCCTTTTTGCGAACTCTCGCGGTGTCGCCGTAAGACTCCATTTGCCTCCAGATGACAAATGAAGACTGGACTAAGAAGAGGGAACTGGGAATCGTGAATGCGACGATATCAAAATTTTAAAAATAAATAAACAAATAATTCTTTTTTAGGAGATTTATATGCAATTAGGCATGCTACTTTATGAATCATGTTATTTACATTTTTTACATTTAAAATTTTAATATTACATATCTACCACCCATAAAATAAATATGAATGCATAGAATGAAATATTTAAGTTTATAGCGTGGTAAGAATTAGGGGTGTCAATTTCAGGTCACGGGTGGAACTGACCCGGCACCATTCGAGTCAACCCGAACCCAACCCGTTTTGCAAACAGATCAATTTTCTTGACCCGAACCTGACCCGCTTCGGGTTCGGGTCAACCCGACACGACCCGCTATCCACTGAAACACCGTGTTTACGCCTTTGCGGGTCGTCAGCGACGGCCGGTTCGAGGCCGCAGCAGGATGTGAAGTAGAAGCCAAAAGGTCAGCGCTGCAGCGAGACGCGAAGCAGGCGGCCAGCTGCGTGGCGGGCAGCGCCGCGGCGGGCAGGCAGGCAATTCCGCGGCGAGCAAGCGGGCAGACTGCGGTCGCGACTCACGAATCGTGGCTGGGACAGCGGAGCAGCGGGGTCGAGACGTGCGTCATGCATGATTGCGACGCAAGCAGCTTCGGTCAGGCCCGGTCAGGGCGGGCAGCGGGTCATTCCGGATCATTACCAGGTTTTCGGGTCAACCCGAACCTGACCCGCTTTTGCAAACGGGTCAAAAACCTTATCCCGAACTCGACCCGGTTCGGGTTCGGATCAACACGAACCCAATTAATGCTCTAAAACATCAAAAAAGGGACAAAAGAAAAGCTAAAAGCCGAGGAAAAATGACTCAAAATGTCTGAAAAAATAGTTTATGTCTAGAGCCACTTTCTCAAATACGTATTTAAATGACTTATTATCTTTGCTTATATTATTAAAATAAAAAACATAAGGGTTTTAAAAGTCCATTCAACCCCCTTCCCTCTTAGGCAGATTTATACCACATTCCAGTTAAATGTAATAGCACAAGTACAATTAATTTAACAAAAATAAATAAATTTAGTACTCACGAATGTTAAACATTGAAATTTATCACCACTTACATTTTAGAGCACATAACCCGCGGTGATGCGGTTATGGAGTTTGTAAGCGTAGATCACCAGCTTTCTAACATCTACACAAATACTTCAATCTACAATATTGATCCAAACATCAATATATAAATGTTCATAAAGGCATTATTTAGTCAGTAGGATCGTAATAGATGTTCGATGATGTTTAGAATGACCATAGTTGTTGAGCGACTATGGTCGAAAGGACTGTAATTGGCGAGCGAAGGTGGTCGAAAAGAACGCTGTTGGCGGGTGACGGTGGTCAGAAGAAATGTAGTCGGCGGGCAACAATGGTTAGAAGGACTGTAGTTTGCGGACCACAGTAGTCGAAAGGACCGTAGTCAACAGGTAACAATGGTCAGAAGAATTGTATTCGATAGAAGATGGTGGTCGAAAGAATTGTAATCGACGAGCGATCATATATAATAGCCTAGACAAATAATTTTTTTCTAGAGTCATTATAAGTCAAATTTAAAAAACGTCTTTGCCATAAGATATATATTGTTATGTTTTAATTACATATTTTATTTTATAATTTTTAGGCACTAACTAGTAAAAATTCTTAAGAAATTGACATCCATCGATACAATTGAGGATTTTAGGACCGTTTGGTGTCCATTTGGATATTTTATCAATATTTTTAAATAAAATAATTTATTTTATGGATATTTTTCTATAATTTTAAAGCCCCAAAAGAATTTATATGAATTTTATATTAAAAAATGATTAAATTAAATAGTTATATTAATATTTTATAATATATATCTTAAATCACTAACTTAACTTATTAAATCCATTTCACATTTTCTAAAAATATGAAATTTTGCTTAGTATGATTTTTTTTGTTGCCTACCATTAGAACATTTTAACACTTTCTAAATTAAGTCTAATTATATTTTATTTACTGTAATGTATTGAAAATGAGTTTAGATAAGTAAAGACTGGTTATTTACTGACATTGGATGGAGACTGATTGACATGTATAGGATGATGGACCGACATACTTTCTTTTAAATATTGTGGTTGGGGTGTTATTATTTACTGATTCACGTGATACACTGATTAAGAGTTATAAGGAGATGATTACTGTGCCGACGGGTAAAAAGTGACGACTCTATTTATTGAGCCAACAAATTACTGATTCTAATGCTTATACTGAAAAAATAGTAAAATACCGCTATAGCAAGGACTTTTATTTGTTTAATATAATTATTATAATGCATGCTACTGAATCACTACCACTCTACGGTTTTACTATTACTTCCACCAATGATGTTGACGTTACTATTGTTCGGTTGTTATTAATATGTTGATCATATGATATATATATTGAGCATGTGCACTGGACACTAACACTGAGTTGACACTGATATGATATTTTTGAGCATGTGATATATGGATGCAGTTATTTTTATATGATTTTACTACAAGTCTTTATCGATGTTTTGATGTGATGTTTCATATAATTTTTTTATTGATTTTAGTATTGATACAACTATTTCGTTAGTGATTCGACACTAATATTGATTTACCGATTTCTCTATTTTATTGCCCTATGATCACATGAATGTCATTGTTATGATTTGATTGCGGACATGTATATTACTTATTTGCCTTGTGTTGAGTTCAGTTATAGGATTTAGCTGCTTGCTGAGCTCGTGAGCTCATTATATGAGGAGATGATTACTGTGCCGACGGGTAAAACCATAACTGCACTCGAATATGGAGAAGATCATGGGCATGTTGGAAAGTGTTCCATTAGAATGCCCGTACTGATTCCTTCGATATTAGAGCATTTGTTTAGCATTGAAGTGCCTTAGAGATAATAGAATTGAGTGATCTTATGCTCATTGGATTCATCTTGTCGAGCTGCTCCATTCATCTATAAGCATGTCATATTTGAATATCATTTGATTGTCCAATCAATGCTTTGAAGCGCTCGAGTATATTTTGGTCCTTTGATTGAGGCATATTTGGGCTTAAATTGAATCGAATATGGTGATGTTCGGTTCGTCTCCCTAAGATGATCAATTTGACTATAAATTTGTTGAAATCGGAGTTCAAATGACCCCGAATATAATTTTGAAAACCTTTTAGTTATATTTCTATCTAGATTTATGTCAGATCAAGATGATTTTTGGTGACGTATCAAGCTTTTAAAATTATTATTATTATTCTAGCTAATATATAATTTACATGACATAAATTAAAAATTGCATATTGTTTTAAGATCCAAATAAGTAATTTATTAAATTCTTCAATGTGATGAAATAGCTATCGATAATGTGGGTCGGAAAAGTTAATTTCCCAAATATTGCACGCTAAAAAGTAAAAACTGTCACATGAAAATGAAACGGCGTCGTTAATCTAAAAAATGTTTTAACAACATTTAAAGCACCATTTATTCAGATAAATTTACTTGACAAAAAATAATTATAATTTAACGTGAATAATTAAATGATAAAATTTACGTGATTATATATAAATAAATAATATTATTTATATTTATATTGAAAATATTTTATGAATTTAATAATTTAAATTTATGTATCTATAAATAAAAATTATAGAATATTTAATATAGCAAATGTAAAATGATTTATGCATTGAAATGTTTGGATGAAAACTTTAATATAAGTTTTAAGAAATATATTTAAACGCATTTTCATTGATTACATTATTTTATTAAACGTATTCATCTTAATTAAATACTACAAATGCATTGTTATGAATTGTTTATTTTTCAGTGGCTTAAGGAGACATTATCATATATAATAATGAATTTTGGATATTAATATCTAAATAAATAAAAGGTTATGTTGTCTTTGTTTTTTTGTTAAAAATATTATGTTAAGATGATTGAGATTTGTGTCTTAGCTTGCATAAATTTCCTGCATTTATAAAGAAAATAAGGAATTGAGGTGGCTGACAAATACTGGAAGATAAAAGCTTGTAACGTTCATCAATGGCCTTTAAGTGATGATGATCAGCGTTGACATTGGTCCCTAGTTGTCATCAGATGATGGACGTACAACAATAAAAGTAGTTGGTCAACGATGGATAATAGTGGATATCAGGCCAGCTTTAGAATGGCTATATGATGGCTTTGAATGATGAGAGGTGATAATCATTGGTCAACATGCATAAGAAGATAGCTAATGCGATAGACAAATTCCAAGATCAAGTTTTGAAATGTTTTAGATTCTTTTTCAATATCCACTTTATATAAACAATAGACTACATGGCTATTAAACATCGACATGCTGAAAATAACTTATTTATGCATGGGTGCAGATAAGTCGAGACGAGCTCGAGTCAGGCCCAACTCGAGCTCAACTCAAGAGCTAGAACTTGAGCTAGAACTAGAGTGGAGCTCGAGCTCGACTCATGGCACTACAATCAAGCTTGTGAGCCTTTCGCAGATGCCCATGCCACAATTCGTCTTCCGTGATTCACCTTCCCAATATGCAATTCATCTTCCGGGGCTGCGATTCATCTTTCGCAGTTCGCACGCAGATGCCGCATTTCATGTTTATTTGGATATATTTTCTAGCAGTGATGCATTAAAAGCTCTTCTTATTTTTGCATGTCAAAGTTGTAAGTTCTAAAATAAATTGAGCATGAAAATCTACAACGACATTTTCTCCCTATCGAATCTGCTTCCATTTCCTAAACCTTAATTCATCCCTCTTAGGCTTCATTTGGGACGGCTGCAGTTGTCGGTAAAGTAGGTTGTAAAGTTGTTGTCTAGGAAGCTACTTTATAAAGTTGCTGTACAAAAATCAATAAATTTTGTTTGGGTAGTAGAACTGCCAAGCTGCTGTGCTGCTACTGTATAATAATAAATTACCTTGATACCCTTCTATATATTAACATGAAATTTTTTTTATTAAATATAATGTTTTTAAATTTATATTATAACAAACTAGTAATTCTAAATTCAAATCAAATATTTATTTTAATTTTTTTAAGTTTATATTTCGAAATATTTTAAATTTTTAACTTAATTTTTTCTGTCATACTTCAAAATAATTTCTTCAAATTTTCGATTCTCAATCAAAAAGTGCTGGATTCAAGCAGCACGCAGCATGCCGAACCTACCATAGAAATCCACGCATCTAAAATCTGGAAAGATAAAAAATAAACCGGAAGCCTAGATCTCCAAAAGAAAATCAGAAAGCAACCAAACCCCTAGCTAGATCCGGGTCAACAATCGCTGGGAGCAACGCCAGGAAGGTAGAAGGCCCTCCATAAAGGAAGGAGGAGAAGGAACGATAGGAACGAGAAGACGATGCCACCGGGTTTCCCCATCTCAGCAGTGGAGGAAAAGCAGCTGAATTGCCCTTTCACGGGAAGCCACATGCGAACGAGGAATAGAGAAAGTTGAAAAGAATCCGTGTTGGATTTTGGAACGAGAAGACGTTTGCACATCGCGCTCGGTACAGCACGAAGATTATCTTACCTCCACCGCGCCTTCCGTCCGCCGATTATCCACTACAACGTGAAGCCGAGCAATATCCTCCTCGACGCCGGCGGCGAAGCAAATGGTGGCTGATTTTGGACTGATTCGGTTGCTCGGGCCTCGACCGGAGCGACAGGGCATTGGGCAGAGCGCGTTTGGGTACGCGGCGCCGGAGCTTTCGTGCGGGAGCTTGAGGGTGAGTGAGAAATGTGATGTGTATGGATTCGGGGTAATGCTGTTAGAGATTGATAAAAGTAAAGGAAAAGAAAATGACAACGCCGACGACGAGGGAGAAGCAGTTTCGCACAAATGGGGGCATTTACGGCATTTTTTCCCTTCAAAACCACGGGAAGCAGCGGACCGCGGGAGTTTGCCAAAGGTCGCGGGAAGTAGTCACAGGCCGCAAAAATTTTTCTAACGTCGTTCTACCTCCCCAAACGAGCATTTAACAAATTTTTTTAAAGCAACGTAGCCGTTAAGCCGTCCCAAACCAAGCCAATTGGCCCCCTCAAAAAAATAAAAATAAAAATTTTTTTATAGGAGTAAAAAAAAACAAAAAAATTTATAGGAGAGTAAAAAAAAATTTTTGCCCCTCCTAACATTTTTTTTGCCCCCCTTAAAAAACTCTTTTGTTCAAACTTGACCTAAAATATCTATATATGTCTTCACATTTAGTTCTAATATTCTCTTTCATATTTTTCATGACAATTTAATTACACTTTTTTTCTTTATTTTTCTTGCTTAATTTTTTTTAAAAAACTTTTTGTAATATATAGATATATAATATTTTTTTTAATATTTAATTATTTTTGTGTTGTATTTGCCCCCTCAAAATTGAAGTTGGTTCCGCCCCTGCCAAGATTCATCTTGATTTTATGATTGATCAAAGATGCATACAATCATTAATGAGTAGCCCACTATCGAGTTAACGACAATATTGATAATTGACAGTGGGTAATTGTCTTTTAATCACGTCAAGTTTAGGTTTTTGAAGTCCACATATATTCTGCTTATCTGTTGCCTTTTGTACCATTACCAAATTTGTGATGCGGTTTAGGAATTGGACTACACTTATGAAGTTGATGGATAAAAGTTCATCTAACACTTCTCAGATTTTCTTGGTTAGTAAGGAGACTGCTTTTCGAATATTCTATTTGATTGGGTAAGAAGTATTAGCAGATAAAGACACTTAAGCATATTACCGTTATTTTGTATTTATAATTTTACCTTTAATTAGTCTATTTTAACCATGTACTGTACCAGCTTTATGACATGAATACTATATTTCCTTTCTCCTCTATTTCCGATATCTTCTTCCACTTCTTGACTTTCGGTTTCTTCCTGTAAAGCTCTCATGGTATCAAGAGCCAATATAGAAGATCAAGATCCTATGGATTCTTTACCTCCCTCCTCCTCCTCCACCCAAACCAGCAACAACAACATGTCTACCTTCATACCGCCTCCTCTAAAGTTTCTTGTCTCCAACATCAAGAACCTTGCCCCTCATCCTCTCACTACCGAGAACTACCCAATCAACTGATGCAGCAATTCACCGGGAACGGCTACGTCAGACATCTCACCGGCACCGTCAAAGCTCCCTTCGACACAACCTTCGCAGACTATGCCCAATGGCCCATCATCGATAGCAATCTTCTCTCCGCTCTCTTCTCCACGGTCTCTCAATCCATCTTACCATATATTATCACCTCCTCCACCGCAAATGAAGCCTGGACCGTTCTTGAACGACGTCTTCAACCAACCAGCCGCTCCCGCGTTATCCAGCTCAAAAATGAGCTCTACCGCATGCAAATGAAGGATCTCCCTATGCAACAGTACCTAACCCGCATCAAAACCATAGTGGACAACATATCCGCCTCCGGATAAAAAATTGACCTGGAAATAATCATGCTGAACATCCTCAACGGTCTTCCTCCCACGTTCAATTCCTTCAAATCAACCATCAGGAACTCTCTTCTTCCAATAGACCTCGACACCTTCTACGCACTTCTTTGCAATGAACAAATCCACCTACAACAAGAAAATCAACAAGATCAATCCATCAACGCCACTACCACTGCCCTCTATGCCGCCACCTCCAACTCATATCGCAGCCGCAACAACAACAACAAACGGTTCAGCAAACCCAAGAACTGGCAATAGATCCAACCCGTTCCGGCATATCAACTCCCTTCAGTCGCGCCGCAACCCTCAGCAAGACCAATATGCCAAATCTACAGCAAACTCGGACACGTCGCACTCAACTGCTGGCACCATTTTAATCCCAAATACGCTCCAACAGATTCAAGACAACCGCGGGTTCTCTTCGCAAATCCCACCACCCCCATCAGTAAATACTAGATTCTTGACTCCGGCGCTTCCACTCACCTTACCCCGGACGCCGCTCAACTCTACTACCCGTCGGCTTACCAAGGCTCGGACACGATGTCTACCGCTAACGGAACCTCACTACCTATCAACACCGCCGATCAAGGCCTTCTCCCCCTTCCAGACACCTCTCGTAAGCTACATCTCCACAACCTTCTTCACGTACCTTCTCTCACCCACAACCTCCTCTCCGTCTCCAAGCTCACTTCCGACAATTTCATTTCTATCTCTTTCGATGCTAAAGGTTTTGTCATTAAGGACTTACGGGACCAACGTCCTCTGCTTCATGGACACCTTCATAATGGGATATACCACATTCGCATCTCCCCGGACAATAGTCAAGAGGCACTCACGACATCCACTTCGCCATCTCACAATTGGCATTCTCGTCTTGATCACTCGAGCAAGGAAATCCTCACCGTCCTTGCCCGCCATTTTCCCGAAATTACTACTGTACACAGTTCTTTTATTTGCAATTCTTGTAACCAGGCTAAAAGCCACAAACTAGTTTTCAATAAAAGAATTTCCGTCACCACCGCCCCCTTCGAGCTAATTCATACTGACGTCTGGGGTCCGGCACCGCATCCTTCCTTAGACGGACACAAATATTACATAATCTTTATTGACGACTATACTCGCTTCTCTTGGCTCTACTTTCTTTACACTAAAAATGAAGCACTCAACACATTTAAAAACTTATGTAATATGGTGAAAACTCAACACAACCGGATTCCCAAAATTCTTCGCTCCGACGGCGGTGGAGAATTCACCAGTCACGCGTTCTGTACTTACCTTCAAGATAACGGCATCCTACATCAGCTTACATGTCCCCATACGCCGGAATAGAACGGCCTCGCCGAACGCAAACATCGTCACCTGCTAGATCTTACCCGCGCACTCCTACACGAATCCGATTTACCGCCCAAATTCTGGGCCTTGGCTATTTCCACCGCTCACTACTTCATCAACAAACTACCATCCAAATCGATCTCTAATCAAATCCCTTTTCAACTTCTGCACGGTACCCCGCCTACCTACACTCATCTTCGAACGTTTGGATGCTTGTGCTATCTGTGGCTGAAGCTGTATTCCACAGACAAATTCTCCCCAAGTTCACAACCATGTATCTGTCTTGGTTACTCACCGCGGCACAAAGGTTACATCTGTCACAACAGTGTCATCGGTCGTACCTACATATCAAGACACGTGGTCTTCTACGAATGTAATTTTCCCTACAAAACATCCCCTACCCCGGTTACCGCCGTCCAACACTCTCAGCACTCTAACATACCTCCCCTCCTCCTAATACCTTCATCTACTCTACCTCCTCCTCATCCGCCTCACAGCCAAACAAATACCCAACCACCCCCCACTTCCGTCATTAACTCTCCCCAACCCTCACCTCAAGCGATCAGTTATACCTCTCCCAACCCGCCTAATCCCAGTCCTTCTCCACACAACAATACCAAAGTCACTCAGACTCACCCAATGCAAACACGTCTAAAGTTCGGGATTCTTAAACCCAAACAGGTCTTCAACCTGCTCACCCAACTTAATCCGCAAACCACCCCCACAACCTACATTCAAGCTCTTAAAATCGACCACTGGCGGAACGCCATGACTGCTGAATTCGACGCTCTACACAAGCAAGCCACCTGGACTCTCGTTCCTCCACCCCCAAACAAATCGGTACTAGGATGCAAATAGACGTACAAAATAAAACTTATTCCCAATGTACAAGTCGATCTCTATAAAGCCCGATTAGTCGCTCTCGGCTATGATCAAAAATTCGGGATCAACTACACCGAGACCTTCAGTCCAGTCGCGAAGATGTCAACCATACGTCTTCTGCTCACGCTCGCCCTCAACCGTCAATGGCCCATATTCCAACTCGACATATCCAACGCATTCCTACACTACGGGAAAACACGCGATTACCGTCGGATTTTTCCGGCAGAAAATTGTGCGCCAGTAATAACGTCGCAGGCAACGGCGGAATTGTTCGACGAAAAGCTTGCGACGACCTTTCCGGTGCAAATTACGCCGAAAAATTACCAACGCCTGTTCCGTCGGCCAATCCGATGGTATATGAATGTCTGAACCATTTCCGTCGCACGTTACGGCGGAACATTTCCGGCGTACGTTACCGGCGAACATTGCGCCGGCGTATTTAAACTCAACGAAATCTGACCGACGTATAATGCGTCGAAAATTATACCGGCGTCACCAGCGTCAAAACCGTCGGAACTTCCGCCGGTGTTGACCTCGATTTTGCCCAGAATCGGGCTTGGAGAGTTGACTTGGTCAAATTGACCAAGCCAGACCCCAAGACCCTCCCCAATGGGTTCAATGAGTCGAGTCGAGTCTGTTGAGCCTGGACTTGGACCCTGGGTCAACCAGGTTGACCAAGTCAACCAAGGTTGACCACTTAGCCCATTTAGAGCCCAAATCAAGTTTAGATGCACTTGGACCTTGGCTTGGCTCAATCCCTCATCCCCATGGACCCCCTTGACTGGTTTGACCAAGTCAAACGTTGACTTGGTCAACCATGGCTCTAAATAGGCCTTAATCACTCAATTAAGTGGATTTAAGAGCCTATTTAATGCCCAAAATCAATTCCCTTTGTTTTAAAATTGAAACCACGGCCAAAACCGACCCTTTTCCCTCCTATTTAACTCCCCATCCAATCTTAGCCGTCGATCAAAGGTATAGGCGTATAAATAGGGATTTTTTAGGGTTGGAGAGGGATCTTTTTGCTCTTGCTTTCTCTAGAGACTCCCGCAGCCTCTGAGATTTTCTGTGAGAGCTCCCACGACCTCCCACGACCTTTCCCGACCAAACTCAGCGGCCAGAAGCTCGCCGGCGGCGAGATCCCGACGAACCCGAGCCCGAAATTCCTTCCAAGGCTTCATCCCGTCGATCGAGCGTGCGTTGGATCTAGACGTCAACTAGGAAGTTATTCCTTGAGATCCCACGAGTCCAACGAGCCCAAGATCTCCCGAATCCACCGTGTGGATTGAGGTAAACTAAACCCTAGGTTAGGGCACGTCGATCTAAATAGTTATCAATATAATCCATATTTAGTCTTGAAAAACATCCCCCATTGATGCTCTTCATACATACTACCTGTGTTTAAAATTTTGTGAGGTTTCGTCCAGTGATTTGAGAGAACGAGGCGAAAATAGGATTAGGGTTTCGGTTCCGGCTGTGTTGATCTTCGGAGGATCATAGCCGTTGATTTTCGGATCAACGGCCGTGATCTGGTCATTCCGCCGTTCGTCCGAACGGCGCCATCTGCCCCGTCGAACGAGCTCGCGTCCGACTTGATCACCGCCGTCCGGATCAGCGGAGAATCCAACGGCTCCCGTGCGTGCTGACTCGGATAAGTCAGCCGCCGCGCCGTCCGCTAATGATTGGCGATGATTGCGCCGTCGCGCAATCATCGCCAATGATTGGAAAGCGCGTCCCGTGACCGCGGAACCAACCGGATTGCGCCACGTGGCGCACCGACAGCCGCCGCCGCCAATTTTTAATAAAAAAATTCTTTTATTTATTTTTAAGCCTATTTTAGTTTCAAAAATGAGTAGAAAATTCGTTTTTTGTCCGATTTTCGCGTACAATACCTCGTTGGATTCGTATCGTCGTCCTCTACCTGATAAAAACTTTTTTTTTACAAAAATGATCTATGGATTTTAATTTATTTTAAAAACAGCAATATAACCTTTTTTATTATTATTTAAATAATTATTTTTATGTAATTAGTATTATATTACTATTTTAATAATTATTTATCATAATAACCATTATAAGCTTACTGTTTTGTATTATTATTATTATTATTATTATTATAAAAAATGTATTTTCACTAACTAAATATTATTTTAACTATTTAGATTATTTTAATTACTAAAATATATATATTATTATTACATATACATGTATATTTAAATTATTTTAGGCTTCAGAACTATTAAAATATTATTTTATGATATTTTATTTTTTTTATATTATATTATTTATTTTTGATTATTTTAAAATCTATTTATTGTTTTAAAACTTTGAAAATACATAATATTTTCGTTTTCGATCCGTTTTTAACGCACAACGTCTTGTTTTGAACGTATTTAGATTATGCACATTCTGGATTTAGATTTACTCAAAATTTCTGGATCTGTCTGTAGTTATTTTGAAAACAGTCAGTTGCACTATTTTAGAACTATTTAATTATGTTCTTTAAACTTTGAAATTGTGTAATTTTCTCATTTTGAGTCGGATTTTTGTGCACAGCACCTTGTTTTGAGTGTACTTTGAATTCTGCACAGTTAAAAACTATGTTTGAATAAAAATTATGTCTGTAGTTTCTGTTATGCCAAAAATAGTGAAATGACACTATTTTAAAACATTATTTTATTGTGTTTAGACTTCGGAAATTCGTATCTTCGTCGTTTAAAGTCGGATTTTGACGTGTAACCCCTCGTTCTTTTCAGAAAAGTGAGCTTTATGTTTTGAAACCATTTCCAGCCCCTGATTTTGGCTGTATGAATATATTTCTATTTTGATCCTATTATTTGGGGATTTTGATATTTATATATTAATATAATAACTATTTTCAGGATACAAACTACTTTCAATTTGCTTGAGACTTCGTTAGGGTAGTCAGTGGGTCTCCCTATACTTAGGTATCATGAATCTACGTATTTTCAATTATTCTTATTTTCCAAAAATATATTTATATCTGTAAGTACTTTTAAATTATTTTAAAACTACTTATACATAAATCCTAATTTTGGGAGATCCGCTATTCGATGAAATTTTAGACACAGGTTCTATGAATGAAGAGTAATTGTGGGGGAGTGGATTAGTGGGTGATTGAGTCCCAATCATTCACTAATCCTTTCTTTAGGTGTCTTTACTTTTTCTTTCGTATATTGCATGTGTAGGTCGCACTACCACCACTTAGTTTAGGCTCTCCTAGATCTAAGGACATGGCGTGTTTATTTTATTTATGTATTCCTCTGCATTTATTATCCTGAGAGTTAGTGTAAACATCACTTTAAACTTTTACAACGTAGTGACACCCTAAGGACAAAAATTAAGGACCTGTCTAGCGAACTTAGAAGTTTTTTAGGAGCTAGGATAGATCCCAGAACGACATGAAAACTTTAACATTTAAACTTAGTGACATCATAAACCTCACAGAATTTTCTAGGGATTTTTAGGATTCTTTAGACCCCTTAGTTAACTAACCATAGTTAACTGGCTAAGTAAAGCACCGAGACCTTCCGAAAATTACAATAATTACATATTAGGTCAGAAAATTATCCATAATGGCTTGATTTGTTCAGAATATGATCCTTGACCTTAGATAAATAGGGCTCCTCAGTTTGACTCTAGGTTGACCCTTAATTTGACCATAGGTGGAAATTACCGTTTTGCCCCTAATAAATCATTAAAAATTATTAAAAATCTCAAATCTTCTTCAAACACTTGGGAACACTTTCTCTGGTCATTCCTGACCTTTGGGGGTGATTCCAATCAGTTTGGAGCTTGTTTGGAGCAAAACAGTAAAAAAAGGCCCTTTATTAGGAAATTTAGAAAATTCCCTTAAATACCCGATCTTTAGAAATTCATAACTAATTGTATAAAATTTTAAATTAGGCAAACTCACTTGCATTGGATTCCAATTAGGGCCTAGTATTTATTAAAAATCTTAGGTTTCCAGAAAATGGCTTATATTAGAAAGTCAACTTTTTGGTCAACCGTAGTTCATTTAGGGCCCGAAGTTTAGAAAATTCATAACTTTGCCTAGAAAACTCCGATTTCAGCCTACTACCTGTCTAACTACTCGTATTAAGGTCTAGTATTTTCCTAGAGTGATAGGAGACTCAAACCTAGCCTATTTCCTATAGTGACCTTTTGGACCCTTAGCTCAATTCCTAGAAAGACCCAGACTTTCCAAAATTGGCTAATATCACTTGAACTTTAAATATAAGTATCCTAAGTTCTTAAAACCGACCAACAAACTAAAATAATTAAAATGGACCCTAATCCACTAATATTTGAATTTCAAATAAAATATCCTTTTTAGACCCCCAATATACCTGAACTCTATATAACTTTAACTAACTATCCCACTTATGATCTATCCAAACCACACAAGCCTTACACACACATAGAATTGTTTGCTAGGGCACCACTTCTAGATCTAGGTTAGGCCGCTGGGTTTTATTTTTCTGCTGTGTGCCGGAGCTTTCCGTGGTTTTTCACTGCATGTTGTTTGAAAAATGATTGGTGTGTTTGCTTACTTTTTCTACACTCTGGATGTGAGCGTTAGACTTACCCATAGGTTAGGAGCGCTATATATATACTGTTCTTCCGTGCAGGTGGCCATGCTCATGCTGATAAAAGGGGGGGCAATATCATGATTTCTAATAATGTGTTTTATGCAGGTGCTTGCTCAGCTCCCCCTAAATAAAAATGAGGGCTAAAATTAATAATTATAACTGCACAGATGGAGCTGCTTAGCTCTCATAATTAAGAGCATGGCTTGGCACATGGTCAATGGTGTTAGCATTTTCATTTTTCATATAAACTGCTTGGGATGATTTTTATTAGGATAACCTTGCAGGGGCTTTAGAATTTTCTGTTTTCTATTTGATGTAAAAATTTGTAATAATTGTTAAGAGTTGTGAAAACAACTTTTGAGTTGGGATATTCTTATCCAGCTCGGATTCTAAAAGAAGAAGGCATCCCTAAGGGGAGAGTCTTCTTCCATTTGGAAGATCGAGCTGGATGGCTTTATATATCCAAAGAGAAAAGGCAATACCCCCATATTAGGGGAATTGTCTATTCGTTTGGATATTCAAGCCACGACGGATCCAAGGAGTCCAAGGAGGAGAAATCCAAGAAGTCCAAGGAGAATATATCCAGAAGACTAAAGATTTGAAGACCCAATATCTCACTCAAAGTTGTTGGCGTCTGTCATAGGCTTAGAAACCCGGGTTGTTGGCAGTGGTGCCCGGCCACTTTACTTTTCTGCATACCCTGGGTTGTAACTAAAGGGCAGTTAGCCTATGGACATTTATTTGATTAGTTTGTGAATTTATATTGATGTGCTTACCTGATTGCGCTTAGAAATATCTGCTTTTTCTAGGTTTCTTTCTTGCATGTCGTTTTTATTTTCGCCTGGATCGTATTAGGCTCATTAAGGACTATAAAATTCTTCTACTCGTAATTAATCTCTAAAAATTTAAGTTTTAAATAACATAGAAATTTAACGAACCTAGGGAATTGCCGGAATTGTTCGGGGTCGCAGCATATTATTGCATTTCTTCTTTTCCTTGTTATAAGACATCTCCCTGCCTGCGGGTAGAGTCCGGATAATCTGGCCTATGAGAATGAAGTGCCGGACCTAGGGAGACTCAGTCTTTTCTAAAAATTATTTTATATTAAGCCTGTTTTTAAAATCCAAAGCATTCATGAGCTGATATTTCAACTAGCATGCATTGCATTAGTAACCAACTAATTAAAATTTAATTGCATCAGCTAGGGGCATTCACCCAACATAAGTTCAGGACCACTTAGGAAATTCTCTAGATGTCGGTCCTCTTTCCAATAAACTGTACCTCCCACCCATCTTTCATAATTGACCTGATAGCATGGTTTTGAAGCGATTATCTTGTTAGCTGGCTCCCTCAATCCAGGCCGGGATAAGTCCAGACCTTTGCATCGCATTAGCTAGGACACTGGTCTTAGTGTGTGTCGAACACTAAGTCCAAACTAGATTTAAGATTCGAGGCTACTACATTCGGTCTTGTAGTAAGCCTTAAATAGTAGGTAGGTCCTTTCTTTTTAGGGACCCTAAATCCTACTTATCCGCGTTACAGGATGACGCCACCTCCATCATTCTCTCACGCATGTGGTTGATTGTTTGTCTTTCTTTTTCCAGTTTCTCTCTAGTGTCCTAGAGTCTTCGAATGTTGGTTTGAGCAACGCATGTCGATTCAGCCCTTCGGACCTTTCTTCCTTTTGAGTAGGATTTCCTTGTCTATACCCTTGTGTCGATCCAACTTTAGGAGAGGATAATGTATAATCCTTAATCGAGAGTTTTCTCAGGCTCCGGCCTGGGATGTAATTAACCACGGGGGCTTGTGCCCGTGGGAAACTCGGTCCCACATCTACTAAATCCCATTCGAACTCTTGCATCGGATGGGGAAAACCCGTGACTATGTCGTGTATATTGCTACCCATCGAGGTGTATTGGTGAAAGCCTCTATCCCCAATGGTTAGTCGTATGCACGATCCAATCTGTCCCTTCCAATTGACCCGTTCGCGCGGTGCTCTTTCGGAGGTCCACAGCTGGAAAAAGTCATATTTCTCGAAACCGAACCCCTCTGGCCGTCATTCGTTTCCTTCCATTCTCTCACTTCGACTGCTTCGCCCGTCGCCCTCCGTCGCCGTTTGTCGCTCGCTGTGGTTAGACGTCGCCGACGGTCACCGGACTTCGCCGAGCCTCTCTCATTCCACGCTGCCTCTCTCATTCCACGCCCTCCGTCGACGGTATTTGTTTTTTCATTTTTTTTTTCCTATTTCGGTTGGATTACATATAGGATTAGCCTTAAGTCCATATCTTTTTGCTTTAGTCATGGTTGTTATCACTAGATATTTGCTAGAGGATGTACCTTGGTGCATGCTTTTTGTTGATGATATTGTTCTTGTTGATAAGACTAGAGAGGGATTTGAAGGTAAACTTTGATTATGGAGATCAACATTAGTCCATATCTTTTTGCTTTAGTCATGGTTGTTAGCACTAGACATTTGCTAGAGGATGTACCTTGGTGCATGCTTTTTGTTGATGATATTGTTCTTGTTGATAAGACTAGAGAGGGAGATGAAGGTAAACTTGGATTATGGAGATCAACATTAGTCTATTTTTTTGTGCTTTAGTCATGGTTGTTAGCACTAGACATTTGCTAGAGGATGTACCTTGGTGCATGCTTTTTGTTGATGATATTGTTCTTGTTGATAAGACTAGAGAGGGAGTTGAAGGTAAACTTGGATTATGGAGATCAACATTAGTTTATTTTTTTGTGTTTTAGTCATGGTTGTTAGCACTAGACATTTGCTAGAGGATGTACCTTGGTGCATGCTTTTTGTTGATGATATTGTTCTTGTTGATAAGACTAGAGAGGGAGTTGAAGGTAAACTTGGATTATGGAGATCAACATTACTCCATATCTTTTTGCTTTAGTAGTTAGTAGACCTAGTGAGGGGATTGTGACTTTGAGCGTTCAAGTCATTAATAAGTGTAACACATTTTAAATATCTTGGATCTACTATTCAGAGTGATGGTGAAATAGATATGGATATTATAATATCTTTTTAATTAGATATATATATAAATCCATTACTTTTTTACTCTTATATATAGGTTATGGATATTAGAAATCAAAGAAGTTGGATGTATAACCAATTATCTCAAGGTCGGAAGACATTAACAGATGAATTCATCAATGGGGTGAACTTTTTCATTCAGCAAGCGAAACAGCTGGCCAGCTTTATATCAGAAGGAAAGTTTCGATGTCCATGTTATAAACACAAAAATCTAGTGCACCTAGAACCAGATGATGTAACTGTTGATCTGTATCGCAGAGGATTCATGCCACGGTATTGGTATTGGACTTCTCATGGTGAGTATGAGCCACAATTTGATTATCAATGCGGTCCTTCTACAAGTAGTAATGTTGCTGAGGCTGAAAACATCCGTCCAAATCTTAAGGAATTAGTTCATGATGCAACTGGAATTCAAACTGAACAAAATACATAAGAGTTACCGAATGCACAAAATTTTTATGATTTATTGCATGCTGCCCAACAACCAATCTGGAAAGGGTGCACGACTCACTCAGAATTATCTGTTGCTGTGAAGATGTTAAGCATCAAGGCTGAATATAATGTTGCTCGTGAATATTTTAATCAATTCATTGGGCTGCTTAAGAAAACCAATCCGACAGATAATTTAATTCCTATAGATCTATATCGGACAAAGAAGTTAGTTTCCAAACTTGGTTTGACATACATAAAGATAGATTATTGTATGAATGGATGCATGTTATACTTTAAAGAAGATATCGCAAAAATTGTATGCCGTTATTACAATGCACCAAGATTTAAACCCAAATCTAGAAATAGAAGGAAGCAGAAGGATGTGTCTGTTAGTAGGATGTTCTACTTTCTAATAATTCCGAGACTACAACGGCTATATGCATCCATGAGATCTGCTGCACATATGAGATGACATAATGATCACATTCCACAAGAAGGTGTTATCACACATCCATCAGAAGCAGGGGTTTGGAAGCACTTTGATCGTACACATCCCACATTCGCGGCAGAACCAAGAAATGTCAGATTAGGTTTATGCGCAGATGGTTTTACTCCATTCAGTCAGTCGGCTACACCGTACTCATGTTGGCCTGTGATACTCACTCCTTACAATCTTCCTCCAGAGTTATGTATGACTACTCCTTATATGTTTCTATCACTTATAATTTCAGGGCCACATAATCCAAAATTAAATATTGGCGTATTCTTACAACCTCTGATTGATGATTTAAGTTTATTATGGGAAGAGAGAGTAAGTACATATGATATCTCCACCAAATAGAATTTTACACTAAGAGCAGCATTACTTTGGACAATTGATGACTTTCCTGCATATGGTATGCTCTCAGGTTGGAACACTTCAGGCAAGTTAGCTTGTCCATATTGTATGGAAAATATAAAATCATTCACTTTAAAGTATGGTAGGAAGAACACTTGGTTCGATTGTCATCGAATGTTTTTGCTTCAAAGTCATCCTTTCAGGCGAAATAAAGAAGCGTTTACTAAAAATAAAATGGTGATGTTTCAACCTCCTCCAAGATTCAGTAGTGAAGAAATTTTTGAAAGAGTAGAGTTCTTGCCCACCATAATGGAATCTCCAACATTAGCTGAGATCAGATTGCCAGAATATGGTGTCAACCATAATTGGACCAAGAAAAGTATTTTTTGGTCGTTGTCATATTGGAGAACAAACTTGATTAGATATAACTTGGATGTTATGCATATAGAGAAAAATGTTTTTGATAATATTTTCTTACTTAAGCTAATAATCTTATATATTATATATCATATGTATTTGATTGCAGAAAGAGTTTTGTTGGCTGCCCCAACACAATGACAGGATTAGAAAGAATTTTGAGAAGCGTGGGTCTACTCGGATGCGCGATATGTTCACAGATATTAGAAAGTCTGGGAAGCGACCATTGTGGATTGGAGAGGTTATATGGGCTGAGTTGAATGCAGCTTGGGGCAGCGAAGAGTACAGTAGGAAGAGGGATCAGAATCGACAGAACAGAGCTTCTGATGTTGGTGGGTTGGGAAGTTCACTTCATACAGGCGGCTCTGTTCCACATACTGAGCACAGGCGACGTTTGGTAATGAATTTTAAATATTTTTTAAAATTGTTTTTTGATCTATATTAATAAAATTCTCTTAATTCAAACAGAAAGCGATGCTTAGTAGAGAACCAACTCCTGTTGAATTGCATAGTCGCACTCATAAGCGATAGGAGGATCAACAGTGGATTGATGAGAGATCAAGAAAAGCCTATGTAAGTATATTTTTATATATGTTTAATATTTTCTAAGTTTTAGTTTAACTATATATATTTATATTATACTTTCACAGGAGGATTATACACGGCTTCGAAAGACTCATGCCGCATCAGGTGAGGGCTCTTCTAGCGGCTCTATGGAGTATTCTGAGTATCGCATCTGGTCGCAGGCTGTCGGAGGAATGCAGCATGGTTGTAATATCTCGTTTCCTTACTGTTCCTCTCTGATTTGGATTTTCCTCCCAGAATCGGCCAGGACGAAGTTTGGATCGTCCAGGCCGATCAGTGCATTGAACAGCTGATTTCTGGTGTGTTTTCTGGAAGGATTTCTGCACAGATCGTCCAGGCCGATCGTGAGATCGTCCAGGACGATCGTACTGTAGAAATGATCGGCCAGACAATAGCCCTGAGTGAGGTCCAGGACGATCTGGTTTTGGTCGGATCGTCCCGGGACGATAGCTCGATCGGCCAGGCCGATATGAGTAAGTTATAAGGAAATGAGCTCGTTTTGAGGAGAGAGAAAATCAAAATTTAAAAATCAGATATTTTGTAGAGAGAGAAAGAGAAAGGAAGAAAAGAGAAAAGCTGGTTTTTGGAGACCGCGGAGCGCTTTTCGTCCGACGCTGCTGTTGGGAAAAGTGTAGATCTCGTGGTAAGGACTCCGAACCCTGTTTCTGTTTTCGAAGATTTTGTGTTTTGACCGAGATATGATTTGTTTTGTGTTTTCGTAGTCGACTTTTCGACATGATTTTGATTTGACAAGACTTTCACCGCACAACTTTTAGTATGTTATAGATATGATTATTGTACACGATTTGACTGTATTCTACGAAGATTTTACCGGTCGGAATTGATTCTACGTGATTTTAATCGAATAGAAAAGAATCAGGACTTGATTTGATTTGATTTCTATAGGACAATAGTCTTGTATTGATGTTATTGATATTCTACTGTAATTTGGAAAGATTTGGAAACTGTGTCTTTTTGCAGGATTTTTGTGTAAATTTGACCGACTACCGTTATGCTGCCCGATTTTCGTACGATTCCTGAATTGTATGAAATTGATAGATTGAACTGATATGCATTGATTATTGATATGATTGCTTTAATATTGACTATTGAATTGCTTACTGATTGAATTGACTATTGATACTGATCGCAAGTGGAACCTGGTTGAACATTGGTGGAGATTGATATTGATACCTGTACAGGATGGTGGGCCGACGGGCTTTCCTTTAAACCATTGATTATTGATATAACGATTGGGAGCTATAAGGAGTTTATTAATATGCCGATGGGCGAAAAGAGTGACGACTCTTATTGATTGAACCAATGTATTATCTACAACAGCAATATGGATTCTACAACAGCAACATAGCCAGTAGATTGTACTTGTTCAGTATATAGTATTGAATTGCATGTTTACTGTATTGTTTTATAGATTCCTGCTTTATCGACTTTGATTGGATTTACTAGATCGTACGATTTCTTTGATTTCACTGATTGATTTCTGTGCATCGACATTGAGCATTGATATAGAAATGGATATAGATATTGCATTGATAGCATGGACATCGTACTACTGCTTATAGAATTATTGATACTTCTGCCTATAGATTCATTGTATTTCCGCCGTATCGTTTTTCTCTACTGATTCTATTGATTTGATCGTATCGATTTGATTGACGACGTTGATTGATTTAATTGATTATCGAATTGCCTGCTGCTGCATTGACTGGTTTTATTGACTATTGATTTCCGCTGCATTGACTCATTGACCATTGACTGATTCAGATTGATAGATTGACATGCATATTGATAGCATTGCCGTGCTTTGATTTCAGTTATAGGTATTAGGTGACCTGCTGGGCTTTGTAAAGCTCATTATATGTGGTTGATATTTTCAGATCAGTGCTCGGGAGCAGGAGATAGGATTTGATCCAGATCTGCAGGTTTTTAGTTCTTTTGTAGATAGATGATTCTTTTGTACTCAGGACAGGATAGTTTCCTTTCTTGTATTGATAGTATAGTTCCTGAGTATTGTTTATGATGTTTTGTGATATGAATCGACAGTTATATTGAACTTTTAAATGTTATAGATGTTTGATAGAATGCTTACTGAAGGTTTATAGATAACTCTGGTAAATTGTGGTGAAATTGATTGACATTCTTTCCAAGTTGGATCTCGGGCCGTGACAATGGTAGAGTATATAGCTTAGGTGCGCAAGCTCAGGCATACGAGGGGATGACATCCTCTACTACATCCAGTTCGCATGAGTCCTTACAAGCTCAACAAATAAGTGCTCTTCAAGCTGAGCTAGAACAAGTAAGAAAATCACAAGCTGATTGGCAAGCTCAGCTGCAAGCACAGGTTCAAGCTCAGCTGCAAGCATAGGTTCAAACAATTATTCAGCAACACAATCAGTTGTTGGATGAAATGCGCAAGATGAGGGAGCAGCTGAGTGGAAAAGACGTAGCTCCACCTGAGGAGGAGTCCACGGAGTCAGAGTAGTTTAATTTAGTTTATACGAACTTGTTTATTTCTGTGAACATGTTTTATTGAACAGTTTCTTTTAATGTGATGTTTTTAGTTTATTGTTAGTACTAAACTGTTTCTTTTAATGTTATAAACTGTTGTGAAACTGTGATAAAATTGTTGATCTGTTGTAATGTTACAATTGAAATATTGTAGAATTGATATTTGTATAGGTTTGCAGGTGTGGAAATTTGATTGTTGGTTGTGAAGGAAATTTTTTTTTGTCAATGCTACAGGTTTCTGGCGGAATTTGCGCCGGAAAAGATGATACAACGAATTGTATCGTACGTACCGACGTCTTTGTACTGTCGGAACTTACCGGCGCATGTACCGGCGACATATGTGCTGGTATTTACCGGCGTATACTTTGCGTCGCAAGCGAAATCGTGGGGTTTCTACGTCACACTTTGCGGCGTTTTATCCGCCGGTAAGGTCTGGCGCATAATGCTACGCTAATTACCGGCGCATATGGCGCCGGAATTAAGACGTTTTTTAACGTCGACAACTATCCGTTTTTTCGACGGTAATGCGTAAGAAACTGCGCCGGAGAACTTTCCGGCGCAAATTATGCGCCGGAAAGAAATTATTGACGCGACTTAAACCGGCAGACAAATATACGCCGAAATATGCGACGGAAACTATATTTTTCGTCGGATTTTTAATTATGCCGGCGGATTTTTTCTGACGGTAATAAGGGTTTTTCCTGTAGTGCTACACGGAGATCTCCATGACGACATCTACATGCGCCAACCACCTGGCTTCATCGATCCGCAACAACCCTCCGCGGTGTGCAAACTTCACAAATCCCTCTACGATCTTAAACAAGCACCGAGGCAATGGTTTCAAAAACTGACCAGCTTTCTGCAATCACAAGGCTTTGGGTTTAGTCGTTCCGACCCCTCCCTTCTCATTTTTCATAAAGACAAAATTCAACTTTATATCCTTATTTACGTTGACGATTTCTTAGTGACAGGCAACAACGACACCGCAATTCGTCATATCCTCCAACAATTACAGTCCCAATTCGCCCTCAAGCAACTCGACAATGTCTCGCTCTTCCTTCAGGTCACCCAATCCAAAACTGGCTACTTCTTGTCTCAAGAACATTATGCTAATAAAATTCTTAATGATGCAAGATACGAAGACTGTAAGCCCGCTCCAACTCCGGTCACGCCCCTCACCAAACAGAAGGAACAAAACACTCAACCATTTCCGGACCCGTTGCTCTACCTCTGCCTAGTAGGTTCACTACAATATCTTTCCATCACAAGGCCGGATATCGCCTTCGCAACATACCTTGTGTGTCAACATATGCAAACTCCAACCGAACAAGACTTCAAAGCACTCAAACGCCTACTCCACTACATCAAAGGCACCCTATCATTCAGACTACCAATCACTGTCGTATTGCTGGACTTACACTCCTACTCGGACGGGGACTGGGCGTCCGATGCTACCAATCGGAAGTCGATTTCCGACTTCTGCACTTTTCTCGGTCCAAACCTCATCTCCTGGACCGTTAAAAAGCAAGCCATTGTAGCAAAATCCTCAACTGAAGCCGAGTATAGGTCCCTCTCCGTAGCCACTTCGGAAGTCATTTGGCTTCGTCGCCTTGCTGCCGGACTCAACCTCAAGCAGCACTCTCCGACCATAGTCCACTGCGACAACACCTCGGCCATGGCCATTGCTAAAAACCTGATCTTTCACGCAAGAACAAAGCACAACGAGATCGACTATCACTTCATTCGTCAGCATATAAGCTCTGGCAACATCAAGCTCGAACACATCTCCTCCAAAGATCAAATAGCGGACATCCTAACTAAGCCCTTCTCAATTGCTCGGTTCAACAAACTAAGAAGCAAATTAACCATTCAGACGCCGAATGCTTAATTTGAGGGAGGCTATTAGCAGATAAAGACACTTAAGCATATAACCATTATTTTGTATTTACAATTTTACCTTTAATTAGTCTATTTTAGCCATTTACTGTACCAGCTTTATGACATGAATACTATATTTCTTTTCCCCTCTATTTCTGATATCTTCTTCCTCTTCTTGTCTTTCAGTTTCTTCCTGTAAAGCTCTCAAGAAGTTCTCCTAAAATTTTATCAATGTAGGTGACTTCTTCACAGTTTACAGGCATCGTTGTAACAATCCATGCGAAGACATCTAAGTCATTCTTAAGGGTTTGGATGAGCTCACACTATACTTGTCACTGAAATAAGCATTAATTCTAAGGACCTAGACTAACTCACCCTCGAAAGTGAGTACTTCTTTAACTACATCTACCACTTCCAAGTTTGGACCCTACACCACATCTAACTAGAAGACTTCTTGGGAGTTTTCCACCTTGCATATTGCTCATATATAATAGGTGCACTATTGGATGAGGTTCTTTTCCTCTCTGTATCACTATCTCACACACACTCTCACTCTTTTAATTACGCCTAAGCCATTCCCATGCCACAATTCATCTTCCCTATTTATCTATTCTTTCTCTCTCTATCTCTCTTAATATATTTATCTCTCTCCCGCTTACTCTACCTATCCCACTCTCTTTCTCTCTATCTCTCTATCTCTCTCTTTCCCCTTCCTTCCATGCTCCCCCTCTTCATCTATCTTTCTCTCTAACCCTCTTCCTATCTCACAATCTCTATCTTATCTCTCTATGATTTTCCCTACCCTCCCTCTCACTTGATGCTATCTCTCTCTCTCTCTCTCTCTCTCTCTCTCTCTCTCTCTCTCTCTCTCTCTCTCTCTCTCTCTCTCTCTCTCTCTCTCTCTCTCTCCTCACCCTCTCTCTATCTCTAGTGGTCAATCTTTCTACCCCTCATCTCTTCCTCTCTCTTTATTGCCTACTCTCTCCCCCTCTCTATTGATCTTTCTCTCTCAGTAGCACTAAATCTCTTACTCTCTTTTATGCTTTCGCTTATCTTTATTTACCTCTTTTTTCTCTCTAATTGCAACAACTCAAAAGCAAAAAACGAACTTATTTGGAAAAATATGAAAAAGCTTGAAGTGGAGCATTATGGCTCTAATTTGGTAAGCATTGCGACATTATGCTAAGAGTGCAGCGATGCTGATAATCGACATTACGAAGCTCAATGCTTTGTTCACATAAATTTTGGATTCGACATGTAGCACTACGGTGTTGGGTACGAAAACTGTGGCATTGGGCCGCTATCATTATTTATATTATATATATATATATATATATATATATATATATATATATATATATATATATATATATATATATATATATATATATATATATATATATATATATATATATATATATATATATATATATACCTTGCCATTTCCCTCACCCTCCCTCACTCCCTCGTTGCTTTGTTGGAAAGAAAGCAAAGGAAAAAAAGAAGAAGAAGAAGAAGAGAGAGAAAGGCTTTTGGGTCATTTTGATTCGACATTTCCTATTATGGATTTTGTTATATTTGTTACAAGTAAATGTTATCTTATTTGTGTTTTTTATAATTTTGATTTCTAAGAATTTTATCTCTCTTAAATCTGTCAAAAATACATTATCTTCTAATTTAGTAAGCTTTCATCATATAACTTTTTATATGTTATATATTTAATCATTATAAATAATTTGATACGATTTTATTTCATTTTTACTCGTTAAATATGTAATAACTAAAATATGTTAAATAAATTTATTTGAAAAATATGAAAATTCTAAAGTTGAGGAGAAAGAAAGGTTTTTGGATCATATTTATCAATCATTCCTATTACAAATTTTGTTTTATTCGTTGTAAAATCTCTTACTTTTGTTTTCAATTATTTTGATTTCTACAATTTTATCTCTCATAAATCTACCAAAAATATATCATCTCCTAATTCACCATGCAAGTTTGGATATATTATAGATTTGATAATTCTGAATGATTTGATATGATTTTATTGTATTTTAAATAAAGTACTGAATGATATTATATACATGATATGATAACTCCATATAATGGCTTACGAATCCACGTAATTCACTAATTGAGAGTCATAAGGAGCTGGAGATTAATTCGAAGTTATAAGGAGTCGAGGCAAATGGTTCACGTGATTCAAGGGGAGTTATAATGAGTACATTGATTGGGAGTTATAAGGGGTGACTGATTGTAAGTTATAAGTGCAGGAGCAAGATACCCTTAAGATACACGTATTGAATATATGAATATTAATGCAGACACTACTGTGATTACTTTACTGATATTATGATTGGCACTAATATTATTTACTTTCATTAATATTATTGAATGTTATTGATCATTATACTCATTTATTAATGGCATTAGTATTGTTGACTGTCACTGATATATGACTGATGATGTAATTGATTGAGATGTTATGAACTATAGAATGATAAATTGATACAATATTGACATTGATGCATACATTTTTTATATGACTTAGAGCATATTATTATATTTTATCTTGCAATGATTCTAGTTGTAAGATTTTAGTTACTTGTTGGATTATGCGCTCATTACGTAGTTTTACATATTTTCAGGAAAGGGTAAGGATCTTATGATATGAGGCTCCATACATGTAATATCAGATCTGCTCCAGGATCGTCCGGGCCGATCTGGATCGTCCCGGGACGATCAGTGCAGTTTCTGTTCCAGGATGTGTTCTGAAGTTCCAGGAAAATTTTCCTGTAGGGATCGTCCAAGCCGATCTGGGATCGTCCCGGGACGATCAGTGCATGGCACAAGTCAGAGAGTAAGGGATTTTTTCGTCCAAGGAAATTAATTATCGTCCTGAAAAATCGTCCCAAGACGATAGGATTTTGGTCTGATCGGCCAGACCGATCTCAAGTTTACTTAAAGGATTCAGCTCATTTTTTGAAGAGAGAAAAAATTAAAATATCTGAATTATTCTGAGGAGAGAGAAAGTCGAGGAAAAGTTTGGAAAAGTTGATTTTTGGGCGACGCTGGTCCGTTTTCGTTCGTCGAGATAGTTCAGGAAATTGGTGTACGCAAGGTAAGGCACATTCCGCCTTTCTCAATTTTCAGAACGGTGAAGTTTGAACGACTTTTCTGTCCAGATTTTATTTTTGTTAGCGAATTTCGTCCGTATTTTCCGATTGGTTCAGTTTT
The DNA here is from genome assembly GCA_016618105.1 of Dendrobium huoshanense. NCBI lineage: Eukaryota > Viridiplantae > Streptophyta > Magnoliopsida > Asparagales > Orchidaceae > Dendrobium > Dendrobium huoshanense. The sequence continues at coordinate 21,766,661 of CM028352.1, read as the reverse complement.
TACCGCGTAACTTTTGATATGTTTCTGAGGTGCCGAGTGTGCACATTTTGATTATTTTCTGGAGAATTTTGACCGGGTAATTTTGATTCCGCGGTGTTTTCTTTCGACTGCAATTTTTGACGATGTCTAAAAATGTTGTGGCAATAGAATAAAAGTCTTATATTATTGCTGTGAGTGTTCTGTGGTAATTTGGTAAAATTCTGATTCTGTCAATTTTGTGTAAATTCCGTATACTGCCGTTACGCTGCCGGATTTTCGTACGATTTCTAAAATTGTCTGGATTTGTTCTAAAATGAATTGATATGATTGTGTGCTATAAAAAGGGAGTTATAAGGGGTCAGGATCCTGTGAGATCCTGTCTGTGTCAGGGAAATCTGAAATGAGCTCTGAAATCTGTTTCTGAATACAAGTTCCGGATCCGATGATAAGTTCTGTTCTGGTGCTATAAGCACATCTGTTCTGGTGCCATGAGCACAAAGGGAGGCATAAGGAGCCAGAATTCGAGAGATTCTGTCCGTATCTGGGAAGGGAGGCATAAGGGGCCAGAATCCGTTGAGATTCTGTCAGTGTCAGGGAATCTATTCTGTCTTTTGATATGTTCTGAAATGATATGATTTTCGATTTCCGTATGATATAATTCGATCTGATTTGTATGATTATGATTCTGATACGATCCGATGCTGATTTTCCGTACGATTCTGTCTGTTCTGATATGAATGTTGATCTGATATGATTTAATCTGATTTTTTATTTTGATACGTTCTGTCAGTTCTGATGTGATGTATTTCTGTTCTGTTCTGATTTGTTGATCTGATCTGTACGATTCTGATTCTGTTCTGATTTGATATACGATTCTATTCCGATTTCTGTTCGGATTTCTGTCTGATGTGTTTGATGTGGACTCTGAGGATTTTGATTGGAGGTTTGATGTCTTGCTGAGCTGTTGTAGCTCATCCTTGTTTTCTGCGTGGATTTTCAGGTTCTAGGAAGGGGAAGGAAGTCCAGGAATAGAAGTTCAGAGTCTGATTCCGTATAGGTATTTTTTTGTACTTTGGATTTTGGTACAGTCATGACTTTTCTGTTCTGTCTTTCTTTCTGTCTGAAAGCCATGAGCTATATTTGTCTATGATTCTCTTTTGTGGAAGAAAAAGATAGATGATCTGTTCCGCTGCAATTGATGTTTATAGTAGCTCTGTGTCTGTTTGTGTATACATATTTGGAAGAAAGTTCTGAAACAAATTCTAAAGCCAGGTCCTGGAAAGTTCAGGCACCACGACCCGATGCGAGTGGGATCCGTCCCGGTCGGGTTGGGTCGTGACAATACAAGATAAAAATACAATCATATTTCTTTTCGTTATTTATTAGTAAGCTCTAATTAAATTGTTAAAATGGAATAGTAATGTAATTCTTCCAATATATATCCTAAAGTGTGACAAAATATGTGTATATGAACATTTATGTGAAATGAAAGGAAAAAGGGTGTATTGGAAATGAGCTAAAAAGGATATATTGTGATTTAATATTGAAAGGCAATACGTACTTAAACAATAGATATGGAATGGAATGCAATATTGATATTGTTATGATACTGATGAAATAATTTACTTATTAATATTATATATATGATATTTCATCCTCATGTGATACCCTAATGATCCATAAGATTTACTTATGGGAGTTATAATGAGCTAGAGATTGATTGAGAGTCATGAGGAGTCAGGGATATTGATCTATGTGATTACTGATTGGGAGTTATTAGGGGCGACTGAATGGGTGTCATAAGGGTAAGAACACGAATATAACTAATTGCTTGTGATAACCTTAACATATGAGATACTACCGTCTGATATTTATTGATATTGATTACTTATATATTTTGTATATTGATTAATGATTAATGATATTGATTACTGATATTGATATTGATATTAATTACTAATGCTGATTCAGCTCTGGTATTGATACTGAATATTGTTATTGATACGATGACTGTAACTGCTAGATAAATAAGAATGAGTGAATGATAAAGATAGATTGACTGATTGATCGACTAAGATAGATAGATTAGTTGACTAGAGAATATGGATTAAAGATTGACGGACTGATGTGAACTAAATGAATGATAAAAGTGAATGAGCAAAAATGATCGAGATAATGACATATTATAGACTAATTATTGATACAAATAATGGGTATAGATAAATTGATTCATAGATTTATTTATATGATTTACATCATTTTGTTCTCTTTTATATTGATTTGATTCTAATTGTAAAATTTTGATTATTTACTGAGTTGTGTGCTAATTACGTGATTTTACATATTTTCAAGAATGAATAAAGGTCCTATTATATGAGGCTCTGGACAGCATGTGTAGTTTCCTTTAGTACTTTTAGTTTATTTTATAGTCATGATTCATTTACAGTGATGTAACTCATCTTTTGAATCATGATTATTATGTGCAAGACATTTTGGGCACTATAATAATTGTAAGTATTGATGAATATAAATGCAATCATATTTCTTTTTAATGTTTTATGAAATGTGTAAGTTCTAGGTAAATGAAAAGAAAAGAAAGAGATACAATTCTTCCAAATTTGATTATGAGGCGTGACACTAATTCTCTCCCTCCCTCCTCCCTCTCTCTCTCTCTCTCTCTCTCTCTCTCTCTCTCTCTCTCACTTTCCCCCCCTCTCTCTCATGATCTCTCTATATCTGTCGATCACTCTCTATGGCCCTCACGATCATTGTTCTCTCATTATCACACACACTCTCTGTATCTCTTTCTCCTAGATCTCTCCCACTCTTTCTATCTCCCTCTCATTTGCTCTCTTTCTCTCTCTCTCTCTCATTCTCTAAGTCTATCGCTTTGTCTCTTTCTCTCCCTCCCTCTCCATCTCTCTATCACCCAGTTTCTCACTGCTCTCTCAAACTCTCTCTCTCTCTCTATTGCTCTCTCTCTCTATCTTTTGCTCTCTTTCTCTAAAATAACATCTCTCTCATTTCACTCTCCCTCTCTAGCTCACATTTTTCTCCATCTTTCTCTCACCCTCCCTCCTCTCTCCTCATCTCTCTTGTTTTTCACCTCTCTCTCACCCACGCATTTTCCTTCTTGATCTCTCTCACCCTCTCTTTCTTCATAAACAACACTCACTTGCTCCCTCTGTTTCGTCTACTCTCTCTAAGACATATATCTCCCTCTCTCTCTCTCTCTCTCTCTCTCTCTCTCTCTCTCTCTCTCTCTCTCTCTCTCTCTCTCTCTCTCATTCACATTCACTCGTCAGTTTTTCAAACATAAAAATGAAAATGCAATAGTCCTTCGAGAGATTAGTAAATGTCTAAACTGCATAAGGAGACTCAATTCAATTGGCTCCTGTCTATTAGTGATTTAAGTGTTTCTTATAATATTCTAAACAATCTGAATATATAAATATATGTATCCCTGATTAAGAAATCAGAAGTACCCAATTCAATAATTGGCACCATTCAAAATTACAACCTATGAAATCACATAAATCGAGTAGATCAAATTAAGAAAATTAAACACATAACAGACATCAAGAGGAAAAATTATTCTGTGCGAAAGCCGAAGCCCGTCCGGATATCTAAACCAGCGGCTCGGTATCGCGGCACCGGGGCTCGGTACTGTTCGGTACCGCGGCTCGGTATTGCTAGCGTGGCTCATTCTGATTGGTATCCAGATGTAAAATTTCATTCGGCGTCCGCACATAATAATCTCTCCATCAAGAGAGAGACAGACTACTTTTACAATCTAACTACAAAAGCATAACATAAAACAAAATCAAATACATGAAAGCTTACAAGCACAAATCTTCAATTTTTCAAGAATCAGGCGCATATATGTTCTGGAATAGCTCAGGAAGGTGAGCATTTGTGAGTTTGGTACGTTTGCTGATTCCACTCTTCTTCCTTGGTTTTGGCTTGGAAGGAATGCCATAGACTTGAGCCGCAGCCCGCCTCTCCGCCGTGTTTGTCGCAGGTTTCATTCCATTCTTCTGAAGATCTTTTTCGATGTCCACCATGTCCCGAGGTAGCTCAATCCCCCTGAAGAGCTGCTTCAAGTCATCGTCTACTTTGATCACCACCTTGGGGTCATTAGGATACACAATATCTTCCTGAGAATCGTTGTTGGCTAGGAGCCATACTTGTCCTGCTACTTTCAAAGCCTGTAGAAATGTTAAGTAGAATTTCATGGTAGATAGAAGCTAGTTGGAACGTGAAATATGTTAAAACTATGGAAGTTGATGTGTGCTTAATTATGCTCTTAAAGTTTCTATTAAGAGCTCGTCTTGCATCTTTCCTCATTTTATCCTTTTTAATTATGTCTACTAAGATGCCACTATTCTAGTAAGATAAAGTAGCGCGAGGAGAGGAGGGATGGTTGTGTGGGGAGATTTTTGTTGGGACGGACGGCTTTCTTACTGCTTTTTAAAATAGCTTTTTAGTAGAAAAGTAAAAAAATTTTGTACTCGAAAGTTGCTTCAAGAAGCAGTAAGTTCCAAACGAAGCCTAAGGCTTCATTTTGGACGGCTTTCTTTCAGCTTCTTAAAACAGCTTTTTAGTACAAAAATTAAAAAATTTGTACTCGAAAGCCACTTTAAGAAGCGGAAAGAAAGCTGTCTCAAACGAGGCATAAGTAGCTGTAAGCTTGGTATTGGAGTTGGAATAGGGGATTAAGTATAGGAGAATATAAGGATGATAAAAGAGACCTGCTTAGTCGGAGAAATGAGCGAAGCAAAGAGTTGGTGATCAAGGGGAGAAAGGTCAAGGGATAAGGAAAGAACGAGAGAAAACATGATTTTGTTTTTATTTCATCAAGTATCCCTTCATAATCAATTAAAACCCTCCCCCTTGTGGAGGATAGAGATCAGTAATAAAAGATTAAATTTCCAACACAAACATAACAAGCCTAGAAAAAGAAAATCAATAATACTAGGCCTTAAAAAGATTAAGGTTGGTTGGACACTCTTAGGCCTGTGATGATCCTAAATCAATAATATTATTGTCTTCTGATCACCTTGAAAATTGATATAAACCAAACACATTTAAGAACAATCCTCTTCATGAGTAAATTGCTGTTTTTAAAAACCAGTTATCAGTTCTTAGTATAGCTCTCACTTCGAATTATCATACTATTAATGCTGTTCTACTTTCCACGGAATTTCCTCACCAGGGGTATATACCATAACACTCCCTTTTGCTTAAAAAGATAAACATGTTTAGATGAAAAATTTAATTCTCAATAAACAAAAATTGAAAATTGTCTGAAGCTTATGAAAAATTGCAAATGAAATTGACAAGCTTAATTGGAGGATTATTTCTTGAAGGATTTTATTGCTTCTGCCTATCACCCACATCAACATTTTATTTTGTCGGTATCATGATCAATTTTATCGGGCCTGAAAGCATTATAATTATTGCTGTTATAACCTGTGTTACAATTATTTTTACACATACATTTATTATTGTTGCAGCTATATTATAATGGGTCAAAATGGGAATTTAGCAAAAGTTAAAAACAAACACCATTCAATAGGAGAAGAACCTGCAAGTTAGCATTAGCATCATCCAGAAACAGGAAAGCTATTAAAAATAACAAAATTACCTGCAAGTCATCCATAACTGATGCATATGAATCCTTCACATCAACAACAGCAAGACCCTCCGGATACTTTCTAATCAAAGAAAGCAACTGGTCTTTACCCTTCAAATCGTGTTTGGACTGCACGTTGTATAAGATCAAAACTACATCAACAATTGAAAACACCACTTCAAATGCTACACATCAAACCCACACAATCCATTAAAAATAGATATAGCTTTCCTTGCAATTTTATGCAATTTAATCCAAAGCTAAAGATCTCTTGAAAAAGTAAAAGAAAGACAGGAAGTTGGAAAAAAACATTAGTTCAACAATGACAATACTAATTAAAATAGTTGTTACTACTCTATTTTTTACTTTAACATACCAGCACAATGATAAAATTGCAAAGAATTTATATCGGTTACAATATGAAATTTAGAAATATTACAACAATTCTTGATAGTCATAACCCACAATAGATGTAATGCATGATAAAAAATATTTTTCTTCGGGAAGTAAAATTCAGCCTCAGCCCTCCCCAATGACCACCAAGACACCAGGAGCTCAACTAATCATGATCATGTTGTATTGGTAGCTAATGCCTGCCCACCAAGGCACAAAGAGCTTAGCTAACCTATTTATATATAATTTTTATGTACTTGGTGCTACTCCCATGAGCCTTCATTGTAATGAACATGTTTTGATGATAGTAAACATATGATTAAAGGCACCAATATTTCAAATTAAGTGATTATAGGATTAACAAAATGCAAAGGATTATGATGCAGAGATGAAACAAGCAACATGATCCAAGTACCATGAAATAGAAAAAAATGGAACATGGACACAAGCTCAAGTAAGATTGAAGACATGTTATATTGAGTCTTGCATTTTGTTTTGAGCATGTATTTTCCATGGCTATTCACCTAGGCTTGTATAATATGTATTTTTTTTAAAATACTTTAGTTGTTAAATCATTATTTTGAATTTAATTTTCACTCTACATTGATCCTACCGCAACTATATAGGCTAATAAAAGATATTAGAAGTTATATACTACATAAATCAAAATTACATAATTGGCTTATTTAACGGGTCAATACTAACAGGTTAGCGGGTCTCTATTAAATAATGGATTGCCACAAATATGTTTATGAATCATAATTAGGACCTTGGATGACTAACCACATTTTGTTTGATTGTTTTTTGACTGTCACTAAATAAATATTGAGTCATCTTTAAATTTGTGGGTCATTATGATCTTTTTAAGGGATCACCACTAAACCATGTTCTATAATGTAATGGCTGGTAATCTTAATACATGGAAACTATTCAATCTTAAAATTTTCCTCATTATTACTCTTTAAAAGTCATTGGTAGATGTTTTGAGATTGCTAGACTTATGAATAGACATCTCTGAGACCATTAGAATGTTAGAACCATATTGTGATATCTCTTTTGATTCCTTTGATTCTAAATCCCCCATTCCAAGCATTTCAAAGCAAAATCTAAAGCAAATGAAGAGTAAAATCTTAAGTGTTAGATTCATTGCAAGGGCTTCAATTTACATGATATTTCTTCAAATATCAAAGCATTGTAAGAAAGAGCTTTTGTTTTTCTACATTTGTAATACATTCTACTTTGGATTTGCTTTGTCTTGAAATGCTTACTGTGTTATTCATGACGTGTCTAATACCCATTACAGAGATTGTGATTATGATGGATTTTCCACCAACTTGAGGAGTATATAAGTTTGCTAGCAATAGTAATATCTTGATCTAGATAGGGATTAGGATGTGGATGGGGCTAATTGAGGCAAAATAGAAAAAAAATCAATTTCTTTCTTATGCTTGCACTTTATATTCTTGCTGTAATTGTTTTTATATTTCTTACTTACAAACATTTTTGAAAGCATGAAGTCAATCTCCCTCCTCCATCCCTTCCTCCATCCTCCCCCATCCCCTCTCTTCGTATGTCATAACCACCACGTGAACCTAGAAGGCTATTTTTGTGTCAATAGGACCGCATATTGAAGAACATAAGTACAATATAAAAAGTAATTTCATAAATTAAAATACACATTCTCAACTTTGGCTCCATGATTCAGATCAATTTGCAGAATTAGCCAAGGAGCATTTCCAACTACAACAAATTTATAGTTCCGCATATTACAGGCATGCACAAAAATTAAGATTTTTTATAAAGAACAAACAAAAGGCAATAAAAACATTATTATATTTGTAGTTTTACTATAAGTGAAGTGATATCTCCTTATCATTGTCAGCATTACATTTTTTCAATAAATAGTTCGGGAAATTACCTTGTAGGAGAAACACCTCCCATCGTAATGTACTTTATGATTATTCCTCAAACTGTCAAAGACAACCTTGTTGCCCATGATATCAACATAGCATGCTTCATTGATTTGCTCTGGTGTAAAAGCTTGCCTTGTCTGCACATAGATGTCCAAAACTCTTATGTCACTATCCACTTGAATGTTAAAGGACACACGCATCTATGCATGCAAGCAGTTATCATATCACAATATGAGCACATATTCTAAAGCGAAAAAAAAAAAACACTCAAGATGCTAAAAGTTTTAATATAGCTGTTTCAGGCTCCAATCCCATCTTTTCAACTCCTATAATCGCAGATAACATGCAAGTATATGATTGTGTTTATATAAGGATTAGCTTTAAAAAAAAAAACTTATTTTAAGGGAACAAAAGCAAGTTGGCAAAGGAAAATAATGGTGGTGAGTACCAGTTCTTTGTCTCACTAATTTGTGTTTGAGAGGGATTAATTTAATCAGATTGATATGTTCTCCAAGGAAATACCTTATGTCAATTTCAACAAGGTAGATCAATATTACTGATTACCTTGACAGCCCTGCTAATAACTAGCAATTTAAAGAAAAAATGCTGTTAAAGTCACATCATTCATGGTTGCAATTATAAATAAAAGGATTTTAAGCCCATACCTCCAAAAGTAAATCAATCACACGCTTTATCTGCGCGCCAACTGGGGACTTCCTAATTGCACTGATGTGCTGAAGCCTTTCTGTATCATTTGAAAATTTCACAGGGGCAGCAACTCTTGATGGAGCTGAAGAAGTGCTTAGCGATGCCTGTTTTTGAGAATGGGTGGGCCTTGAACTTCGATTAGCTATGCTAGTCAGCGTAGATTGGTACTTCGCCTGCTGCTGTTTAAACTTGTTAAGGCTCTCTTGCAACGACATCAGAAAAATTGATGGTGATACCTATAACAAATATTCCATAACTAAAATCAATTATGGTTTTCCTGTTAGACAAAAGGAAAAATAAGAATGATATTGCAGTGAAGATCTCTCACATCGAATGCTAAATTAACATGATCATAAAATAATATAGTATATGCCCAGCGGGCTGATTCATTTTATATTTCGATCAGGCTGATTGAAATATAAAATCCTGTTTACCCTCCGTTTTACCTGAAAAACTGGAATTAGTAAACCCAGCGGACTTGACTTAAATATGCAAGTGTCACGTTAAGTCTAATCTCTACTTCTCGGTGTTTTCGCCATTTTTGCCTGAATCCCGGATTTCGTAAATCCGACCGAAGAAGCGCGAAAGGGAGAAAAATCGTTACCTTCGCGGCGATCTCCCGGTGCGACTTCCGATCCGACAAGAACAACGTGGAGGAGGCGGAGAAGCTTTCGACTCTTTCAGAACTCCACTTCACGCGAAGAAGAACAGCAAAAGCAAACCCTAGACAGGCAATGGCAAGCGACCCGTTCGACAAAGCTCTACCTGGTTCTAACCAGCGATGCCGAAGAGGAACCTCTATTTCAAGCGAACGGCAACGAAGAAGCACGGAAGAGGTAACCGTAAAAGCCAACCGGCCCAACCGCCCTGTACGGATTAAACAAATTCTTAATTTCTTTAATTAGCCATTAATTTAATTAGTTGAATTAATATAATTTAAAATATAAATAATTAATTAGTAATATTATATTTAATTGACTAATTAGATAACTATAAGTATAATTAGTAATTAATTTTTTGTTAAACTGGTATTTAAAAATTAATGAAATTATTAGTAGTGTAAATATTTATTAAATGATTATTATTTTAAATTATAAATAAAACAATTAATTTGATAATAATTATTATAAATAGAAGTGAAATATTTAATAAAATAACTTGTAAATAAGTAATAAAATTAGGGGTGTCAATTTCGAGGCACGGGCCAGGTTCGAATCCGGAACTGACTCGGAACTATTCGGGTTCGGGCCGACCCGACCCGACCCGCTTCGGGTTTGATTATTTCAATTTCCCGCACGTGGGGCAGCGGTGCGGTGCAGCGGCGACGGTGCCGACGGACTCATTGCGACTCAGGCGGGGCACGCAATGCAGTGCAGTGGTGTGGTGCGGTGCGCCGGTGTAGTCGGACTCATTGCGATGCAGGGCAGGCAAGGCATGCAGGGCACGGGTGCAGGCAGAGACGCGGAGTTGCGACGTGACACTGCGACAGCAGCCGCAGGCGCCAGTCAACTCGATGCGACGCGACGCGATGTGGGGCAACTAGGGCAGACGAGATTTCAGGTCATTCCCGGGTCAACCCGAACCCGACCCAGTTTTGTAAACGGGTCGGTTTTCCGAACCCGAATCCGACCTGCTTCGGGTTCGGGTCAACACAAACCCGAAATTTTCTGGTCGGGTCCAATATTGACACCCCTAAATAAAATACATATTAAAATAAAACTTAAATTATAGTATTCATAATTATAATCTATTCATATTAATTACAGAGGGCAAGGCGCGAAGGGGAAAAAGTCATTTTTGTTGGCGAAATGATCCATGAGGCTTGCTGTTGACAAATGGGGACGGCTTGAAGTCACAGATCCAGCAGATTTTACTGTGAAGGAAGACAACAGTTTCTCCTTGATTGAATATGAACTGGTCCAGCTAGGAAGTTTCTTATTTGTGAAGCCTTCTTTTGCTCTTCCTACAAAACAGTTTTCAGGATTAACACCCTTAAGATTTAGCAAATTTGGATTTAGGAAATTTACGAAATACTACTTAAATTAAATGATAGCTACATCCAAACAGGCCCGGACTTAGTAAATCCGGCAAATTATACTTAAATCTGCAAGTCTCTCGAACTCCTCTTCTTCATGCCAATGCTGAGCCTCTGTCATGGTTTCCTCGCTTCTTGCTTGCAGAGGGTTTCGGGAGTTTGGTGGATGGGAATTTGAGGACAAAAGATGAATCGGAACTTGCAAATGAAAGACAATGAGCTTCCATATCACAAGTTTATATATTTATATAGGTGGTGGTGTTAACCCTCTCTAGTGAATAGATGAATTAAGGACATCTCCAACTGAAAAATCTATTTTCCACTTCAAAATGCAATAAGGTATGTATCAAACTATATTTCAACTCCGATTAAATTCTAGGCCAAATTTTCAGAAGGAGCGAATTTCGTGTGGAATTTAGCTGAAGGAGCGCGAATCCCAGAAAATTTGAGAAGCAGCCAATACGCCGTACAGTTACGCGCATTCAAAGAATGCGCTTAATGAAACGGCGCATTCTATAGAATGCGCCGAATGGTTAAGCGCATTCTATAGAATGCGCTTTTCGATTAAGCGCATTCTATAGAATGCGCTTTTTGGCTCAGCGCATTCTTTAGTTTTTTGGTCTATGCCGCTGGCAGTGACCCGAAAGCTGAAATGATTTTGTTTTTTAGCGGGGGCAAGATCCGATTTTTCCGCGAAAGTAGTTGAAACGGTGGTGAAATTTATGCGGGTAGCTGAATATGAGTGGTTGGGAGCTGATCATTGATTAGGGAAATGACTGAACTTCCGGCTATAAAAGGGCAGGCTGCGTTCTCGTTTACACCATTCCTTCTCAAGCGAAGTTTCTCTCAATTTTTCGGTGTTAAAGCTCAGAAGGTATGATTTTTTATTTGCTGTTTATTTTCTAAGATTTTATGTTTATGTTGTAATAATATAGGTAGATTTATATCATGGGGCAGTTGTGTGATTTGTGTTGTTTCCTCTTTTCAAAAGAAAGATCACAATATTTCTCCATCAAGCAATATTATGGTATCGGTTTGGACCACTTTTTGCTTACTGCCATTGCCTTTAAAAAAAAAAAATAACTCTCTGATGGGCAAAAAGTTAGTATTGTCAGAAGAAATGAAAGTTAAGATGTTTTTTCTTGGATAAGTATTGTAGCTGAGCTCAACAATAAGTGTTCCTTTTTTTCTTCATTTTAGTTATTGTTAGTCCTATGCGAAGTTGCTACAAATATTATTTTAATGTTGTAAATTTTTAATTTTTCTTAAAACTAAGCGCTTGTTAAGAATCATTCTTGTTTTGTGTTTTTGTTTTTAAAAGTACATTTGTTTAGTGTTATTTCATATTTTTATTTTTAAAAATAATTCAACTCAAATATTTTATTTCAAATCAAAATATAAATAAATAAAAAATAAAAGTGATCCCATACGGCACCTAAGATTACAAACTTGTTTTTCGCAAGTGTTCTAATTTGAAACTTGTAATCATGCCCTAGTTATTTTGAGTCGTTTGGAGTTATAAATAGAACCATTGAGGCATGTAAAAAGCTTTAAACAAATTGAGGCAACATGCTTTTGTAAAGGATGATTGAGTTGGGTGTGTAATATTTGCTTTGATGGTTGTTGAATCGAATAAAGACCTTGTTGAGAGTGTCTGTGTCGAAGCATGTTAGTCAATAACTTGAATCCAATAAAGATGATGAAGCTTTGGCAACAAATAAACACAAATAATAGGTTCACAGTGACAATTAATTCATAGAGGGCTTTCCCCAATTAAAAAATAGCATCGAGCCCCAAGTAATTCTATCCTAAATTTCTTGAACATCTTGAATCCAAACTCGTCAAAAAAAAAAAAAAAAAGGAACTCCTTTTCCTAATATAAAGTTATTTACCGCTAGAGCTTTAAAAAATTATTTTATTTATACTCATAATTCTATAGGTCGAAAGTTTAAAACAATTTAAATTTATTTAAAAAGAGTTGAATTATTGAAATAACTTTGAGCATCTAATTATTCAATAAATAATTAAGATAATTATAAAAGTATTCATTAAAATCCCATCTTTTGAATATTTATTTATGTAATTTTGAACAAATTAAACTACACCAAATAACATATTTTTATCTCTTTATTTTATGCTTCATTCATGATTTTATTTCACTTTTATCTAAATTAATCCTAATTAACCTCTAACTTCTATGTTGTAAAGGAATTTTTTTATACATATAGCAAGTTTAACTTAAGACTAATTATAACAAATTTTTATATATTTTACTTACTATTTTAGAATAAATTTCTTAATCTTCATAACAAACTAACTAATGAGCTATTCAACATAATTCAATATAAATTTTACTTATATTTAGATCTCAATATTATCAAGATTAACATATATATATATATATATATATATATATATATATATATATATATATATATATATATATATATATATATATATATATATATAAGTGAGTTATAAAAGCTGAAATGTCTTATAAAAATGTTTGTTCTCATATTGCGCGTTTAAGAACATATAGCTTAACTAAATGAGTCATTAACAATAACTCTAATAGATAAAGTCGAAGCAAGTGATCAAAACTTTCAATTTCAAACAATTCTTTATTAAAATTTTAACTTAACTATGTTATCTTTAATATTTACTTTAAACTAATTAATCATAAATTGGCAATATTTTTATATAGATAATGAGAATTCTCACACATTAAAATATAGGGGGATTTGCATACTTATCATTTTATTTCATGCTATTTACATATCTAACACCTAAAACTCTAATATTACATGATTACTACTAACATAATAAATATGGGTGCATGCAATGAAATATTAAAAAAATTTATATGGTGCTATTGGTGATAAGAATGAAATATAGGAATGGTTGTGTATTTATGGAGAAACCACCTAAATAATACTCAGGGCCCTGAATTAACTACCCCTCGTATGGAAATAAGAAGAGAAAATGTTTTTAAAAGAACCCTCACCACTGCCTTCCGAATTATTGCCATATAAGGATACATTTTGTTATCAACTTCCATTAGATCTATTATAAATTTTCTTAAGACGGGAGAATTTAAATGAACAAATTCAGCCAAGAGTGCTTTCAATGACATCAAAAAGAGGGTTAGTAATGGACTTGTGCTAAGATCTTAACAAAGTTTATGAAGTTTTATTTAATGCATCTAGTGTAGGAATTGGAGGAGTTTTGTGTCAAGATGGGCATTTAATGGCTTATTTTAGTGAGAAATTAAACAAAACAGAACAAAAGTTTTTCAATTATGATAGAGAATTTTTGGCCATAGTACAATTATTTTGATATTGGAGATGTTGTTTGTTGCTTAAGAAATGTGTTTTATACAATGATTACTAGGCTTTAACATATCTAAACTCTCAAAATAAAATAGTATATACCTAATTGGTTGAATTTAAGTGAGAAAACATATTTGTGTTAAAACAATATGTTGGAACTGAAAATACAGTTGTTGATGTCGTAAGTAATATTATTATTTTACACGCCATAAAGGTTAACGTGATAGTTTTGATTATATTAAAGAATATTGTGCCAATTGCAAGAATTTCAATAGGATTTATATTGTCTTAATTAGTGATTCGCTTATGCTTAATAGCTTATGTTTAATAAGGACTTCTGATTAAGAATGACTATTTTGGGGAACTCAACAATAATATATTTTCTTATCTTAAAGTTACATATGCTAGTGGTGCAACACGATATTTTGCTTGTGATGAAAATAAAGCTATGGCTGAAAGTGGTTATTACTGGAAAAGTTTAGAAAGGCATGTCACTCATAGTTTTTTAATGTAGAGTTTTCCTGAAAAAAAAAAACATTTTCCCGATAGGTAAAAGGGATGAAGCATAATAATGGGTTGTCTGCACTATTTTCTATTCTATTTAAATCTTGGGAGGATGTTAGTATACTTTGTTCTAATATTATCATAAACTTTACGAATTTCTTAGTTGAAAAAATATTCAGTTGAAAGATTGCTTTAAAAATAGAAAGAAAGCTATCCCGACGAAGTTTAAATCATTAGATATATTTAAAACATAAAGCAGCAAAAATAAATATGATGTGCCTATATATTTCTGTAGAATCAAATTATTAATTATATTCATGGAAGAAAATTATGATGTAACAACAACTATAGATTATTATTTCTTAGAGTTAAGAGGTTCTTTATGCTTTAACAAAAAGTATGAAAGTTGTCCCAAGCAGTGCCCCCACTGAACAAATTTTATGGCTCCGCTAGTAAATATTAGTATCAATCATAATATTAGTTCCTTGATCAATAGATGAAATTTTGTTAAATAATCATTGATAATTGATTTTAGATTTGTATTTGTGGGTATAAGTCTTGATAAGACATAGGTATTAATTACCGTACTTATCTTATGTTTATAGTATGTCTCGATTATTGCTGTATTTCAATGGAGAGTTACAAATTTCGGCCGACTTCACACCAAGTTATATTGGCGGGACGATTAGACCACTCCTAATCGATGATAATATTTCCCTTGAAATGTTAAAAAGAAGAATTATGCGTGCACTTAGAATAAATTCAACAACAACCACTATTAACCTGACATGTCGTCTTCGAAATAATGATGGATTTTGTGCGATTCATGTCACTGATGATGAGGTCTGTGAGTACATGTTGATGGAGGCTAGAACACAAGCTGTTGTTGTGTATGTGGAGGTTGAGCAAATTTCACCCATCGGGGTTGCTGCACCACCGGTTGAAGCTTACATGTGCGTATCAACAATTTTATATCATAACTATTTGACTTAACTTATCCTTACACCTAACTTAACTTTTGTGTGTTAGGCCAACTCGCATATCTGAAACATTTATGGCTAGTGTTAGAGAAGTTCCGAGAAATGTTGAAGATGACTTAGATGGTCGTCCAGTAGGGCAGCTTCCAAGAGTTCAACCTAGACTTATTATAGGGGAACATTCATATTACGACACCTCCAATAATACAGTAGCAGAAGATATGAACCCCTCAATGCCTTTCATCGAGCGTAATTCTGAAAATGAAGATGAAGGATATGAAACGATGAATAGCGATAGTACTAATTCATCAAATGATGATAGCCCGATATTAGAGTCCCACATACCTATGGAGCAATTTACCAATACGGATTGTAATGGACAACAGTTCATTGCAGAACACGCAACACAAAATCGTGATGGAATAGATGGCATGAACATCAATAACGATTTTGTCGAAACTGTTCGGACAACGCAACAGTGGGATGATGATGAAAATTTTGATGCTCCTTGTGTTAGCACTGTTGGCTCATTACAAACAACAACACCAGTAGAGTTATACGAAGGTCAGATATTTCATACAAAAGTAGATTTGCAAGTCGCAGTTAATGGTTGGTCGATACTTCATAATGTTCAATTCATAAATTCAACATCCAATAAAAGCCGATTGAGTGTCATTTGTGCTCAGCATCAGGCACCTGATCGTCCCTGCCTTTGGCGCTTACATGCTGCACGAAGTAAAAGGTTAGGTGGGTTTTGGAAAATATCGACTTGTGGACCTCCACATACATGCACTCACCCAATATTGGCTAGTGGACACCATAATTGCACATCAAAATTTATATGCAGACAAATAATTCCTATAATTAGACAACAATTAGACATGAAGCCAAAGGAGATTATAGCTAGAATGGAGTCGAAGTATGACATTAAGATATCATACATGAAGGCTTGGGATGCACGTAGAAAAGCTATTGAAGCAACTTTTGGTAGCTACGAGCAATCTTATTACTCTCTTTTTTGTTTTATGGAAGCCTTTAGGTTATCCCAACCAGGCACTGTATATAACATTCATGTCGTACCTACTGCACGATTTAAGTCACTTTTTTGGGCATTCGGTCCTTCTATTTATGGGTGGCAACACTGTAGACCAGTGCTAAGTATGGATGGGACTTTCTTGCTTGGGAAGTATCGAGGGACCCTCTTAGCAGCAGTGGGCATTGATGGGAATGGTGGATTGTTTCCACTAGCTTTTGCAGTTGTAGAATCGGAGAGCAATGAATCGTGGATTTGGTTCCTACAAAAGATACAACAACTTTTACCAGTGGTTGCTACTCGACAGAAGTTGTGTATAGTTTCTGATAAGCACCCAGGATTAGTGCGCGGGTGCAGAGAAGTATTTCCTAATGCCGTTCATAGGCATTGCCTTCGTCACTTACGCGAAAATTTTAAAAAAATGGTCCGTCGTTTGGGAACTCCAGATAGTGAGGGCTTGAGTAACAAAATGTATTTTGCTGGAAATACTGATGATTACACATATTTCAATCGAATGATGGATGAAATTAAAATGACAAAGCAGAAGGCATTCGATTGGTTGGTCCAACACGATGTTGCCAAATGGACCCTATTATTTGATGAAGGCTGTCGTTATGGTATAATGACCACAAACGCATCTGAATGTTTTAACGGGGTGCTTAAACGAACTCGAGGTTTGCCGATACAAGGATTAGTAATGTCAATTTACTATAATCTTGTAGCATTATTCTTAAGAAGATCATCCGAATCTGGAAAGTGGGTAGTCGAAGGCTAATCAAAGTTCGTTCCACGCACCATGGTAGTCATACAAAGAGCCGAACGTGATGCTCGACGGTGTCCTGAACCAGTCACGATTAACAGAAATGAATTTGAAGTTATTGATACGTCTTCTCGAGCAAATAAGGTCGAGATAATAAATTCATCAACCAGTACGTGCACGTGTTTGAAACCACAAATTTTTCATGTTCCTTGCGTTCATGTCGTTGCAGTTGCTGGTTATAGGCGATGGGATCATAATGCTTTTGTATCTCCAATATTTCTGATCGAGGAGTATATTGCTACGTATTCCAAACTGTTCCATGTCTTCCCCCCGAAAGACATATGGCCCACCTTTACTGAGGAGCACGGAATAATCCCTTTGATGGCACCAAGTTTTCGTCGTCGTGCAGGGCGACCACGGATGAATAGGTTTCGTACCACGATGGATGAACCCCCTACTAGATCAAACAAAGCTTGTGGTTTTTGTAAACAAATAGGTCACAATAGAACCACTTGTCCTAACAATCCTTCATCATCAAGGTAAACCAGTTGCACTCCTTAAAATTTTGATTCATTAGAAATTAAGCATTATAATTACATGATTTTTATTTAACTTTCTTTGGATAGGTATGGCCGACCGATCTAGATGTGCTCGTTCAGGGCGACGCACAACACATCGCACGACTGCAGAAAATGCCCCAGTGCAGCTTAGTATAGCATCACTTGGGGATTCTCATAGAGCGCATGACCTAGAGAATGTATGTCAATTAAATTACTTTGATTATGTATTACTTATGTCATGCTTAATTATGCTACTAATATTTAATAATCTGAACTTTTCAGGCATCTCCTTTGTTTGCGTCATCTCACATGCGAATGGTTAGGGAATGGCCAATTGAGTGCCCACGGATGATATACGTATTGACTAACCTGGGATTTCAAAACCTCAGGCATCTGCAGTTTATTAGGTTGGATCACAACCTGATTCAGGCACTGGTGGAGAGATGGTGCCCATTAACAAACACATTTCATTTAACAATCGGTGAGATGACTATTACATTGCAGGATGTACAAATTTTATTAGGGCTTAGAATTGATGGACCTGCAGTGATTGGTCCAAATGTTGTTGGGCAAGGACGTATTTGGCCAACATGGCCGAATTGCTGTGATGAGTTACTTGGGACGCATCCTGGGTAGGATACAGTATACCATGACCCCAATGATGAGGAAGACGTTGCGACATTCAGGATGGGTTCATCACAAATAGATTCTATGCTCCCACTACGTTGGCTCCGGTGGACATTTTACAGAGACTCCTACGATGATTTGGCACCAGATATTTTCCTACGACATGTTCGTGCATATATCCTATTCATGATAGGTTATTTTTTAATTCCAGATACATCACGTAGTCATGTTTCACTGCAATGGCTACCTCTACTATTAGTCGTACGTATTGAAATGTTCATTATAATGTATTAATTTCTTTTTACAATACCCTAAAAAAATTATATTTCTTTTAGGCGGATTACTACATACGATCATCTGCGATACTTGAGCCACTAGCCGGGGGTGGGGGACAAAATGCTAGTTCATTGCAGATGGCCATAGATCAGGTTGCTGAGTTGTCTGCCCGAGTTCAACAATCTGTTTATATCGACTACACTACCTTCGATACATCGACCGAGGTAGAGCAACAAAGGAGAGAACGTGCGGAGAGTTCTCAAGGCCAGCAGCACAGCAGACGATCTGTTTCAGATGCTCCTTCCAGGTCGATGGGAAGTAGGCACCGACGGAATGTTGCGCCGGACCCGCATCGGCATTCTGTTCATACACCATCCATGGCCTACGATTACATGGGAGCAGGTACTTCAACCCAACATAGGAGCCCGCACGTTGGACAGTCTTCTCAGCCAGGACAAATTTATTATGACACACAATACGACCAAACCAGTGGGCAATCCTTATTTCCAATGGCCATTCCACCCTGGATGTCATCAGTTGGATTACCTTCATCCCCAACGCAGCAGGACATTATGTTAATGGGAGGTTATCCTACGGAAGCGGGTATACAACTATCACACCAACGTGCCGAGGTTGAGGAGGAGACTGAGGTTTCAGAAGAGCCACAGTTACAGAGGAGAAGACGAAGGGCACCAAATAGATTTACTCCAGGGAGTGGGGCACTGCCTAGGCATCGATAGTATGAGTTCTGAGATGTATTGTTGTGCTGATATTTGTCATATGACTACCTGTTATAGAAATTTTTAAATATTATGAAATCTTTTTATTATTTTGCTTGACAACTCATATCTACTAGTTAATTTTTTCTGGCACGTATTCATTTTTTATCTTCATTATTTTGTATTACATAATAAAGGTAAAATCTACAATTCTCACGGACATTCTAAAAAAATATCATTTCAGCATCAGCAACCAATCATGTACTCCAACAATTCTGATGATATCAGCACTACAGAAATCAAAGAATGGATTACGGAGGGTACCGTACGAGTGCGTCAAAGCTTATGTTATCCTCTCGATAACGACCTGGAGGCTAGAGTTTTATCAAATGCACTTTTCAGGTGTATTATTCATACTTGGGATGAAGATGACGATTCCTTACTGTGGTACTTACATGATGATACGATGAAAGAGAAGGAATATAGAGGTAATCAAGCACGTCGAGAGTTAGGCTGGAAATGTATACAAGAAGGCTTTCCCATTTTTAAGCACCACCTTGTGGCACAAGCTTTCCTAAAAGGTAGAATTCTAGAACTTTGTCTAGATAAAAACGGTGACATTGAACCCGGTTTTGGAAGGTCTATGATGGATATAGACAATTGCATCTTATACTCCGAATGGACGCCGAACCATGATAAGAAAATATTAAATTCTTATAAACAGTTGATGCAAATTTCTAAACACCCAAAAGCTAAGGATTTTCTTAATGAAGAAGATTGGCAACAATTACAGCAACAATTCCAGATCAACTTCAAATGTTGTCCTACACAAACGCAGCTCCAAACTCGTCTACGATATCTTCTTAATAATATGAAGCAGTAACTTCAGCGTTACTCCTATCCCCGTGCTTTAAAATTGTATTTCATGTTGTTATTTACTTTCTCGTTCGAACATAACGTTTAAATGTATTTCATGTTCTTATGTTGATGATTAATATTCATGTTCGTAATTGTTGCTTAACTTGTAATATGTTATATTAAATTCGCTCGTGACTTTCATATCTTTTATTTTAAAAAATTCATTTAATACTATTATCCTAAGGACGAACTAAATTGCATATGCTAAATACTCAGGTAGAAATGTCATCATCATCAAGGAGCTTATCAATAAAGCGGTCACCATCAAGGGATTTCCTACATATTATTCCAAGGAAGAAGTTGATCTATGATGGTACAATTTGATTAACAGAATGTCTGTCGTATCCAATGGATGAATTCTTGGAGGAGAAATCAAGATCAAATGAATTTTTTCGATGTTGTCTGCATGAATGGTCATGGTATGAAGACGATAGTTTATGGGATACATATCATGAAGTTATCAAATGTCGTCATCCCATGTATGTGGATGGAGAAACTATACTGATTTGGGCTGGCAATTTGTACGAGAAAGGTTTAGAGATCATAATGATCATTTTGCTCCTATAAATACTTTAAAAACAAGAATTAGTGAAATCACAAAATTAAAGGATGGTTCTGTTGTGGTCAATGTTGAGAATCCAATAACTGATGTTCAACATTGTATTCTGTACAAAGAGTGGCATAATTATCAAGATGCATTCCTATCAGAAATATATCAAGAGCTGAATATTATAGATGGTAAAAAGAAGAAGGAGTTCTTAAATATCAAAGATTGGCACCAGATCCAAAAGCAGTTCACAGAAAAATTCTTATGTTGTCCTACATTAACCCAAATCCAAACGCGTATGCGCATTGTACTAAGCCGCTCGTAATTATAATTTCTTATTTCTTCTTATTCTAATGATATGTATTTCATTCTATTGCTGAACTTATCATGTATTTTCAATAACTTGTGTTAATTAATTCTAGCAATACTCCCATTCCAATCTTCCTATGAACAAGAAGATGATGATTAAATATTTTTTATCCAAATACTCAATACTTTGTCGTAATTTCATATATAACTTATTTTAATATAACATCTAAAATTAATTTCACGTTTCATAATATGTTTATAACAAATTTAATAGAAATACACAAATTTTATAATTTACTCCTATTTTAAAGTTATTTTAATAACTATTTCATCATTTTCTCTCATTTTTCATTAACTCAATCTCATAATTAACCTAACTTTAAAATTTATTTTAAAGTATATTGATATTAAGGCACACTTGCTTCATCATTACTACAAATAATAACTATAATTACTACCTAAAACTTATAAGTAACATACAAATTTAATGAAAATCTTGTCTTACCTATTTGCAAATAATTATGGGTTCATAGCATTTAAGCCATTTAAGTTCAATTTTTTTTTTAAAATTCCATATTATTGACATTGTGAAATCATTTCGAATTAAGAATTTTGTTATCAAAAAATTAATTTTAAAAAGTTGTCTCACACGAAATCTTAACAACTTATACCATAAATCACTACGATCAAGAAAAAATTTGTTATATTAACTTAATGAAAATGAGTTGAAACTATCTTGGTCAGTTGGAGTATCAAAATTTTATTAGAAGGGGTATCAATGGGACCAATTGTGTTTAAAAATGACAAAAAAACCAATTGAGGGCAAAGTGAGGATAAGATTGATGACTTATATAGGCGGCGCTGCGACTAAAGACATGTGAAGCTCATTGATGTGGTAGTCGTGACGGGATCTCGATGATGCGCTCAGCTTTGACGAGGATATATGAAATTTTAATTATTACTTAAAATTTTAAATATTTTATGACTAAATAATGAAGATGTAATGTTAAATATGTTAATAAAAAAAAATTTTAGTTGTATGTAAATCCCACAAATGTTGATTAAAAATAGTTTTTTATTTAAATTAAATTATCTAAAATTTATTAAAATCAGTATTATACAAATTTAATTTGAGAATTTTAGAATAACTTCTTATATTTAATTTTCAATTCTATGAATATATAAAATTATAATTTTCTTTCAGATTAGTGGATCTCATCCCATAAGTAATAAAAAAAATTATTTAAATAAGATAAATAAATTTATTAATTGACCTATATATACTTAAAATTAAATATGAAAAATATATTAATAAAGTAAAAAAAAAAATTTCTAATACCCATTTTTTTTTTTTTTTCCTATCGGACATGAATGCACGGAAGTTCATAACAGCAAAATGATTGTTTGCTAGAATGTCACAACAGCCAACTGCACAAACTAAAAAACAAAATCCTTTCAGCTTTCGGTCACTGCCAGCGGCATAGACCAAAACACTAAAGAATGCGCTGAGCCAAAAAGCGCATTCTATAGAATAGAATGCGCTTAATCGAAAAGCACATTCTATAGAATGTGCTTAACCATTCGGCGCATTCTATAGAATGCGCCGTTTCATTAAGAGAATGCGCGTAACTGTACGGCGTATTGGCTGCTTCTCAAATTTTCTGGGATTCGCGCTCATTCAGCTAAATTCCACACGAAATTCGCTCCTTCTGAAAATTTGGCCTAAATTCTATTTCTAACAACAACAAAAATATGGTGTGTATATTTTTTCTCTATTTTTTTTTCCTACATTGAAAAATGTGTTCGTGAATAGTTCAACTCCAACAATATTGACATCGCACTGTTCAAAATGCAAAAATAACTTTTCTGGACGCCGCTCGGTTGGTGGTGCCAAGAATAACTAAATAATATGTCATGATCATAAATGAGGAAGCATTGATGAAATCTAATTCTATAGCATACCTCAATTTATCTAATTTATCTTTATTCAGTGCAGTCCACATTCCTCCATGGCTACTGTCGAGGAGGAGAGCAAGGCTGCTTCCCGTCCAGCTTACTACGAGATGATACTAGCCGCCATTACGGAGCTTGGCGAGAAAGATGGGTCCAGCAAACTAGCGATTTCAAAACAAATTGAGGCCACTTACGGGGACCGACTACCGGCAGACCACTCTGCTTTGTTTTCCGAATCACTAGCCAAACTGAAGGAGTCCGGCAAGCTATTGTTCGTCAAGAACAACTATTTGAAGCCCGATACCGATGCTCAGCTGCGGCGTGGTAGAGGTCGCCCCCCGAAGCCTAAACCAGATGTTCCTGAAGGGTCTGAGCTTCAATCGACGAAGCAGAACAGTTTGCCTACAAAGGAAAAAAAACCAGTTTCTGCTTCTACTGGAAAGAAGCGAGGTAGGCCACCAAAGGGTTCGAATACAAATGGCGATCCTGCTCCGGAGATTGCTGGGATAACACCGACGGGGCCCAAACGTGGACGGGGACGACTGCCCAAGGTGAGTTCGTCGACGGAGGTATCTGTGGAGCGAGATAAGGTCGCATGAGGAGGTGATGTGGAAGATGGTAAAGGGTAAATGATGATATAATGGTTCTGTGCTATGGTAGGAATGCTAATGAAAATGTGCTCTTAGTCATTTTTAGGTTTTGTCTTAAGCTATTTTTTGCAATTCAAATGTAAAATGCGCTGATGAGCTTACTGTTAGCTGAAAAACAACAACAACAACAACAACAAACTGCACAAATATCGAAGTACAGAAAGACCATAAACTTAAATAAAATCTGTTTATTCATCACTTTCATCATCACCATCAAATGCAATAGTGATTTTGCAATGGTCCATTAATTATAACAGTCATTCAAGTTGTCAGTAAATAGACAGATGGATGAATGTACCATTATAACAATATTAATGAACAAAATAAAAAGTTTGTTCTATAATTTTAGAGAAATCATTATATGCAGAGATTGGATACAGAGAACCATCCATTTTATTTCATCATTCTGTTTTTATTATTCATATAGACAAAATTGAATGGTTCTATGTGTTTAATCTCCGCATGTAATAATCTCTCATAATTTTGAGAATTATGATTTCATAAATTCCTAAGAAATTATTTAAATAATTTTAAGAAATATGCCATCAATATTTTGATGCGAGTGTTAGTTTCTTTAAATCTACAGTAGTTTGGCTAAGCTGTAATAATCGTGATTATTGATTAATTTTTGTAAAGAAAACAATTTATTATAATTTTTTTTAATTTAAAGTTTCGTTTGGGACATCTTTCTTATTGTTTATTAAAGCAACTTTTTAATAAAAAAATTTTGATTTTTGTGCTAAAAACTGCTTTAAAAAATAATAAAAAAATCGTCTCAAACAAAACATAAATCAGCAAACACAAAGCATGACGAATAATTTCTTATCTACAAAGCCAAAAATTTCCGTCCAGGTGATGAACTGCTTACGTAAAACAAAGCAGAATCTGGTGATGAATAGTGACGTTGGCTACAGAAATTTGGGCTACGTTTGGGACGACTTTCTTACTGCTTTTTGAAGCGGTTTACTTCTATCTCGGACTCTCTCTTGGCTGGGAGGAAGAAAGTGACAGAGCTCATGGCTTTGGAAAGACGGACGGAAATGGTGATTTGGGCGTGGCTATGGTGAAGTATTTATAAATTTCATATTATAATTAATTGTTTCAAATGTCTACTATATATGCTCTTAAAAATTAAAAGACCTTTTGACCGATTCGGAGTTTGATGGGTAACGGAGATGCGGCCACGGAGGAGAATATTAAGGAGATGCGGCTATAAAGGAGCTTGCGAGTTTTGAAGTTTAATTACAAATTCAAATGGCCTCCTCCTAATGAACTTTTATTCGGTCACGTAGCTCTACATCCAGACGTCAATAAAATATCGTCACGTGCTCTTACTCTTTACCGCGCGGCCCGACGATCCGGCCCGGACCGGAACTCGGTAT
Organism: Dendrobium huoshanense; assembly: GCA_016618105.1. NCBI lineage: Eukaryota > Viridiplantae > Streptophyta > Magnoliopsida > Asparagales > Orchidaceae > Dendrobium > Dendrobium huoshanense. Next base: position 21,741,454 of record CM028352.1, on the reverse strand, counting down.
TGTTATGTACTAGCTAATTTGTGCAGACCAGGGTATTGCTAGTTATTGCTCGGTAACGAGAAATACCATTCTGTCAAGACCAATACCTAGCAATACCGAGCAATACCAAGCAATACCCCGATTTTGCTAGGTATTGGTCTTGAAATAGCGGTATTTCTAGTTATTGTCAAGCAATACCTAGCAATACAAAGCAATACCTAGCAATACCGAGCAATACCAAGCAATACACGAACATAGCAATACCGGGTTCCGGTCCGGGTCGGGTCGTCGGGCCGCGCAGTAAAGAGTAAGGGCACATGGAGACATTTTATTGGCGTCCGGATGTAGAGCTACGTCAGGTGTCCTGACCTAAAAAAAGTTCCCTCCTAATTTAGAAAAGTTCGTGTGCGGTGCTTTTCGCTAATGATTTTAAAAATATATATATAAATATAATTTGCAAGCATATTTTTATAGAATATATTTATTTTTTTATAATACATATAAACAGTAAATTGATTAATTGAATCTGAATATAAAAGTCAAATAAAGCAAGGTTAAAATTAGGCCTCCTTTTAAAATTTTTGACTTTGCTACTATTCGTAAGGAAGAGTTATCACTGATACATCATCAAAAAATTATCTTGATCGGGCACGAATCTAGATGCAGAATCAAGTTGGAAACTTCAAAAATTAAATTCAGTAGCACGTGAACTACGATTTCAGCGAGCTTATAGTCAAACTGAGCGTCTCGGAAATACGAACCCAACGACACCAAGTTCGACCCAATCCGAGCCCAAATGAGTCTGAATCATGGACCCGAAGCGCTGTTGGAAGGTTCAAACCATAATTTGGGTTACCAAACGGTCTCCGATTTTGACGAGCCTATACTCGAATCGAATTGCTCGACGAGACAAATCCAACGAGCCCAAGATCACCAAATTCCGACATCACTAAGGCCCTCAAATGTTCAACGAACGGTGCACGACCATAGGATTCAGCATCGGCCGTCCATTCAACCACTCCCTATTCGCCCCTGATCTCACGCCTATTTACGGGTCATGCCACTCCAGAAAATCTATAAATAGAGCTCTCATTCTTCACAAGAGGGGATCCAAGCAAGAGAGAGAAGAAGAGAATAGAAAGAAGAAGAGAAGGAAGAAGCTCCTCCTCGACAGTCGTCGAACCACCGCAGAACCACCGCAGGACCACCACCGGACCACCACAGGAGCACCGCCGGACCACCGTCGGACCACCACCGGAGTTTCATCGCACCACCGCCTTAAGGCTCGACATTCAGACCCGACGTCTTGCTTAAGGCCCGACATTCAGACCCGATGTCCTGTTGAAGGCCAGACGTTCTGCTCAAAGCCCGACGTCCTGCTAAAGGCCCGACGTCCTGCTCAAGGCAAGATTATCAACACCCGAAATTCCAAGTGATTCCAGGCCTAACACCCGACTTCTATCAAATAGTTACTGATTGTAAATCTAATCACCCTGAGAGGGGATTCAATTCTTTGTAACCGACTCAAATTCTAGTGGATTTATTTCAACTGGGCTAGGCCCCATGGTTTTTTCCCTTTCTAAGGGTTTTCCACGTAAAAAATCTTGCTTTCTCTGTGTATGAGCTAGTTTTCCGTACAACGCTAAGACGTAGAATTAAATCTCTATCGCCGCGTATTTTCTAGCCCGCAACAATCACCTCTACGTATGACTTTATGATATGATGCTTTTTTTTTAATGTTAATAGCTAAATAAAAGTATTCCTTTTAAAAACTCATAAAAAAGAAATTTTAATACTTTCTTTTAAAATTATATATTATATGAAACTTATCCAAAAATATTCCCAAAATTTTAATTTTTTTTCTCTTTTGTCCGAATCTCCCATAGGAGGTTCAAGCGATATCATAGTCCGAATCTCCCATAGGAGGTTCAAGCGATATCATAAATTACCTCCATTGACTTTAATTCTTCTCAAAAAGAGACAACGAACTATCTTACATGAGAAATAACTATGGGCAATGGGATGTATATGAGGGTTGCAATTTTGCTTGTTAAATGAATTAGAACTCATCCTATTGATCGACACAATTATATTTCACATGAAACTATCATGTTAATAATCCCTATGCTAAGCTTTCAATCTTTCTATTAAAAAATGGAAATAATTGTCCTAATTGAATGATTAAGATTTGAGGAGAGATTGATTTGATGAGTTAACCTCACCAAGATCATTAAAAGATGTAGGTGGAAGGAGTTTTCTCCAAGAAAGTTGATGGTTCCATCAATAACTTACTCTTTATTGTTTTAAACAATTTGGGTTAATCTTTGTTATTTTTTCTTTATGTTTTGTTGAATTTTTACAATGTATGATCTTTTTCTTGTGTACATTTCTTCCTTTTTTTTTTTACAAAATTACGTCACTTTGGTTTGTTATAGAATTTTTATTTTTAAATTTCTTGATATTGTAGGACTTTTGATGAATTTGTGTGATCAATTCTCAATTAAAAAAAAAAAATAAACTCTTTTCATCAAGTGAAGGTCAATGATATATTCAATTGTTCTCCTTATAAAAGGAGAGGCCAACAATCAAGAAAGTAGGCATCAATCTTGGCAGTGATGGCATTCATTGAGCTTGGTGGCCACAAACAAATGGTAATGTTGGTGTTGCAATCGAGCCCCAATGTTCGGGCTTTGGTGTTGCAATCGAGCCCCAATGTTCGGGCAAATTATTAAGTCCGGTCACCTGACCTAGAAATAAGTACGGACATCTAATAAAAACTGACAACGTGGACTGCTTTTAACTGTGCACTTTTTTTATTGCAATTTACCTGCTCTTTTTTGAGTCAAAGCGCAGTCCACGTGGCAAATTTTTAGTAGATATCCGGACCTAGAAATAGATCCGGTGACCGGACCTAATAATTTGCCCAATGTTCGTGGCAACGCCCATTCTCAATCTTATTGATGAAAATAAGCCTAAACCTTGGCAGCAATAATGAACACTGGTCTTGCTAGTGATAATAAGAATTATTGTTGGCAGCGATCATCATTGTTGATCAATGACAAATGTCAATAATGTTAATGGTCAGAGCTTTGGAATTGCTCGTCAAAAAGCTGTAGGCTCCAACTTGTTTGTAAAATTAGGAGTTAATTATTAATGTTTGGAAAGAACATTCTAATTATTTAGACCAAAAATAAAAACACTATGTCATATAGCCATAATTGATTCTCCTAACTAATTAATGCTTATGGATTTCTTTAATGATTCTGAAATTTGATGAACTTTCTTGACACTAACCCTTTGCCTTGCTTTCAAATTACAGCCTATGAAATCACAGAAATCAAGTAGATCAAATTAAGACAATTCAACACATAACAAACATCAAGAGAGAGCCGGACTCTTCTTTTAAAATCATATACATGAAAGCAAGGCACAGACATTTTTGGTTATTATAAATATATGATGGCCTGCGACTCAGTAAGGGTAGCAAAAAAGCATATAAAGCATAAACTTACAAGCTCAAATCTTCAAATTTTCAAGAATCAGGCATATTTATGTTCTGGAAGAGCTCAGGAAGGTGAGCATTTGTGAGTTTGGTACGTTTGCTGATTCCACTCTTCTTCTTTGGTTTTGGCTTGGAAGGGATGCCATGGACTTGAGCCGCAGCCCGCCTCTTTGCCGTGTTCGTCGCAGGTTTCATTCCGTTCTTCTGAAGATCTTTTTCGATGTCCACCATGTCCCGAGGTAGCTCAATGCCCCTGAAGAGCTGCTTCAAGTCATCATCTACTTTGATCACCACCTTGGGGTCATTAGGATACACAATATCTTCCTGAGAATCGTTGTTGGCTAGGAGCCATACTTGTCCTGCTGCTTTCAAAACCTGTAGAAATTGTCAAGTAGAATTTTATGATGATATGGTGCTTCGATAAGGATAGATGGAAGCCAATTGGAACGTGAAATATGTTCAATAGGGAGGGTTGCATAAAAGCAACCCATGGTTGCCAAAAGTATTAAGAATCCAACAAAATGTAAAGATGTTTTTCAAGAATTTTTTTATGATGCACATTATAAAGAATTTAAATCTAACACATTTTTCTTTGACTAAACGAAGTTATTATGCTATAGTTATTTTGTTCGAGCAAATTAAGTAAGAAAATAAGATCTATGAAAAACAAGAAGAAACTATGTGAACAAGCTTTAGAAGCAGCAAAAAGACGTCAAAAGAGATGGAACTTGATGCGTGCTTTATTTGCTCTTAAAGTTTCTATTAAGAGGTTGTCTTGCATCTTACCTCTTACTATTATCCTTTTAACTCTCAACTAAGATGCCACTATTCTAGTAAGATAAACTAATTGTAACATTAAGATTGTGAAAATTTAATAAAAAAATAATTCTAGGGCATTATCGTCTAGATAAAGATGAAAACGCTCATAGTAATAATTCACACCAAATAATAATATGTAAAAACTAATTCATGCATTATTTGATCTATATTATGCATATTATTCAATTATATAAAGAGAGTTCCAACTTCCAAGACTTAAAAATATTTCCCCTTTTTTTTAAATAAATGACATCCATATCATTTAACTTAATAAAAATTAGAGTAATTATTTATGAATTTATATTGAATTGTGCATGTGTTTCATTTATGATAATTTGATACACATATCTATCCATGACATAAAATTTAAGGTATACACAAAGAAAAATATCTAATCATTAAAAAAAAATCTTATAAGAAATTCCTTATACACTACAAGAAAATAAGTCAATAGCAACAAAAAAAAATAAAAAAAAAATAGCCACTAAAGATATCTTCTGGTGACCAAAAGTAATGTTTCTAAATAATAATGAAGCTTGATATTAACCAACAAAAAGAAAAATTTATTGCTAATTTGGTCGCTAAAAGCTTAGATAATTTTTTTTAAAAAATATCATTAACATTATATATAATGATAATTATTCTTAAACAAAATTTAGGTAGAAGTATAGATTGTTTGTTTGCAAAAAAAAAATCAAAAAGATGTAATTGATTCATCATTCAATTTCTACAAAATAATGTTAGAGTTGCCTTAAATTTGGCTCGAACTATATTTGTTCATATCCTTGGTTGGCATACGCTTCGCATGCCGGGGTTCAAGGGGGCAGCACCCTAACTGGGATATTTTTGAAATTCAAATTAATAAATAAAATGATGAATTCAAATTAATATTCACATTTAAGATGATAAAATTATCATTTATGTATAAAATAAATAAGAATATAAATTATTTAAAATTTAATAATTACTTATATAAATAAATCTATACTTAACAATTAACAATTAAGCAAAACCTATACTTACGACTCCGCGATCTCACCTCTTACGCACTTGATTGCTATCGGTTTCGCTACCATATGCCCTAGCTTTTTAGTGACGACCTCCAAACGCGCGACCGACTCCCCATTTAGCGGTCACGACTCCACGTCTCTTCATTCGCGCGCACTGATATGAGTTCCCTCCCTCGAAATTATTCGGACACTCCCGCAAACTCGCCTCTGTCGATTTATTCATCTCATATTATCTCTAATATCGGTATTACTCTTATCATTTTAAAAATTTGTACGATCTCCTTTATAGTATGATTGCTTCTCATTTTCATGGTATCATCTAATATTACTAATTATTATATTTGCTTTAAGATGTTACGGTTGTACTCATGCAGTGATGCTGATATTTGCTCTAATTTTTGTTTAAGCTCTCAGGTTCTGATATAGGTTTTGGTTTTCTTTACTGATTAGTAATGTAACTTTTGAGTTGTTTTTTAATTCATTTGCAACTTTTATATTATATAAATGAATTTGGATTAGATTAGAGGAAAAAATTATTAATTACTATAATTTTTTTGTTGGTATATTTTGATGATTATCTTAGGCTTTCACAGAGCTTTTATTTTACTAGTTAGATCTTCTATATTTGAAACTAGTTGCAATAAACATTTCTGGTTGAGGTCGTAGTTAAATAAAGATTTTTAGCAAAGGGTTTGTTCTAATTTAATTTGCAAATATTTGAAATTTTATTCCGTAAGTTATTTGATCCAATTTGTATAATTAAATCTAAGGTTTTGAATCTATGTTTCATTCATATCATCAAAGCTTCAATTTCACTTTAATCAATTAATTTAAAATCGTAATCTAATCAAGTCAATCTGAATTAATGTGATGTTTTACTTTATGAATAATTTAGTAACTCATTTATAATAAATCACGTAAATACACATTTTATCAAATTTTTTTTAAAATTAATGATTATTATTCTATTTAATAGATTTAGTCAATGTAAAATTAAATCATATAATTATTAAAATTTAATTTGTCTAAACAATTGATAATTAAATGAAAATAAATTATTTATTTCAATAATTAGCTATGATTTTTTATAGGTAATTAATTTATGCTTAATCGTACTGCATTGAAAAAAAAAGTTTCAAATAAAAAATGTTTTGAAGTATATCATTTATGAGTATTTAGCTAAATTTGAATAATTTCTGAAAATGCAAGAAGATTAGTCATGTAATAATTATTTCTACTTGAAAATTTTTTTAGTTCAAAGCAATAGATAAAAGTTGGATTAATCTCAATAATAGACATTTGAGACAATCTACAGATGGAGTCAATGTATTTATTAAATTTGTCTAAGAAAATAATCCTCAAAAAGAGAAAATTCATTGTTCATGCCTACACTGTGCAAATATCTTTTTTTAGACATATAGTATCGTAAAGAATCATTTACTAATTAATGTAATGCAAACATCGTACATTAAGTGGACATGTCATGGGAAAACCTCTCAGGCTTTCAGTGATACGGATTTAGGCAGAAGAGATATAAATGATCTTAATGATACAAATGAAGAGTTTGATGAAATGCAAGAAATCTTAGATGATATACATAGGGGAACTTTCATGAACTCTTGTCTCAACAGTTCATTAAATGAAATAGGTGCTAATATCATCGACAAAAATGAAAGAACTATATTTGATAGACTACTAAAAGGTGCTAATATCGGATTTATATGAAGACGGAAGTGTTTCTCCCTTTAGCAAAATAGATTTTATGAATTCATTGATCATATTAAATAATTTATTTGTCTAACGATTAAGTACTTTAATGTGTAGTAACTTTAAAAGAGTAGACAACATAGATAAATTTGAAACATGGTATAAATCACGTTGTACATCCTTCAATAATCTACCAAATATAGTTATTTCATCTTTGTCGATGATATTATCACCTTCCTCATTTGATAAATTGTTGGGACAAGAGTTCATGAAAATTCTCCTATGCATATCCTCTAATCTAAGATTTCTTGTATCTCATCAATCTCTTCATTTGTATTATTAAGATCATTCACATTTATTATGTCTAAATCCGCATCACTTAAAGCCTGGGAAATTTACCCATGACATGTACACTCAATGTTCAATTTTTGTATTACATTACTTAGTAAATAATTCTCTACAACACTATATTTATAATTCTCTACAACACTATATTTGAAAAAAGACATTTGTACAATATCGTCATGGGCAATGAATCTTCTGCTTTTAAGAATTATTTTTTTGGGCAAATGTAATAAATGTTGTGACTTCATCTGTATATTGTCTCAAATATCTATCATTGAGATTAATCAAACTTTTATCCATTGTTTTGACCTAACAAAATTATCAAACAAAAATAATTATTATATGACTAATCTTCTACCCTTTTCAGAAATTATTCATAAATGATACGCTTCAAAATATTTCTCATTTAAAACTTTTTTTGTGAATACAACAAAACATTAATATAAATGAAAAAACATAAAGTTTGAAGAAGATAATAAAAGTTCATTACCATTGCCAGCAATGATTATAATGAAAATAGGAGAGGAAGAATATGTAGCTTAAGATAATAAATTAATCGTAAGTCAAAATAATATTATCAGCAAGGTTTTGAAAATCGGACCGGACCGGCCGGTTCAACCAATTCGACCGTGAACCGGTCTGGTGGCCGGTCCGATCCAGCTTCAGAACCGGCTCTGCATAGAATCGGATCAAACCGAATTGAACCGGCGGTTCAACCAGTGAACCGTTGAACCAACCCGGGTTGGAAAGAACCGGCCGGTTCATAAAAATATTTTATTTTTGTTTTAATTAAAATTTTAAAAAAATATTTTTGTTAAAAATATTTTTATTAAATATGATGATTAATTTCATCATAATACATGCAAGTTATCTTAGATACCTCACATAATTTATTTTGCAAAGAGAGTGTACTTCTCACTTTATAAAGGGTTCAAGGAAACATCTTTAAACTCCCCCTATGATGTGGGACTAAAGAAGTTGCATGAATAGTTTAGAATGTGACTTGGGGCTTATTTGGGCTAGTTGGGCTTCAAAAAAATTTTTAGTTGGGCTTCAATTTTTTTTTAGTTGGGCTATAAATTTGAATTATATGTATTATAAATTTACTATAATATATAATTATATATTATAATAATTATATTATAAAATATTAATATTATAAATTTATATATTATATTAAATATTATTCTTATAAATATATAAATATATAATTTTTAAATGATATTTATATTTATAATTTTGTATTATATATATTTTAAATTTATAAATATTATTAAATTGTCATATATTTAATTATTTATATTATATTAATAATCATAAATTTTTTATATTATAAATTTATATATTATATTAAGTATTATTCTTATAAATATATTATTCTTAAATGATATTTATATTTATAAAATTTTATTATATATTTTAAAATTTATAAATATTATTAAATGCTCATATACTTATATTATATGATTTTTAAAAATATTATTATTTATTACGTCATCCGGTTCGACCCCGAACTGGTCAAACCGTGAACCTCTCCCTCTTCCGATTCGTTGTCCGGACCGGTTTTCACAACCTTGATTATCAGTACAATTAAGCATAAATTAATTACCTTTAAAAAAATCATGACTAACTATTAAAATAAACAATTCATTTTTATCTAATTACCAATTGTTTAGACAAATCAAATTTAATAAATTATAGGTTTTAATTTTACGTTAGCTAGATCTATTAAATAAAAATAACCAATATTATTTTTTTTTAAACTGATTAAATGTGTATTTACATGATTTATTATAAATGTGTTTACTAAATTTTGCATAAAGTAAAATATCTCATTAATTCAAATTGAATTGATTAGATCATGGATATAAGTTAATTAATCAAAGTAAAATTGAAGTTTTGAAGATAAAAAGAAAAAGAAAATTCAAAACTTTGGATTGGATTATATAAATTAAATCAAATAGCTTACATAATAGAATCTCAAATATTTGCAAATTAAATTACAACAAACTCATTGCTAAAAATATTTAATTAATTGCAACCTCAACCAGATATGTTTGTTGTAACTAGTTCTAAATCTAGAAGATCTAACTAGTAAAATAAAAACTCTGCGTGAGTCTAAGATAATCATCCAAATACACCAAAAAAATTATAGTAATTAACAATTCATGCATCTAATCTAATCTCAATTCATTCCTATAATATAAAAGTTACAAATAAACTTAAAAACAACTCAAAATTATATTACTGATTAGTAAGAAAATCAAAACATATATCAAAATCTGAGAACTTAAACAAAAACCAGAGCAAATATCAACATTATTGCATAAGAGTACAATCGTAATCTCTTAAAGCAACTATAACAATTAATAATATTGGATGATACCATGAAAATGTGGGGCAAACATACTATAAAGGATATCGTAGAATTTTTAAATGAAAAGAGGAATAAGATTATTAGAGATAACATGAGAGGAAGAAACCGACATAGGTGAGTTTGCAGGACTGTCCAAATAATTTTGAGGGAGGGAACTCAAATCAGCGAGCGCGAACGAAGAGATGTGGAATCGTGGCCGCTAAATGGGGAGTCGGTCGCACGGTTCGAGGTCGTCGCTAAAGAGCTAGGGCAAACAGGAGCGAAATCGATAGCAACCAAATGCGTGAGAGGTGAGATCACGAGAAACGTAAGTATAGGTTTTGCTTAATTGTTAAGTATAATTTTATTTATATAAATAATTGTTAAATTTTAAATAATTTATTTTATACATAAATTATTAGATTTCTCATCTTAAAAATATAAATATTAATTTGAATTCATTATTTTATTTATTAATTTGAATTTTCAAAATATCCTCGTTAGGGTGCTGTCCCCTTGCACCCCCGATATGCGAAACATATGACAGTCAATAATATGAATAAATATGGTTCGAGCCAAATTTAAGATTACTCTAACATTATTTTATAAAAATTGAACGATGAATCAATTATATTATTTTGATTTTTTTTGTAAACAAATCATCCATACTTCGACCTAAATTTTATTTAAGAATAATTGTCATTATATAAAATGTTAAAAGTATTTTAAAAAAAATTCTAGACTTTTAGCGACAAAATTAACAACCAATTTTTCTTTTTGATGGTTAATATCAAGCTTCCTTATTATTTAGAGGCATTACTTGCTTTTAGTTGCTAAAAGATATCTTTAGCGGTCATTTTCTTTTTTTCTCTATTTTTTGTCGATATTGACCCATTTTCTTATAGTGTAAGGAATTTCTTATAAGATTTTTTATAAGAAATAGATGTTTTTCTTTGTGTATAGCTTAAATTTTATGACATGGATAGATGTGTGCATTATCAATTATCATGAATGAAGCACATGCACAAGTCAATGCAAATTCATAAATAAGTACTCTAATTTTTATTAAGTTAAATGGTATGGATGTCATTATGTTTCCAAAAAAGGGGGAAATATTTTTAAGTCTTGTAACTCTCGTTATATAATTGAATAATATACACAATATAGGTCAAATAATGCATGAATTAGTTTTTTATACATTATTATTTGTTGTGGATTACTATGTGTGTTTTCATCTTTATCTAGACGATAATGCCCTAGAATTGTTTTCATGCAGATCTCTTTCTAGTATTGAAAAAATATTATTTTAGAGTTAGATGTATGATGCTAAAATATTGTTAATGAGAAAGTAATGAGGGGGTTAAACATGAATGTTAAATTGCAGAAATATTTTAAATAATTTAGTTTTGAAGAATAAATTTGTTTTAAGTAGGCATTATAAATTATATAATTATTTCTTTATAACATATTATATAAACATTAATAATTTCTTATGTGTCTTGTATTTGAATTTTGATTAATAGTTTATAACATATTAGTCAAAAATAGGTGCATTTTTATAAAAAATAATCAATTAAATTCAATTAGAAGCTCTAAACTCATTTTATCTTTTTCTTAAACTCATATTTGATCTTCTAATAGAACATATCTTCCAAATAGAAACATCAATTAAGTAGAAAGAATTTTTTTTCTCAAGATATTGCATTGATAGTAGAGACTGAATAAGTACCTCAATATAATAAATAAATATTCAATTAATGACATAAAAAATAATGAAAATATATTCACAAATTATAGACAATAATATATGAACAAGATGTGTTTGTGACATATCTTAAATTACATATCGCTCAGCTTTATCAATAATTAATTCATATATATTATTTGTTATTTGACATTTGCAATATATGCCTTCCAAATATTATTCAATTTTATCACCAATAATCACATCATCTTTAGAATTATGCCTTTTTTATCATTAAAAAGAAGATAATATGTATAACTATTAGTAATGATAAATTTATTGAATAAACCTATTTAAAATAAACAATATAATCAATATTTTTTTATTCTATAATATTTTATTAATTTTGAATTAAGTTCTAACAGCATGCACTTGGTGCGCGTACAATTAAACAAGTACATATACAAAACATATTTTACAAAGCATACCTGACATGCTGCTTTCAATACCTACATAAATTTAGAGTGGATTAGTTCTGTAGGTGGGATTGGAAGAAGAAGGTGATGAGAAGTAGATTCTTACTGCAGTGGGAAAAACAAAAGAGAACTAACACGAGAAAGTATTGTGAAGGGAAGAGGGATGGTTTCGTGGGAAGATTAAGTAGTTATAAGCTTGGTATTGGAGTGGAATGGGGGAATAAGTATAGGAGGAAGATAAGGACGATAAAAGAGATCTGCATAGATAGAAAAATGAGTGAAGCTCAGAGTTAGTGACCAAGGGGAGCAAGGTAAGGGATAAGGAAAGAACGAGATAAACCATGATTTTTTTTAGTCCATCAAGTATCCTTTACATTACCAATTAAAACCTTCCTTGCATAGAATAGAGATCACTAATACAAAGATTAAATATCCAACACAAACATAACAAGCCCAGAAAAGGAAAATGAACTAAGCTAAGCTGCTCTTTAAAAAAATAAGGTTGGTTAGACTCCTATTAGGCCTGTGATGATCCTAAATCAATAATAGTATTGTATAAGGGACCAAACACTTGTGTTTTCTGATCACCTTGAAAATTGATACAAACCAGACATGTTTTAAGAACAATCCTCTTCATGAGTAAATAGGTGTTTTTAAAGACCAGTTATCAGTTCTTAGTACAGCTCTCATTTTGAATTATCATACTAGTAATGTTGTTCTACTTTCCACAGCAATTCCTCATCAGGTGTATATACCATAACACTCTCTTTTGCTTAAGAAAGATGAACAGGTTTAGATGACAAATTTACTTCTCAATAAGCAAAAATTGAAAAATATCTGAAGCTTATGAAAAAAAACTGAAAAATGAAGTTGACGAGCTTAATTGGAGGATTATTACTATGAAAAATAAGATTTTATGGCTTCTGCCCAGCTTGTGTTAATATTATTCTACACTTACATTTATTATTGTTGCAACTAGATTATAATTTAAACCACCATGCCTAATGATTCAAAATGGGAATATAGCAAAAGTTAAAACAAAAACACCATTCAAAACGAGAAGAACCTGCAAGTTAACATTAGCATCATCCAGAAATAGGAAAGCTATTAAACATAACAAAATTACCTGTAAGTCATCCATAACTGATACATATGAATCCTTCACATCAACAACAGCAAGACCCTCCGGATACGATCTAATCAAAGAAAGCAACTGGTCTTTACCCTTCAAATCGTGTTTGGACTGCAAGTTGTATAAGATCAAAACTACATCAAATATTAAAAACACCACTCCAAATGCTACACATCAAACCCACACAATCCATTAAAAATAGATACTACTTTCCTTGAACTTTATGCACTTCAATCCAAAGCTAAAGATCTCTAGAAAAAAGTGGAAGAAAGATGGAAGTTGGAAAAAAAAACATTAGTTTCTGATGAAATCAAGAATTGTTAATCTAAGTTTTCTTTATTTTTCTATGTTTTGGACTCTTTGTAATTTGGGCTTTGTTTTTATTTATTTATTTGCAATACCCTATGATGGAAAATAACATATGATCATGCTTGGGTTTGGTGCTCTTAGGAAGTTTCACTCTAGTTTCCACTTGTGTTGATCTAGCTTCTTTGGTGGTTTGTTGGGTATTTATTTTGGATTGTTTTGCTTATCGGGCTTGGCCCAACTCTTTCCCACTGCTAGTTATTTTTCCCAATATTGTTATCCCGTTTTCCCTGTTGCTGGCTTTTCCTATGCTAGTTATTTTTCTTGTCCTGTTTTTCCCTATTGTTGGTTGTTCGGTTTCCACCTTGTTGTTTTCCTATATTAAATGCATTAACTCCTCATTAAATGGACTAACTTGAGAGGCTTTTATTGGTTGTTTGGGTGGCATGATTAAGTTGAGCAACTTATGACAATTTCACCCCTTCTTCTCCTATATATATATATATATATATATATATATATATATATATATATATATATATATATATATATATATATATATATATATATATATATATATATATATATATATATATATATATATATATATATATATATATATATATGGGTTGTTTTGCTGCTAGAAGGAGTTGGCTGTTATTATTGTTGGTGTAATCACACTAAAAGTTACGGGTTATTTAGCTTGCGAGCTATATTCTTCTACCTTCCTTCTTCTATTTCGTCTCGATCTTCTATCTAATCTTCTCTCCACTGTTCTCATTCATATGGATTTTTCTTCTCCAAATATTGTGAGTTTCAAGGTGTTGTTGTGCCCTGTTTGTTGGTATTTGCCAGTTGAGTGCCAACTTAAGCTGGATCAAAAATTTCTGTGGTGAACCACTGATTTGTCCTTTCCTTTGAGAACCTTCCCTATTTTGGGTTTTGAATGTGAGGTGACCTTTGTAGGTTGTTTTGAGTGTAAGTTAATTTTAAGTTTTAGTTTGCAAAATTTCCAAATCATTTACTTATATATGTTTACTATCAAGTTTCATTCAGTTGGTATTGGTTTATGTTTTCTTGAAATGAAGTGTCTTGTTGCATTCCTAGCGTTCTCCTACTTGACTATAGAACTTAGGTTGCATCAATTTCACAATGACAATACTAATTAATACAATTGTGACTGCTCTAGTCTTTAACTATAACATACCAGCACAATGATAAAATTGTAGACAATTCCTATCGGCTACAATGTGAAATTTAGAAATATTACAACGTTCATGAACGTCATAACCCGCAGTAGAAGATAATGCATGATTAAAAATATTTTTCTTTGGGGAGTGAAGTTCAGCCTCCGCCAGGGGCGGAATCGACTTCAATTTTGAGGGGGGGGGGGGGGGCAAATTCAATACAAAAATAATTAAATATTAAAAATTATATATATATTATACAAAAAGTTGTTTTAAAAAAAGTTAAGCAAGAAAAATGAAGAAAAAATTGTATAATAAAATTGTCATAAAAGTATGAAAAAAAATATTAGAACTAAATGTGAAGAAATACATATATTTTTTAGGGTATGTATTTATGATTAGCAGTAGATTAAAACTTAAAATCATTAGGATTAGTACAAGGGGGGGGGGGGGGGGGGGGGGGGGGGTGGGGGGGGGGGTGTGACTTGCATGTGGTTCTGCCTCTAGCCTCAGCCCTCCCAATGATCACCAAGACAGCGAGAGCTCAACTAACCATGATCATGTTGTATTGGTAGCTAATGCCTACCCAACACGCCACTAAGAGCTTAGCAAATCTATTTATATAGAATTTTTACGTACTTGGTGCTAACCTCATGAGCCTTCATTGCGATGAAATTGTTTTGATGATAGCAAACATATGATTAGAGGCACTAATATTTCAAATTGAGTGATCATAAGATTAATAAAATGCAAAAGATTATAATTCATAGATGAAACAAGTAATATGATCCAAGTACCATGAAATAGGAAGAAATGGAGATGAACTCGAGCAAGATTGAAGACATGTTATATTGAGTCTTGCATTTTGTTTTGAGCATGTATTTTCCATGGCTATTCACATAGGCTCTCATAATATAAAACTTAAAAAAGTTACAATAGTGTTTTTCTCCTTTTTCTGTTTTATTTTTATTTTTTTAATTTTTTTCTTTTTTTTATTTTTTGTATTTTTACTATAGTTATTAAATCATTCATTTGAAATTAGTTTTCACTCTACGTTTATCATACCGCAACTATATAGGCTAATAAAAGCAATTAGAAGGTTATATACTATATAAATCAAAATTATAGAATTGACGTATTTAACAGGTCAGTACTAATAGATTAGCGGTCTCTATTAAATAATTGTTTGTTGCAAACATGTTTATGAATCACAATTAGGACCTTGGATGACTAGCCACAGTTTGTTTGGTTGTTTGTAATGGAGTCATCTTTAAATTTGTGGGTCATCATGAACTTTTTAAA
>CM028352.1:21692149-21725149 GCA_016618105.1 Dendrobium huoshanense | reverse complement strand
CATTAATGAGTCAAGCTCAAGCCAGCTTGTGAGTACAGTTGTACCCCTTATTGGAGGTGATTTCTTCCACTGATTAAGATTATGGTATATTGGCTCAGATGATAATTCAAATTTCTATACAAGAAAAGATTTAGAAAGCTCATAAGTTAGATTCAAAATATCTGAGGTTGATTAATTAGATTAAATTTGGTAAGAAATTTGAACTACGAGTTTCTGATTATGGTATTATTTTCTACAATGATAGACATTAGGTTCGTATTTTCAGAGATCTGAAGTGTGAGATTCTTTATGAGGCTCATAATTTAGGCTATACTATTCAACATAGAAGTATCAAGATATATGAAGATTTAAAGGGTGTATTTTGGTGGTTTTGATTGAATGACATAACATATTTTATTTCAAAGCGTGAGGCATGTCAGTTAGAGAAGGTAGAGCATCAACGACTGGGCGGTCTTCTACAGTCATTACCTATTCCAAAGTGGAAATGGGAAGAGGTGACAATGAATTTTATTATTAATTTTCCCATATTGAGATAAGACCATTATGTTATCTGGGATATTGTCAATCGGCTAATGATGTTTACTCATTTCATTCTGATTTGAAAAATTGATCTAGTATACAGGTTAGCTCAGATATATGTCAAAGATATTATCATATTACACAATGTGCCGAAGGTAATTGTATCTGATCGGGATGGAAGATGTACCTACAAACTAGGGAGAGGTGTTCGTCTCAAACTTTTTCCCAAGTAGCTTCTCTTTCATCCATGTTCTTCCATGGAACTTTAAGTATATAAATTTGTTTACTCCTTAACTTTCTAATATTATAGGATAAAATCATTTATGGTTCTTCTTTATAGATCATATTCGAACGTACCTTGATATCTTTGGCAGATATCATATTTCCAAAATTAGATATCTATTTTCTCAAAAGTGGCACGTGAATACATTACGAATTTTTGATATAAGATTTGATAACTGTAACATTTAGGCAGCTTTCTCAATCCTTTCAACAACTTTGAATGATCAAGCAGACCTTGGACTCAACTTTTCTTCCTTGCCAAATATATTAATGCCTTTCATCAGCCTGATCTTCACATAAACAAAATCTCTTACCTGAAATTCCACAACCCAATGCTTAACAAAAAAATATTATCATTGCCTATCATATATAACCTTTAATTTGTCTATGATCAAAATAATTTTTTCAATAGCATCATCAATTAAGGTTGAACCAAGATACCTTGGACAACTCCATTCTGATTTATTTTTTTTGATATGATATCTGAATTGAAATATTGAGGATGCCATTTTTTTAGGAGGGGATAGTTATGACACATATAGGTTCAATATCTATATTAACATGTTCTGACCAAATTGGGAAAAGCCATAATAAGAGGATTTAGGGAGGAAGAAGAGCCTCTTTGGGTCATTTCCACATGTTAGCCTAGTTTAGAATGTTATCTAGGTCGAGTATGTCTATCTCAATTTTCAAAAATATGAAGTTTTTATCTAATTTTTTGATCAATTTTTTATTTTTGCTGACAAAAAATATGGATAACTTCGCACTGGTTAAATTTTCACTACATAAATTTTTATATGTTATAAAGATTAAAATTATAAATATTTTAAAAATTTCTAAAAAAATTTATGACAGGGTTTTGAAATTTATGTGATTTTTATTGAATAAAAAATTATCTGGACTTTGAAAAATAGTATTATAATACGATAAAAATCTTAAAATATTATTTTACACAATCCATAATAATTTGGTTATTTTTTGAAATTGTGCATTTTTTGCCTAGTAAGATTTTCTATTTCCTACCGTTAAATAAACCTTTGTAATTCTTACGCACTCAATTATGCTTTGATTGTTATACTATGATGAAAAATATGCATATGAGATTAAATAATATCAGTTGAGAGTCATGAGGGCTCGATTTTTTTGAGATTTTATTTATGTCATGGAATATTTTGCGGCCTATAAAACATGTTTTGATGGCTATAATCTATATTCTGGTGTCTATATGTATGTTCTGGTGCTATAAGCATAAAAGAGAGTCATAGGGGGCCATAATCATTTAAGATTTGTCATGGTCTAGGGAATGTGATATGAACTATTCCATGATATGAATTATATAATGTATTCATCTGCTAAGTATTACTTTTTTTATAATTAGATAACTTCTATGCTCATATTACATGTCTTAGTATAGTAGTTTATTAGATTGCATTTAAATAATTTTAAATATTCATCAAAAAATTTAATAAAAGAATTTTAAAAATTTAGATCGATTTGTGTGGCATGTTAAGCTGTTGTAGCACACTGTGGTTTTGCCTCTAGTTTTTAGGCTCTAAGAAAGGGAAAGAGCTTGTGGATTAATAGTTTAGGACTAATAAGAGTTTATAAGCATTTTTTTATTTTGATTTTTATACAGTAATTACTAGTTTCAGTTATGTAAATTTTGCATGTAGCCATGTACTATAGTGTAAATACATTTTGATGAAATGAAAGAAACTTGTGGATGAGTTTAATTTTAGTATTGAAATATTTTAGTAGCTATGTAGTATGTAATTTAATTAAAATAAATATTGGAAGAGAATCTAAAATATTTCAAAACTAGACTTTATGATTTGCTTATCATAACTAAACACCATTGGAATTATCTTGATCGGGTTGGGTTGTGATAAGAACTACTTTCAAAGGTTCACTTTTGAAGTACTTCAAAATAAAAGAGTGGATCCAAAGCTACTATGATGTGTTTTTCTTAAAGGCCTTTGCCTTGGACCTTTATACTTCTCATTAATCTGATGTATAATTTGCTTCAACACTAATCTTATTGACCAAGAAGAATCTTAAATAGTTACTTATGAGACCATCAATAATCATTAAAAGTAAATTACATAATCCTTAAGCAAATATAAGAATTCATCATCAGAATTTGATCGACCTTCTTAATAAAAAAGTAGGATCAGTCAAGAGAAAATAAACACCAGTTTCACCAAATTCAATTTGGGTCACCTAGTATTGGAAATCAACCTAATTGGAAAGCTAGTATTGGAAATCAACCTCACTATAAAGTTTAATGAGGGAAAGTGACATGCATGATTTCTAATCATAACTTCTAGAAGACATGCCCATGAAGTAGACTTGATGAGAAACTAATAGTGGACAATAAGCTCACTAAATAGACTCCACGAGAGCAAGTGGCTATCAGAGTTTTCAGTCATCTAAAAAATTTAGATTATAAATGTCTTAAAGGATACATGATCATTTAAAAATCTTAGCAGACATAAACCTCAGATGATACATGTATATCAAAAATCTTATAAGACATAAGTCTCAAAATGTATCAATACACTTAAATCTTAGAAGACATAAGTCTCAAAAGATATACGATCATTTGAAAATCTGCAATAACCACTGCTACAAAATTTCAATCTAGTTGATATATTCTGATGAGTTGCTTGAATTCTTATGCATGTTATCCATTTTGGACATGTTTTGTTAGTCTGTTTAAAGATTTTGGTGTGTATGTGATTTATTTTGGGGCAACCCAAGGGGTTACATATGTAAGAAATCGATCTATTTTTTTTCCTTGAGAGTGTTGTGGCATTGGGTTTGGGGCTGCTGTGACACTAAACTCTCGAGTTTAGATCATTTATTATGATTTGTGTCGGCATAGTGACACCACTATCTGGAGCACTACAACATTAAGTTATTTTTTAATAAATATCAATTTTCACTAAAATAAAAATGTGCCTAAATTAGTTTTCTCCCTAAGGCAACTGGTTAGAGAGAGAGAGAGAGAGAGAGAGAGAGAGAGAGAGAGAGAGAGAGGAGGAGGATGTTAGAGAGAGAAAATAAGTTTTTAGCTTCTTCAGATCATTTTCTATTATTAATTTAGTTAGAGGAATTGTCCGAATCGAGGTATATTATATTTTGTCTATCTCAATTTTTAATATTATGAGAATTTTAAATTTTTCTGTTTAAAATAATAAATTTTCAACATAAAAATGAGAATAACTTCACATCCGCTAAAATTTTACTACGTATCTTTTGATATGTTGTTTGTATGAATATTCTTAATATTTTCTTTAAACTTTTTCATCAAATAAATTAGAAAATTTACCATTTTTAGTAATATAGAGAATAATTCTTATCTCGAAAAATTATGTTGCTATAGAACAAAAACTTTAAAATAGTATTCTAAATAATACTTATTAATTTGGTATGATTTTAAAAATGCGAAATTTTTGCCTAGTTTACTAAATATGTTGGCTACCGGTATATTATTATGTGATATTATGTGTTATATATGCTTTGAAATTATAATTATATATGTGCTTAATTTCTTAAACTGTACGATTTCTTAGGAAATCTTATATTGGGAGGAACTTGTAATGTGTTGAGTGTTCTTAGGGCTTGAATTTATGAATACTAGTTTTCTTGCACATGCATTAAATGCACGTGATTAAAAATTTAAAAATAAAATTTCATGTAATGAAAATTTAATAACATTATCATTTTTAAAAAATAAATTAAATTTATTTTCATAGGTAATTATAATTACTACTTACTTTAATCAAGAATTAGATATTTTTGTTAAAATTGTAGTAGAGAAAAAATATTAATTTTGTTTTACAATTCAATATTGAAAAATACATTGTTTATCTTTATATAACTAATTATACAATAAAATCAATCATTTAATATTTAGAAGGGAAGTTCAAATTTTTATTATAAATATGATATTATAACATTGTATTGATATATTAAATTAAAATGCTAAAAGAGATGAGATTTCATTTTAATGTGATTCAAAAAGCACAATTTCATAAAATTAAATGTATTTGAAGAAATCATTTATTTTTAAGAATCATGTGGGTGTTATGATGAGCACACGTGAGTTATAATTGATAGTTAATAAAAGTATGAATTGAAAACATATAATCACAACCTGAACTTTATTAATATAACAGTACACAACCCATACAGACAAGAATTGTATTAATTTTTTATTCGATAGGAGCCATGAGTTGATAAAAGGATGAGCTGGGAATATATCAACACAACCAAAACTTCATTAATATAGCAATAAATAACTCAAACAAACAAGAGTTGAATTCAATTCCTTAAATTTTAATTTGACTCATAGACTTTACATTTGACCATTCTCAAACTTCTAACCTTCTTAGATAAACACATAAACATCATAGTGAAGATATTACAATATGCTCGATGATAGAAATCCATAGCCAATATCGAAGCTCTATTATTTCCAATTCAAGGAACATCTCAAATAGTGGAGATGCCCGAGATGGTATAGTCCAATGCATCAACCAGGAAATTTGCAATCAGGAAGCTAGTTATCAATTTAATGAAATAAGAACAACATGGAATAATGAACTAATAATAATCTTGTTTTGAGTGAGAAAAATAACAAAAACTTGCATCCTCTTTGCAGAAGTTATTTTTTTTTATCAATGAAAAGTTTCACATCAAGCATTAGTACGATGACTCTAACATCTCCAATGACTGCAAAGTGAACATAGCTCAATAAGGCAACTTTATGAATTGGAAACATGGAGTATGATAGACAACCAACAAAAGAGCACTTGAATTTAATAAAAGCAAATATCATGAAAATAGTTGCAGTATGATAAAAGAAATATATTTAACCTCATTACTGTACATTATGAAATATAGAAGTAAGAACTCATAGTCTCCTAAATATGTTTTGACTAAAAAAATGTAGGATTATGCTTCTTTTAACCCATCACTATATTTAGGAATCAAAATCTAACATGAAATGAATAGAATTCTATTTTATCCACATAAAGGCGAAAGAATATGCTAGGCGTTTCTATATACACATCATATAGATTAACTAAATGTGTTCCGTAAAGTACAATATGCAAAATCGAGGCAAAAAACCTCACTTTCATGCTTTCGTACAGAAGGATTGAAGGTATACGTTGATTATCTACAAGTAATGAGTAATATAATAATAAAATATAAGCCAAACTATAATGCATAAATGAATTTTGAAACTTCCTGAAAAAAGAATTCCTTGATGTTTGTATGAGAAGAGTTATATAACTCCATCCCAGCTCTATTTCATAGGAGAAGAGCTATAACTTATAACCAAATCACACAAGCAATAAAACAAGAGGATGAATATAACCATAATAGTTTTGAACAAACCTAATATATCTTCAAGAGCCCTATAGTGTCATGTTGATACAATATAAGTGTGATGTTGGTTATCATAAGTTATGCTTCCAAAATCAATTTCCTTTACAACACTTGACTTGGGTAATCTCATGTTTGTTGAGTCTAGTAATTAGGTTGTTAAGCCTAAGTAAATGTCCCACGGCTACCAAGAGGGGGGTGAATTGGTAGTTTTAAAATTTTAAACCCTCTTAATGATAAAGTTGAACCGAAATAAAATTTTCTTTTAAAGTTTGTAGAAAAATGTTTTTCAACCACAGAGTTGTTAAAACTGAAATTTAAAATGTGGAAACATAAAAGCAATAAAGTAAATGACACCAGATTTATAGTGGTTCGGTCTATAACCAGACCTACATCCACTCCTCAGAGGCACCCTCTGAGTATTGCACTAATACCACAAAGTGACTCTCCTTTAGCACCCACAGCAAGGCGGAGAAGCCTGTACAAAACCCTCTTTTCACCACTACCCGGTGCGGTAGAGAACCGTCGTCCTTTTACACAATCCACAGTGCTGGCAGAGAACCGTCGTCCTTTCACACTCTCCTAGTGTGGGCAGAGAACCGTCGTCCTTTCACACTCTCCTAGTGTGGGCAGAGAACCCTACGGCTGTTCACACTTTCCAAGTGTAGGCAGAGAACCTCCTTCCTTTTACACTCTCCTAGTGTAGGCAGAGAACCCACGTCTGTTCACACTCTCCAAGTGTCGGCAGTGAACCGGACCTTCTTGAATGATCTTCTCACAAGAATCTAGAAGGAAGAAAGAAAAGAGTGAAAAAAACAATTTCACAAGTAGAGATTCTTACCTTAGCAATCCAAGTGAAGCCTTCTTGCTCCAATGGTAGGAATCCTCCTTTGAATGCTCTTTTCCACTCTCCCCTTAGCTATTCTCTCAATAGGCACGAAGATCAAATGACAAAAAGATTGGGTGGCAGTCTAATTTGAAGTATTTATACAAAAGACATGAAAAACCGCCCAAAAACTGCAAATTTCCAATTCTGTACGCAGTGGATCGTCCCGTACGATCCTGGATCGTCCTGGACGATTTTACTTAAACGATCTGAAACGACCCAATTTGTATATGTGTACGAAATGACTTCGTACAGCTGATCGTCCTGTACGAACTAGGTTCGTCCAGTACGAACGGTTATTACAAGGTCGGTTCTAGAAACTGCTGAAAACTGTCCTAAGTCGGTTTATCGTTTGGACGAAAATATGTTCGTCTGGACGAAAATTTTCCAGAGAGCCGATCGTCCTGGACGATTATTTATTTCGTCTGGACGAAAATTTTCCAGAGAGCCAATCGCCGGGGACGATAATTTGGTTTCGTCTGGACGAAAATTTTCCAGAGAGCTGTTCGTCCGGTACGATATTTATTTTCGTCTGGACGAAATTTTTCCAGAGGACTGGTCGCCCAGTACGATGGTAAAATTCGTCTTGACAAAATTTTTACAGAGAACTCATCGTCCGGGACGATATTAAAATTCGTCCTGGACGAATAGGACTTAGAAAAATTTTTCAAAGCAAGTTCCTATTCGTTCCAAGTGCTCTATAGGAGATAACTGACAGATCGTCCAGTACGATAAATATCGTCCTGTACGATCAGTATAGAATTTCATGATCTCCTAATTTGTGTGTGTGAGATTTTATTCACTCAATTACAATCACTCCCTTTCAAAATTAATTCAAAGAAAAGACAAACTTCAAATAAACAAAATATCATATGTTGAATTTGATTTGAAGTTTTCGTAGTCTGGAGTCTGATTTTCCTGAAATGTTAGTACACACAAGAGCAAGTGCAAATCTTCTAAAATTGTTAGGAGATAACTATACATCTGAACAATAATGTTTGGAATCATCAAAACTACATAAGTTGCACAAATATAAATCATTCAAATAGCAACTATTCAAACAATGTTGTGACTGAGAAATTGAGCTAATAAAAGAAAATGAAAATTTCAACAGTTCATGCAAAGAAATGAACAAAATATGATTTATTAAGTATATAATTTAACATTTAACAAACAATAAATAAATTTTTTTAATTTAGGTATGAGAAAAGAAAATATAACAAAAATACATTACGATTGGACAAATTTATATAATATTAAGAAACAACAAGAATGTTCTTTGACTTCAAATTAGTATGAATAAGACGCAAATCATGCATAATTGCACACAAGTTCAACAATTGGAAATAAAATTAAACTTCCCCTCCATACGACCACAAAATAGTTTAAAGAAAAATAAGATGAATCTGATTTCATTTTAATGCACGTACTGGGAAGAAGATCCATGTTGCAGGCCATCTTACCTTGATATAACTATGAAAACTTATGCCTAAGGTTGGATTTTTGTGACAAAAGTGATGAAGAATTGTTACAGGGTGCGTAGTTAATGATAACAGACTGAAAGTCCCCCAGCCTTAACAAATGGTAGTCCGGATCTCTGCATTCAAAATAGTCATTGGAGAGTACAACATTAGCCATACAATCTCTTCGAGAATGTCCTGCTTGAAATTTTGCTTCTTTTATACACTCATGATCCTCTTAATGTGAGAACAAGATCACTTACTAACCATCTAATTTTTACTTAATAAGAAACTTGAATAGTAAAAATAGTAAACACAGAACTGAAAATAGTAAATAAACAAAGATAAAAAAATATAACGTGTTCAGCAAATTAATGTTAGCAGAACATGTTAATATAACACTATATGGAGTAACTCTAGAAGTGTCACCTTACACAAGCCAAGCGTTGCTATACAAAAGTAGTTTAAAAAATAATTAAACTAAATTAAAGTTTAAGCATTATGATACTAATAATTTTGATGAAATTTTCAAATGAAAATAAATTCTTTTAAGTTTGAAGTTTTCTTACCTTGATTAAATGCACAAACATTATTTCATGAAATGCTCAACCTTGAGGCATTGAACACGGATGAAGCAGTAGGTAAAATCCTTATAGGAAAAACTAAGAGAGCTCAGCATAATTGATAACTATATAGTCATTTGAAAAGCAGTAACTTCACAGCCGATCAGAATTAAGTTTGATGGTTTGCAATAAAACATTTCAAAGCCTCATAATATAAAATATAATAAAAACAAACCCTCAACCTTTTTCATCTGGGCTTGGGACAGGCATAGACGATTTAAAAAAAAAAATTATGATGTTATCTCAAACATTATATCACAAAATAAATATATTAACGCAAAATTTAGTAAACATAAGGCAAACACAAAATACAAAATAAATATATAAAATTAAAAATCTTCAAAAAATAAATTAAAAAAATTATAAATATATTTAAGTCAAAATAGATAAAAATATTATCCAGAAAGTCAAAGATGACATGACTTCTTAATGTCATAATTAGAGATGGTGATTAAGTTGATATACAACACCAGATCTAACCAAAAATTAATAAATTACCGTTATCAAAGTCCTGTTTGTAGATTATGTTTTCTATGTTGAATAAGATTATAGAATGAAGATAGTTGATTGTGATTGTAGGCTATATCTATGTCAATCTTTAGTACTAATCTTTTGTGATTTTGAATTATATAACCTGCATTTATATGAGAAGCTACATATATTTCATCAAAGATGCAATATTGAATATGTATGTAGTTTATGTATTCATCAGCCTAAATACTTCTATATATTTGTATAAGATTAATGTCTAAATGATAATGAAGGATTTTAAAGCCATATCAAATCTGTAAAAGAGCAATCGCATAATAATTGAATAGAAATTTTGACTATTTGAAATAGATATGATATATTATATCGTTAAGCAGTTTAATTTTTTTAGCCAAATACAAACATTTGAATGGGAACATACTTTATGTAGACAAAATTGATTAACACTACCAAAGAAAATTTTCATTTTCTAAAGCTAGGGGAAGAAAATCATGCTTATGTAGCTGGTGTAAAGAAGTTGAGTGAGGTAAATAATGTTTATGGATCTAGGCTTCATTTGGGACATTTTTTTTACAAATTTTTAAAGCATTTTGCTTAGAAAGAATTTTTTTTAATAAAACTATTTTAAAAAGTTGTAAGCATTATTTTCTGTTTTTTTATACTGATAAAGAATAGTAGGTTATGATGGGATAACTCCGCATTGATTTATTCTTTTTTTGTTGTTTAATTTCTTCTTTTTTTTATACATTTGATAACGCAAAGTTGAACTACAATTATTAACTTGGTTGCTAGTCACATATTTGG
Organism: Dendrobium huoshanense; assembly: GCA_016618105.1. NCBI lineage: Eukaryota > Viridiplantae > Streptophyta > Magnoliopsida > Asparagales > Orchidaceae > Dendrobium > Dendrobium huoshanense. Next base: position 21,714,692 of record CM028352.1, on the reverse strand, counting down.
GTGCATAACTCTAAAATTCATGCAAGCGGCTCATTTCGGTATACCTAGCAAAAAAAATATATATATTATTTGGACTCACTTTAGATCCATATTTATCCTTAAATTTTGAAAAAAACTAACTCTGAAAATTATTGTTTAGAATCACTTTAGATCCACATTGATTTGAGTTTAATTAAATTTAACAATTATTAAACCAATTAATTTTCAAAATATAATTACACAAAACTTATAAAACATTATTGCAATTTAAATAATTTTTAGTGGATGGAGAAACTAATTTTTCTAAGCCAAGGAATTGAAGACAAGATATGCAATATATTGGTTACCTTCCACTAAAAAAACTAATTTGAATCAAAATAATTTTGCTTCTAAAAGTAGAAGCTTAATATAAATAGCAAAACTTACATGTGTCTAAAAAAATGCTTTAAAATGTTACGAAAGATCTACATACCTCTAAAAGTCGAAAGAGTATAGATCGTTTGAAGCCGAGGTTTTTGAGAACCAGATAAAAAGTGCAAACCATGAAAGAGCTAAACGAAAAACATGTGAGAATAGTTTTAGCAATTATATATGATGGAGAAAGAGAATAGAATCAACAATTATCTTAGGGAGTAGCAAACCGTTTGTTGAAACTTTTGGACGGTGGAGTTCAACTTCCAAATAGAAAAAATAATGTAAGGTTCATAACCGAAAAATTTGGAAGAAGGAACTTGATTGAAGAAACGTTTTAGAAGTTATAAATACAGAAATAATGGGAAAGAAACGTGTGAGTGAACTAAATGCCTGTAAGAAGAAACGTTAGAAAAGATGAGGAGACTGAAAGAGAGATACCTACCGGAGAAGACAGGTGAGCGGAGGAAGCTAGGGCAAGGCAGCAAGCCGCAGAATAGTAAAGAAGAGGAAGGAAATCGTGAGTCGTTTCAGGCGATATTTTAGGAAACTCAGATAAAGCGGAATATGAAGCGTGTTGAATGTAAAAGGTTACGAAATGAATATGAAGCTTGTTTTTGAGAATTAATTTAGGTGGAATATGAAGGGATTTTGGGAATAATAAAAATTAAATTAATTGAGATAATAAATGCAACGGGTATTAATTATTATATATTTTGGTATATGAAGGGGATTTTGAAATAATGAACATAATTAATTAATTTAATTTATGAGATAAATGCAACGGGTAGTGATTTGGTATATGACGGGGATTTTGAATTAATGAACATAATTAATTTATTTAATTTATGAGATAAATGCAACGTGTAGGATTTTGAATTAATGAACATAATTAATTTATTTAATTTATGAGATAAATGCAACGGGTAGTAATTATTATATATTTTGGTATTTATTAATTATTTTTAAATCAAGGAATGGTCAAGATAATTTTGAAGAAGCTAAAACGGATGGCTAAGATTTAGTGTTGAAGGAAATTCAAGCGGCTTTTATAATAGTAGTATAGATTTGATGTGCAAAGTATTTGGGAGTTATAAGACTTTGACTTATGATATGCATTAAGAGCTATATGGGCATGAGTTTATAAATGTTTGACATGCTAAGCATATGAGAGTCGCAATTGCCTATTTTCTGATATGCTAGCATATATAACAACTTGAATTCTAATATATGTTTCTATTTGGAGATATAAGGGCATGGTAAAAATATATTACTTTATGCTTTGCTATATAAAGTATTTATTTATTTATATTTTATGCAAAATTTATTAAATTCTAATTATTTTTCATCACTACTTCATTTAGTATAATGGCTTGTTAATAACCGCTTTTAAATTTATTAAATGTATGTTAGGTTTATTATTAAAATTTTATATCAGTGTGTATGATCTGATGAGTTGTGTTGGCTCACACTTTTTTTGCATTTTGTTTCATGTCAGGTAAAGGATAAGAAGCCAGTTGAGTAGCTGAGGTTGCAAGTTTTGATCCTCTGAGTTGTATATGTGTTTTCTGGCTTACAGATTTTGTATAGTTATTGTTATTTTCTATTCTGTTGTGCTCTTATATGTAACCATGCACTGTATTTTAGAGATTTATATTGTATATACATTTTGAAGTTGAATGAAAGGAAAAAAGAAATTTGTGGATGTGTTTATTTTCTATTTATTGACTGTTAATTAGTAGCCTTGTTGTCTATATAGTTAAAAAAAAAGCTGTCAAAAGTTTTCAAAACTAGGTGTTGGGCTTGGTCTGTCAGCATCCAACATGATATGACTTGTTCTATCGGCTAGTTGTATTAGGTTGGGTGGTGGTAGTTATAAGGGCTGAATTCTAATATATGTTTTGTTGGGAGGTATAAGAGCATGACAAAAATTTGTAAATTATGTTCTGATATAAAAAGTGCTTATTTATTTATATTATGAGCAAAATCTATTTAATTTTAGTTATTTATTAGTATGGTTTTGTTTAGTAGAGTAATTCATTCATAACTGCTTTTTTATTCAATTTCAATTTTTTGTTTGCATATTAAAAATTTAGATCGATTTATGTGACCTTTTGAGCTATGTTGGCTCATTCAAAGCAAAGATAATGACCCAATTGAGTGCCTGAGATTGTAGAATATGATAGTTGAAATTTGTATAAATATTTTTATGGTGTTTTGTTTTGTTAGAGTCAGTTATTTTCTATTATGTTCTGCCTATGTTTGTAGCCTTTTACTATATTGTAAAGATTTTGTTGTGTATACATTTTGAAGATAAATGAAAAGAAAATTGTGGATAAGTATTTTATCTTTATTGATAGTTATCTATAAACTCTATTGTCTACATTACATACTATTTAATTTTGAGTGCAAAAACTTTTAAAAATTATAATTATATTTGTGTTATTTTAATTTTCTAAGGGGATTTTTGGTTGGAATACAAAGTGGTGTAAAATATTCAAAAGCAGGAGTTTGAAAAATTGATGTTTGGTTGGAATGCAAAGTAGAGCAAAGCAAAGTAAAGTAAATATAATGTAAATCATTTAGTTCATTTTTGAAGTAAATCAAACTCGTCCAATTTTGAGCGAGAACCATTTACACCACAAGCAAGTTCGCTTGACCGCCGCCACTCACCCATCAGCCACCATTGACCACCACTGCAAATATTGTCGGCCACAACCACCTGCCTCAAGACCACCACGACTCGCTGTCGACCACCACTGCCACTGCCACCGGACATCACCGCCACTGCCACCTCCCCAGCCGGCCGTAACTATTTTTGATCTTTACACTACATTCATTACTTCAAACCAAAAAAAAAATTTATTTACTTATATTGACTTTACATTCATTCAAACAACTTTATAATATTTCTTTAAGAGTGCATTACTTGTTTAACCAAACAAACAGCCCTAAATTTATTGAAAATTTAATTGATTATCTTATGATTTCCAAAAAATACATTTTTATTTATTCAGTATCATATTAGACTTTGAGTTTATCCCATTCAATCAAGAAGGATATATTGAGTAACATCATATATCATTTTATCATTTTTAATAACTTCATACTTGTTGCGGGCCAGAATATACGCGGTGATAGAGTTTTAATTCTACGTCTTGACATTGCACGGATACCCAACTCACACATAGAGAACACAAGATTTTTTAAGTGGAAAACCCTGGAAAGGGGAAAAACCATGGGGGCCTAGCCCAATTGAAAAGATTTCACTAGAATTTACGTTGAGTACATTGGGCTGGCTCATCTTTAAGGGCGATCAGATGACTAGTGTCAAATCTGGCGTCACCTGGAAATTAGGACGTCAGTTAGTAGTCCGGTAGTAACTTGGCAGAACTCTGGCCTCAGTTGATGGTTTGGCGGAATTCAGACCCTTAGGTGGTGGTTCGACGGAGTTCAAGCCCTGAGTTGGTAGTCCAGCAAATTTTAGGCCCTCAGGTGGTAGTACGGCGGAGTTTAGGCTCTCAGGTGGTGGTCTGGCAAAGTTCAAGCCCTCAGGTGGTGGTCCGGCAAAGCTCAGACCCTTAGGTGGTGGTCCGGCGGAGTTCAGGCTCTCAGGTGGTGGTCCGACAGAGCTCAGGCCCTTAGGTGGTGGTCCGACGAAGTTCAAGCCCTCAGGTGGTGGTCCGAAGGAGCAACGACGTTAGGTGGTGGTCCGGCGGAACTCAAGCGGTGGTAAAGGAGGAGCAAGGAGGCAAGAGTGATATCTGATCTCTCTCTTGAATTCTTTAGCTTGGGGTCCCTTTTCAAGAGAAAGGATGGGTCTATTTATAGATTTCTTGAGTGACATGACTCGTAAATAGGTGAGAGATCAAGGGTAAATGGGGAGTGGTTGGTTGGACGGCCGATGTTGAATCCCTTGATCATGCATGGACTGTTGATGGACATTTGAATGTCTTAGTGATGTCATAACTTGGTGATATTGGGCTCGTTGGATTTGTCTCATCAAGCCGCTCGATTCGACTATAAGCAAGTTATGTTTGGAAATCCTTTGGTAATCCAAATTGTGGTTCGAACCTTCTAACAGCGGTTCTAACCCTTGATTTGGGAACTTTTATTTGGTCCGGTGAACGTACGTTCCTCTACGTTCGGCCACCAATGTATTAGCGCCACGTAGCATGAAGAAAAGACGCCAACCCGATCCGCTGTTTTTTGGGTTCTCGCACGTGCATTTTTTAAAATCCTTGACGATCCAAACATCCCATCACCTTTTGGATATATTTCAAATACCTTGCAATACCGAGCAAATATCGAGTTGTACCTAGTTTTTTCTAGCAATACCGAGCAAATATCTAGCAATACCGAGCAAATCCCTAGCAATATCGAGCAAATCCTGAGCAAATCATGAGCAAATACTGAGTTGTACTGAGTTGTACCGAGTTGTACTGAGTTTTTTCTAGCAATACCAAGCAAATACCTAGCAATACCGAGCAAATCCCTAGCAATACCGAGCAAATCCTGAGCAAATACCAAGTTGTACTGAGTTTTTTCTAGCAATACCGAGCAAATACCTAGCAATACCGAGCAAATCTCTAGCAATACCGAGCAAATCCTGAGCAAATACCAAGTTGTACCGAGTTGTAAAAAACTCGGTACAACTCGATATTTGCATGGTATTGGTCTTCACAGAGTTGTATTTCTCATTTTTGCAAAGCAATACCTAGCAAATGCCGAGCAATACCGAGAAAATCGCGAACATAGCATTTCCGGGTTCCACTCTGGGTCAAGTCGTCGGGCCGTGCGGTTTAGAGTAAGAGCACGTGGAGACATGTTATTGGCGGCCGAACGTAGCTCTACGTCAGGTCAGAGGACGTAATAATTGTTCTTGATTTGGACCCATTTTGGCTCGGATTGGGTTGGATTTGGTGTCGTTGGGTTTATACTCTCGAGACGCTCAGTTCGACTATAAGTTTGCTAAAATTAGAGTTCGGATGGTCTCAATTTTAATTTTGAAAGTTTCCATCTTGATTTTGCATCAAGATTCGTGCCCGATCAAGATAATTTTTTGATGATGTATCAATACTAAAATACTCTATAAAAATAAAGAGTCAAAATCATTTAAAAATAAAACCATTTATTAAAATCCTTAGCAGCTGTTCATTACATAACCTGACCGTTCAGAAAAATAGTAGGATCCGACTATTTTTCAGCCAAACCGGTAAGCTCCATCTGGACTTCTGGACCCGACAATCAATACGCAGCTCATCTTTACTTGTTGGTTGAGAGCTTAAACTTCCAGCTAAGAGGTCTTGTGTTCGAGTCTTTGTGTATACGTTGTGTGTATGAGTTTGCCTGGCCTAAATGTCCCAAAAAAAAAAAAGTATTCCAAAGCTTTCGAACAACTGTTTTCATTTCTATATTTTTTTCACTATCCACTATATGGGATTCGCTATATAATTTTTTTTCTCTATTTTGTTGTATTAAGAGTAAACTTTTCATGTAAATCAAATACTATCATGTATAATACTTTATAATAAAACTTTTTAAAATCTACCATTACCTTTCTTAATATAGGATAAATTTAATACATCTACTATGCTAATCAGATCATTTGAAGGCTTATATTTTATGCAACCAAGTTATTTAAGACATTTTTATGGCATGATTTTTAAAAATATATATATAATTATTGAATATATATTGGAAGTAAAATCCCATAACAGCCTACGTACTCAAATCCTCTAAGAGCATCTCCCAACGAAAAATCCATTTTCCACTACAAAATAAGTAAAACTCCAAAATGCAGTAATTTATCTCCAATCGAACTCCATTTTTTTCTCCTCTTTCGCGCGCTTATTCATCTAGCTGTGAAGGTAACCATCTTTCACCTCTTTCTCACACTTCTTTGGCAAATCCCATAACACAAAAATTAGCGTAGGTGAATGGCGTCGAACTGTTCACCTACCAAATTTTGGTGTGCGAATTAGCATTCGAATAAACCGAATGACAAACGGCATAACACAAAAATATTTTCCAAGAGCTTTTATTCATAATGCAAATAATAAAACTGATTTGTTTTATTTTGATATATCTAATTGTGTTTTAAATCTCCAATGATTTATATATTTTAATGTTTAACTTACAATCTATTTATCATTATAAGGTGATCAAATAAGTTGTTTGTGAGACGATCGCCATTTATATTTTTGTTCCTACGTTTCACAAATTTGTGATCCAATTTGAGTTGGATTAGTTTATATTTTTCTTTATGTTATTGTGGCGCCTCATTATTTCTTAAATTTGACCTATGCTTTTATATATTTAAATATCTTAAGAATTCAATTCAAGTCAGGCCGATCTGGTCAAAAGAATTCGTGAGAGTAAGAAGAGTAAAGTTTTTTTTTTTTTTTTTTTTTTTCATCTTAGTAAAATTGCATAGCTTTTCCCTCTAGACTCTCTCTCTCTCTAGCTTATGTCATGTGACTATTGTCACATGATTAATAACATCTGACTCCATTTTTGTGTTAGTTTTGAGCTGAATATGATTGTGTTGATCAATCGAGTTGTACTATTTAATCAAATCTTAATTTTGTTGGCCCTGCTTGTCGGGGGGTTGTATGGGGGTAGCACTCCCCCTGCTTGGGGTTTAGGGGCTTTAGTTTGAATTTTTTGTCCCGTATAGCCATATAGGGCTGTGGTGCTATAGTCTCTGGTTGAAGACAGAGAGCAGAGTTATGTGATGTTGCAATGCAAATTTAAAGATAGAGAGGGGAGTGTTATGGAGCTGTGAGTTGGAGTACTAGATAGTTTTCTTATTTGTTTTTCATGTTTAACGTGAAAGTGTGTGTCCCTTGGTAATGTAGAAATGTATTTCTTTGTTTGTTTTGAGTGTAGAACTGTGTGAAGAATGAAGTGGGAGAAGGAGAGAGTGAGAGAGTAAGATTTTTGTACAATTTTTCCTATTTCTTATAATGAGTTTCTTAGTGTGATATGGCACCGTAAATTTTTTTTTTCTGATTTCAGGCTTTTCCACGTTAAATTAATCTTGGTGTTCATTTCCTCTGTTTTCTTATTAGTTTCGCCACATTACTTTCCCAACTTATTGGATTTCAACCATCCGCATATGGACATTTGACTTATTTAATATCTATGATGAGAATTGGGTAAACCTTTTTCAATTGCATATGCTGATACAACTATAAAAAAATTCACATGACGAGCACCAATCTCGAAGTAATATTTGAATATGAAACTCTTGAAACTAAATTTAGGATCATCTGAATTCTGATTTCAGTAAAATTATAGTTGAATTGAACGTATCAACGAGATTAACTTTTTGACGCCACAATTAATATGATCTAACTCGAAAGGAGCTCAAATCAAACATTTGAATTATGTTAAATAACTTTATAATATTTATGTTGAATCTTTATTAAAATTTAAATTATTTTATTATCATAATTTTTCTACCGTGTAATAAAAAAATATCTAAGTTTAATAAATTTCTACAATGCATAATGTTTTATAAAAAAACATTTGAATATACACATTTATGTTATTGTCACGTGTTGATTGATGAATAAATACATTAGAGTGCCCTGACATAAAACTATTTCCACTATTCAAATTAGGAAACTACAGATAGGGCATCAGAAGGAGAGATTATTAGGTACGGAGTGCGGATAGGGAGAACCGTCCGCACACAAGTATAGGATACCCAATTAGGTATCACTCGGTACCGCTGGATACCGTTGGGTACCCAGTGCTTGTGCGGACGGTGCACACTCCGCACCTAATAATTTTTTCATCAGAAGTCCTGGTGATGAAATATAAAAAGAAAATTCAACAATACAAATATTTAACATGAAATGAAATTTAATAATTTGAAATAACACCTTGTAATGCATTATGACAAAATTTCGCAAAATGACTCATAAAAATCAATATTCATCTTAGGATTTGTTTGAGACCACTTTCTTATTGTATTCTAAAGCAATTTTTTAGTATAAAAATTTTAGTTCAGAAAATTTTGATACTAAAAAGCTGCTTTAGAAAGTAATAAGAAAGTTATCATAAATGAACTTTTAGGCTTCGTTTGTGACGGCTTTCTTATTGCTTCTTAAAGCAGCTTTCTAGTATAAAAAAATAAATTTTTGTATTAAAATATTGCTTTAAGAAGCAGTAAAAAAGCCGTCCCAAACGAAGCCTTAATCTTGTGATTGAAAGTTGTGGCTCACGTTGATTGTTCATATGTTCAAGCTTTGCATATATGAATATATGCATATATTTATAATTAATCAAAGTATCTTTTTGTTTTTGAAGAAATTTAAGAATGACCTTTGCGTGTAATTTTTATGCCCAAATATATAGAAAATACATTAGGATAGGATATCCTAATCCAAATTTTACTACAATATATTTTAAAATTTGATATATGATATTTTTATTAGGGGTGTCAATATTTGACATGACACGAAAACCCGACTCGAACCCGATCTGAAAATTTCAGGTCTGACCCGACCCGATTTCAAAATGGGTAGGGTTCGGGTTGACCCGACGGGTTGCCGGGTCAACCCGCGAACACGTTTAAAATCAACTGCACGCACTGCCCCGCCTGCCCGCGAAGCACCAGCGCTCGCTCGCGCGCACCACCTCTCGCCCGCGAAGCACCAGCGCTGGCCCGCGGGCACCGCGCTGGCCCGCGCGCACCCGTGCTCGCCCATGCGCACCGCGGCCACTTGCTGCCGCCCATGTGCTCGCCCGCGAGCCCACGCCCGCCGCCTGCTGGCGCTCGCCAGCGCGCCCGTTCACGCTTGCCAGCGCGGCTGTTGACCTCGTTTTTCGCCCGAGTACCCTCGAGCACCCTCGATCGATCCGAATTGAGTCAAATTAGACTCGATCATGTTCAATCAAACCCGGGTAATTTGTTTTGACTGCGACGAGTTCAATTTGACCCGAATCATCTTTGATTTGATTTGATCAAATCAATTGAGCTTAGTCCACTTTCCCCGAAATTCGAATTCAATCGCAGCTGCAGGGTTCAGTCGCGTGACCACCTACTTCAGTGTATTTGTCGGAGTCTCGGATGCACATCTGGGCGACACAGTGCCGTTTTGAGCTTTCGGAGCAGAGAAAAGCTTGGAGAGACGTTAGAAGGCGGAGAGGTAGCCTTCAGTTGGGGGATTCTCATAGACACGAAGCCGCTCTCCCTCTTTTTCGCTCTGGTTCGGAAGCAACCCTAGGCGAACCCGATCCCCCTCTCCTTCTCTGGCTCGATTTCACGCAGCCGCCTCCTCTCGCCTCCTCACACTCGGAAAGAGGCCGAAGCCTCCATCTCCCCTTTCTCCCTCACGCTAGAGACCCGATCTCTACCTTTCTCCTCTCTCTCGCGTGAGTCCAGGTGGACTGATCCCGGAGCCCCTGCTTTCTCCCCGGTGTAGGCTGAAGATCGCCCGACCTGAGCACCCCCGGCTTCGCACACCCGAGCCGGAGCCGACGCCGCCCCGTCGATCTCCCTCGAGCAACCCGAGACCAGCAGCCACCCGATTCCCTGTCTCCTCTCTAGTCCGTGAAGCCTAGGGGAAGCCGAGGTCTCCCCGACCTCTCTATTCGCACGACCCTAGCCAAGCCGAAGCCCGTCCGACCCCAGCCAAGGTCGGACCGCTTCAGCGAATTCGTTCACGTCGCCTCCTAGTTGCCGACTCCACTGCAGTGATCATGGTTGAATGCAAGGCTTGTTCTTCTCTGTCACAGTAAATTTCTGCAGCTTTTGTGAGCTGAACATTCCTTACTCTATATTTATTTCATTTAGGAAGATAGGCTATGTGATCTTGTGAGATGTGATGTGCCTCATAGCAAGGCCTAGGCTGTTAGAGTTATGTTATTTCTTCATAAAAATCTGCAAGAATTTATGCTTGTTAATGGTTGGCATGAGAGATCTACTTTGATTCATGTTGCATTTTATAAAATCTTAGGAGTGAACTTTGAAAGACTCTAAGGATACCGTGGCATTCTTTATCAAAATGCATGCTAGGTGTTTGTAAAAATGCATATTGGAGATAATGTGAGTGTATGGCCAAGAAGAGGTGCTAAGCAAGTGTAATCCTGTTTGCCTTGTTTACGTGTTCTAATTTAGTTTGGTTTTGTTTGAGAATCATGATTAAAGGGACGTGATTATTTCTTATTGCCTTTACTTGCGATAAGAAAAGTAGTGAATGTGATTAGTGTTTTCGTTAATATCGTGGTTAAGTGTTGTTGGATGAGCATCAAAGTGCTCAACTTTGCTTCTAATTCATATGAATTATTATTGATTGTGAATGTGATCATCGCAAAGAGAAAAGATGAATGGGCATAAAGACTTCATAATTTCTTTCCATATACATTCATGGTCGTTATTTCATTTGGGATGAATTTTGATGAACTTTAGGTATATCCATTTGCAACACTCTTCAATAGCTTAATGAGGATATGTGATTATAGAAACAAAGACCTTTATGTCGGTTTGCTTATAAATAATTGTGTAAGTACTTTGCATTAGTTGTTTGATGAAGTGCCATTAAAAAGAAGTGGTAAGTTGCTTGGTTCGTAAGCTTTGAGTATCCAACATGTTAGAGATCATATCTTAAGTTTTGGGGTGAATATTTCTTAACTAGTGAAAGAGATCCGCCGCCACTTTTTCTTTTAAGATAACATTCATCAATATATGTATAAGAATGTATTTTGTTGATAAAAATGCTCATGACACATCTTAGGCCTCATACGCAATTTATCTCTAGCTAGATGTAATGGTGCTAAATATTTCCTATTGTTTACAAAACGGAAAAGCTTTTTTTTTAGATACATCTTTCCTCAAGTGGATGATCCTGTAAGGTGTAAATGAGGGTTGTGTTAGATTATTTTGATTAATTATTTATATACATAATGAATTCCTAGCATGTGAAATCTTCATTTCGCTTATGATCCAAAGATTTCTTGTATGGATTCTAAAGATTTGTTTAAGGAACTATGTTATTCCTTGTTTAAAAAAAAGAGCAAGTTCCTTGTTTTTTTTATGATGGGATTCTTATCTGGAATTTGTATGTGAATCCCACGTGCGCTGTGATCTCTAAGAATAATTATGTTCAGTTATTCCATGTGTTAACCTATGTTGCATTAATTAATACTTGCTTTGATAAGATGGTAAGTGAAATGTTGGTATTGGGTACTTTCATTCCTAAAACAGAGAATGACATTTTGCCTTTGCGATCTCTTTTTGAACTAGAGTGGAGAATAATTTCATGTATTGCATCTCTAAAAAAGTGACGGCTATTGAAACTAATTTATTTTGGGATTTAGAAAAAAAAAATCTTCAAGTCTCAAATAATTGGTTCTTGATATCTTGAGCTATATTTTATTACGAAAAGAAAGATATATTATTTTGAATTTTTTTTTCCCAAGAAATTTAATAGATGGATTTTTTTTTTTTTTGTTGTTCTTATTTAAAATGATTTGTGAAAGTTGGTGATGAACCACAATAATGATTGAAAAGAAGATTGACCTTCAAACTCTCTTGTTCATCTAGCAGCTTCTCTTCACTAATAGTTTTTTTTTTTTTTAATGTAGATTTTTTTATTGAAAGTTTCAGTAGTTTCATGTCATCATTGGATTACATTATCAATCTTAAACTCTTGGCAAAAATCATTGTTATGAATATCATAGTTCATTGTGTTAGAGAGACAACCTAGTGTATGAAGTATCTCTGATTTATGTATGTTTGTAAGTTTCCCTTAAGTACTTGCTACCAAAGTGGCAAGGAGGGTGGGCTGTTTTCTTCATTCAATTAATGTGATGTTAATTTTGAACTCTTGGCAAGCAATGATTTCATAACTTTGATATTGAGTGAGATTCATATGTTTGTAAAAAAAAAACTGCACATGTTTCATGTTCTGATCTTTGAAAGTGTATGGCTTGGATGCAAGGTTGTATGCTTCGTATTGAAAATTTCATGGGTTGCTTCAAGAAAGTGGTTTTGGGTTTGCTTATATTAAAAGGACTTATGATCGGCTTCGGATTTGTTTTATGTTGGAAAGCTTTATGAAAGGTTTTGTAAGTCGATTTGCGTCGAAAGACTTTCGATGGATTTTTGTGAATGTTTTATGATGAAAGCTTTACGACGAGAGGTTTTATAAAACTTTCTTGTTGGAGAGCTTTGTGTTTTTTTTTTAACCCCACTCCAAATTAAAAGAGGCACTTGATTGTGGGTCTTTTGTAGGTTTTGGGTCGAAAACAAAAGAAGAGATTTTGGTAGATTTTCTCCTTGTAGAATTTTGTGTAGTAGCCTATTTGGAAGGTCCTTGCAAGTTATTTTGAGAGGTATGATCTTATGATTGAATTTGTGTAGTAGGATCTCTTAGTGTCTTTTGGGGGAGGGTAGTTAGTGCTTTCCTATTTGAATTGAGTTCTCTTAGTGATTATTTCTAAAAGAGTGAGCTTTGGAGAGTTGAAGCTTTGAGGGAGTTTTATGTTTGTAAGTTTCTAGTGTCTTTTTGGGAGTAAGATAGTCCTCACTTGTTTGAGTTAGATTCCTTTAGTGTTAGCTTTTGAAAAACAAAAAGAGACATAGAACTTTGGATAAGTCTGTGTAATATCTCGTTCCCTTACTGTTCCTCTCTGAATTGGATTTTCCTCCCAGAATCGTCCAGGACGATATTGAGATCGTCCGGGACGATCTGCACTGTTCCTAAAATCGTCCTGATCATCGCCCTGGAGTATCGGCCAGGACGACCAGAATTGGTCTGATCGTCCAGGCCGATCGAGACGATCGGCCAGGCCGATCCATGTATGATATAAGGAAATGAGCTCGTTTTGAAGAGAGAGAAATTCATTTTAAAATATCAGATATTTTGAGGAGAGAGAAAGAGAAAGGGAAAAAGAGGAAAAGCTTGGTTTTGGAGGCCGCGGAGCGCTTTTCGTCCGACGCTGCTGTTGGGAAAAGTGAAGATCTTGTGGTAAGGACTCCGAACCTTACTTCTGTTTTCGAAGATATTGTGTTTTGACCGAGATGTGATCTGTTTTGTGTTTTCGTAGTCGACTTTTCGACATGGTTTTGATTTGACAAGACTTTCACCGCACAACTTTTAGTATGTTATAGATATGATTATTGTACACGATTTGACTGTATTCTACGAAGATTTTACCGGTCGGAATTGATTCTACGCGATTTTAATTGAATAGGAAATTATCAGGACTTGATTTGATTTGGATTCTATAGATTGATAGTCTTGCATTGATGCCGTGGTTATTCTGTTGTAATTTGGTGAAATTCAGAGTTTGTCTTTTTGTAGGATTTTTGTGTAATTTCGATAGACTACCGTTACTCTGCCCGATTTTCGTATGATTTCTGATTTTCTCGGAATTGATAGATTGAATTGATCTGCCTTTGACTATTGATGTGATCGTTCTCGATTTCTTTAATATTGCTTATTGCATCGATTATTGCATTGATTGATTGATTGCTGAAAGACAAGTGGAAACCTAGTTGAACGTTGGTTATAGAAACCAACGTGTATTGAACGAACTACAACAGCACTATTGATATTGAACGAACTACAACAGCACTATTGATATTGAACGAACTACAACAGCACTATTGATATTGAACGAACTACAACAGCACTATTGATATAGATTGACCACTACAACAGCACTATTGATATTGAACGATTGATAACTACAACAGCATCATGACTAGTGTTTGGGCTTGTCGAGTAAGACCAGTGTATGAAATTGCATGTACATGTTATTGCATCGCATTAGATTTCCTGATTTGTATTGATTTATTGATTTCGGATCGGTTTATTGATATTGATTGGATTTATCGAATTGATTTACTATTGTACGGATTTCATTGATTTCATCGATTGACTACTGAGTATTGATTCCACTGAGCATTGATATAGAAATGGACGGATATAGATATTGCATTGATAGCATGGACATCGTACTACTGCTTATAGATTTATTGTACTGCTGCCTATAGATTTGATAGATTCACTATTGCTACTGTTCTACACCGTATTGACTGATTTATAGATTCCTTGTCTCGTATCGCTTTTCTCATTTGACTTCATTAATTAGATCGTACTGATTTGACCGTATCGATTTGATTGACGACATTGATTTATTGAATTGATTTACCGAATTGCATGCCGCTGCATTGACTGGTTTTATTGACTATGGATTTCCGCTGCATTGACTCATTGACCATTGACTGACGAATTGATAGATTGACATGCATATTGATAGCATCGCCGTGCTTTGATTTCAGTTGTAGGCTTTGGTGACCTGCTGGGCTTTGTAAGCTCATTATATGTGTGTTAAAATTTTCAGGTCCGAGCATGGCAACTGGAATGGAGTTCGATCAGAATGTCAGACGAATCCTTTTCGCTACACGGATCCTCGGGGCATTACAATTGGTATCAGAGCAAGTGTAGTGAAAGGATTTGATTGATAGTTTGATAGAATGGATTCATTCTGCATACATAGTGATTGACGTGTGATTGATTGCATTGTGTGTTTGTTTGGATTTCGACGAGTTTTGATTTGGATTTTGATTTCGATCGATTTGTTTTGGTTGTTTTGTTCTTCGTACCTGTAGGGAAATGTCGGGACGACATTTTTCTAAGGTGGGGAGATTGTAATATCTCGTTCCCTTACTGTTCCTCTATGAATTGGATTTTCCTCCCAGAATCGTCCAGGACGATATTGAGATCGTCCGGGACGATCTGCACTGTTCCTAAAATCGTCCTGATCATCGCCCTGGAGTATCGGCCAGGACGACCAGAATTGGTCTGATCGTCCAGGCCGATCGAGACGATCGGCCAGGCCGATCCATGTATGATATAAGGAAATGAGCTCGTTTTGAAGAGAGAGAAATTCATTTTAAAATATCATATTTTGAGGAGAGAGAAAGAGAAAGGGAAAAAGAGGAAAAGCTTGGTTTTGGAGGCCGCGGAGCGCTTTTCGTCCGACGCTGCTGTTGGGAAAAGTGAAGATCTTGTGGTAAGGACTCCGAACCTTACTTCTGTTTTCGAAGATATTGTGTTTTGACCGAGATGTGATCTGTTTTGTGTTTTCGTAGTCGACTTTTCGACATGGTTTTGATTTGACAAGACTTTCACCGCACAACTTTTAGTATGTTAGATATGATTATTGTACACGATTTGACTGTATTCTACGAAGATTTTACCGGTCGGAATTGATTCTACGCGATTTTAATTGAATAGGAAATTATCAGGACTTGATTTGATTTGGATTCTATAGATTGATAGTCTTGCATTGATGCCGTGGTTATTCTGTTGTAATTTGGTGAAATTCAGAGTTTGTCTTTTTGTAGGATTTTTGTGTAATTTCGATAGACTACCGTTACTCTGCCCGATTTTCGTATGATTTCTGATTTTCTCGGAATTGATAGATTGAATTGATCTGCCTTTGACTATTGATGTGATCGTTCTCGATTTCTTTAATATTGCTTATTGCATCGATTATTGCATTGATTGATTGATTGCTGAAAGACAAGTGGAAACCTAGTTGAACGTTGGTTATAGAAACCAACGTGTATTGAACGAACTACAACAGCACTATTGATATTGAACGAACTACAACAGCACTATTGATATTGAACGAACTACAACAGCACTATTGATATTGAACGAACTACAACAGCACTATTGATATAGATTGACCACTACAACAGCACTATTGATATTGAACGATTGATAACTACAACAGCATCATGACTAGTGTTTGGGCTTGTCGAGTAAGACCAGTGTATGAAATTGCATGTACATGTTATTGCATCGCATTAGATTTCCTGATTTGTATTGATTTATTGATTTCGGATCGGTTTATTGATATTGATTGGATTTATCGAATTGATTTACTATTGTACGGATTTCATTGATTTCATCGATTGACTACTGAGTATTGATTCCACTGAGCATTGATATAGAAATGGACGGATATAGATATTGCATTGATAGCATGGACATCGTACTACTGCTTATAGATTTATTGTACTGCTGCCTATAGATTTGATAGATTCACTATTGCTACTGTTCTACACCGTATTGACTGATTTATAGATTCCTTGTCTCGTATCGCTTTTCTCATTTGACTTCATTAATTAGATCGTACTGATTTGACCGTTTGACGTATCGATTTGATTGACGACATTGATTTATTGAATTGATTTACCGAATTGCATGCCGCTGCATTGACTGGTTTTATTGACTATGGATTTCCGCTGCATTGACTCATTGACCATTGACTGACGAATTGATAGATTGACATGCATATTGATAGCATCGCCGTGCTTTGATTTCAGTTGTAGGCTTTGGTGACCTGCTGGGCTTTGTAAGCTCATTATATGTGGTTAAAATTTTCAGGTCCGAGCATGGCAACTGGAATGGAGTTCGATCAGAATGTCAGACGAATCCTTTTCGCTACACGGATCCTCGGGGCATTACAGTCTGAAACAAAGAGAGTCTAGCCTTAAGTTTAATTTTAGAGGTTTGTCTCCCTAAGTTATTTTGGGCTTTGTTTGTAGTGTGTTGTAGGTAGATGTCTTAATCGTATCAAGTGCCTCATTTGGAGTGGGAACAGTAAAGGGCATTGTTGATATAATAGGATGCACTTGACTTTTACGAAGTGTATCCAATAACAACAATGCCTACATCCCTTTTATTTGTAATTTTTCATTCTTTTCTTCCTACTGCTTTGCTATAAATTCTTAAGCCTAGTGACAATGTACGAAAGTCCTAAGGGTTAGAAAACAAAACTTCATTTCGTTTCCTACAACTTTAGTGACACCTAAGGATAAAAATTAAGGACCGAGTCTTAGAAAATATAGACTTAGGATGCATGCTCCTTATAGGATAGAGACATTAAAATCAAACTTAGCGACACGTCTTCCTAGGTTCTAGTTTCTTTAATCCATTAATAATCAACTAACTAATTCTAATCTAATTCTTTAAAATTCATTAAAACATTTAATTCCTAATCAATTGATTATTAACATTTATAATTGTTAAATCCAAATCTAAAACATAAACCTAAATCAATCCTAACTAACTTAATAATTGATTCATAACCAATCTAAAATCTAAAAGATGTAGATTTTATTAGGGATTAAATTACAAATTAAGATTCATTAGGATAAGAGACTCCTAAATATCAAACCTTAGACTAACCTTTACAAAATCAATCAACAAATCCCTTAATACACAACAACCGCTCTAAAAGTGAAGTTTATTGGATGGACTACTCCGGGCTGCGGGGCTAAGTGTCCTAAGGAGGCTGGTTCCTCGAGCCTGGTGGCACAACGCCACGAATGGATCTAATGGAGCGTCAAAACCTAAAAATTAATTTTTATAATTGGCTTAATTCAATCCTTAATAATAAAATGTTTAATCTACCTTTTTCTTTTTTCTTTCTTTAACAACAAACTGTAATAATCAAACAAAGTTAATTATCACTGGGTAACCCAGGCCTACGAGGCTATTGAGTTAGTCCCAAGGAGGGTGAAATAAACCTCACGGCCTCGGTGTGAAACAAAGGTGATAATCAATCAAATCCTAAAACAAAATCTCTAAAATTAATCCTAAATTACTAATATTTCAACTTAAATTAAAATTTCTCTTTTGGCCTTTTAACAAATCAAATGCAAGCAATTATAACTAAATCATCCTACATAGGATCTATCCAAAACTGCACAGCCTACACACACCTTAGACTTGTTTGGTTAGGACACGACTTCTAGTCCTAGGTTAGGCTGACATTTTCTTTTGTTATTCTGTATTTACTACATGCGCATGCTTTATAATTGCTATTATTAGATTTCTTGTTTATTACATTCTTACTTACATGCATTTATTTTTTGAATGGCATCTACGCTCATTTGTATATTTTTCTTTTATCTTATCTTGCGAGGTACATTGGATCCTGATGGTTGAGAACTAAAGAAGAGCATTTGCTTAGGAGCTTTTGAGTGGCCGCGCCACAATCGGGGAGTATTTGCTCATAAGCTTGTAAGTGGCAGCGCCACAATCAGGTATGATCTCTGCAACTTGTAAAGCAATTTTCTTTTAATCATGTATCGAACTGCTACACTCCACACACAATTTGTTAATAGGTATTCTAGCATGTGTAGGTAGCCAGCCATAGGGTAGTTCACTAACGAAGCTTTGGCCCTATAGGTCAAAGCTTGCCCCCTTCTGTGAGCCCTAGAGACCATTAGGGTCATTTAGGCCTGTAGAGTAGGCCACCTATTATGCCGGTTGGCATCGTTGTTTTCCCACACGAAGTGGGCATCGTTGTTTTTCTGCTAGGACTCTGGCCTTTTCCGGTTTTGGGTACGATACCCCCCCCCCCCCTTTTTTTTTCTTTCTTTCTGTGAGCCTTAGAGACCATTAGGGTCATTTAGGCCTGTAGAGTAGGCCATCTACTCGTGCCATTGGGCATCGTTGTTTTCCCACACGAAGTGGGCATTGCTATGATGATTCTCTGTGCGGGTATCTTGCCTGAAGGATACCCTTAGGGTGTGTTTATTTATTTTTTCTGTACTCTTGATGTCATGCATATGTTCTTACACACTTTTCTTCACAATACACTTTACATACATGCATTGCATTAGTGGACCTAAGGATCTTTCTTACTCGTGCATTTGTTTCATGCATCATTAATAATGTTAGATATGTTCGTTTACATATTGTAGAGTCCCTGATTTAAATCTTTTAAACTATTAATCCTTGATTCTTTAGGACAGAGCTTTCCTATCTTGCATACATGTAGGACGATTGGTTGTGCCTAGGATTTTAGCTGGCTTCCTTTTTCAGGCAAGGAATAAGTCCAGATTGCATTAGCTAGGTCGTAGATGCTAGTGTTGTGTGTACAACACTACATCTTTTATAGATTTAGGGTCTAAAGGTGAGGTGTACGAGTGTACTTCTATACACCTTAATGGTGGGTGAGTTCTCCATTCTTTCGGAGACTATAAATCCTACCCATCCGCATCACACAGATGACGCCACTTCCTTCTTTCTCTCGTGTATGTCTGAATGCTTGGCCTCCTTCCTTTTTCTCCAGTTTCCACTTCTTTGAGCCGACCGGATGTTGAATGAACCACGTGTGATTTGATTGAGCCAAATTGGGACATTCCCTTTGATTAGGAAAGCCTAGAATTTGCCCTTGCACTAAACCCATTTTTGAGAAGATAATCTAACATCCTTAATCGAGAGTTTTCCTAAGTCAAGGCTTAGGATGTAATTAACTACGGGGGCTTGCGCCCGTAGGAAACCGATCCCCACAATCAAATAAACCCTATTCGGTGCTGATGTATCGAATAGGGGAAATCTCGTGAACTTTTGGGTTATAGATATTATTATCCATTGAGATTGGTTGGTGAAAGCCGCTATCCTCCATGGCTAATCGTATCTATAACTTCATCTGCTCTTCCATCGGCCTGCTTGTGCCGAGTGTAAAGGCCTACGACCATTTTGTCCTACGGGATAGTGTGATCGTATCCTTTACATTCGAACCACACGAGCGGAATCCTTTCGGAGACCCACAGATTTCTGGCGACCACGGTGGGACAGGTTTCTCTCTCCATCTTTGGATGTTATATTATCTTCTTTTGTGTGCACTCCGGATTTAGTGCTCTTTAGATTAGGTTTATCCTGCTCTTAGATAGGGTCCTTTTCTTAGTTAGATACCCTTCTTGGCTAGGCTTTCCCCTAGCTCTGGTTCCTTTCCTTCCGGCCTTTTTAGGCTATTTCATATCCTATCAAATTCTCTTCTTTCCGTCGGGTTTTGTGTTCACTCGACTCTCTCACTCTGAGATCGTCGAGTAGACCCCGACACCTTCCTATCTTTCGTAGGTATTTGATACCTAAGGGTGAATTAGTTGTTGATAGTAGCTCAGATGTGGAAAGAGACTTCTGACGTCAGACTACTAGCAAACAACTTATTCTCCATCAGATGTGTGGAATTAGAGTCGAGGATTTCCCGTCAAAAATCTTATGACACTCCTTCCACTAGTGTTGGTTGTTTGCTACAGACTAGCAAACCTTCCTACCTCCTATAAATATCCTTTTATATTTGTATTCCTTGAAAGGATTCTTTTTACTTTTCGGCAGTCTGTGTGGCCACGACGATTTGTCCTCTACCACACGATGTTCGCTTTGAAGAGTACAAGGTTATCCTTAAAGGGGATACGCTAAGATGTCGTAGGGATACTTGTCCTTATATTTGTGTACACCAATCATACTGGTGCTAACACAAAACCCTTAATTTTGTCCCTCCTTTGTGAAAGATTGTTCTACCCAGTTTCGCTTGTCACCTAAAGCGTGGTCTGGGATACCAAAACCAATAAGTCAAACCTCCATTTCTAGAGGTGATACTGGGTCCATGCCCACCTACGCTAGTCAGGTGTGGAGATGTTGATCCACTATCCCTATTTAAATTTCTTTCTTCTATCAGTCATGATTCGAGAGTTGTTCTTTTACCCAGTTTCGCTTGTCACCCCAAGCGTGGTCTGGGATACCAAAATCAATAATTTCAAATCTACTTTCTTTAGGTGATACTGGGTCCATGCCAACCTGTGTTAGTCAGGTGTGGTTATGTTGATCCAATGTCCCTAATTCAAATATATTTTCTTTAGGTGATACTGGGTCCATGTCAACCTGTGTTAGTCAGGTGTGGTTATGTTGATCCAATGTCCCTAATTCAAATATATTTTCTTTAGGTGATACTGGGTCCATGCCAACTTGTGTTAGTCAGGTGTGGTTATGTTGATTCAATGTCCCTAAGTCAAATCTACTTTCTATAGGTGATACTGGGTCCATGCCCGCCTGTATTAGTCAGGTGTGGTGATGTTGATCCAATGTCCCTAATTCAAACCAATTTTTCAGATGTAATATTGGGTCCCTACCCACCTAGGTTAATCAGGTGTGGTGTGGTAGATCTAATATCTCTAATTCCAACCCACTTTCTATAGGTGATACTGAGTCCTTGCCCATTTGTGTTAGTCAGGTGTGGCGATGTTGATCCAATGTCCCTATATAAGTTTTCTTCTCTTATCGATCATGATACGATAGTCGTTCTTTCCCCTGCCACTTGTACATATCCCTCTGTATAGATATAACTCTAAAGGATCTCTTCTACTTTTCGGCAATCCGTGGCTACGACGATTTGTCCTCTACCACGTGATGTTCGTCGTACAAAGTATGAGATTATCCTTTGTAGTTGTATGTAAATACGCCATAGGGATGTTTGTACTTGCACTCGTGCCCACCAATCGTTCCGATGTTGTGGCATGAAATCTCTTTTTCAGTCCCCTTTGAGGGTTAACTTCCCCCAGTTTCACTTGTCACCTTCAAGTGTGGTCTGAGATACCAAAACTACTAATTCGGATCTCTATGGAACGTGATACTGGGTTCATCCTTGATCTACACTAGTTAAATGTAGTGATGTTGATCCGTTGACACTATGCAAATTTTCCTACAAATTCTGTTGTAACAATTGTGCTTCCCAGTTTCATTCCTATAAGTTGAATGTGGCCTGGGTTATCAAAGCCAATGTCTCACTCCTTTATAGATCCTACACATAATCATTTTTCTCTCCCCAGTTTCACTCATGTGGCGAGCATGGCCTGGGTTATCAAAGCCAATAATTTTCCTCTCTTTATGTTCCAGTATACTTGATCTATATCTGTGAACATAATGTGAAAAAAAAATGATTTTAAAAGAGAGGGAAACTCTTAATTGAGTAGAATCGGTTGCCCTTATCACAAGAGGAACCCGGTTCTACACTCCAAGAGCCCAAAGTCCCTCCAAAATTATCTCCCTCAAGGCTTCTTTATGATTGCTTAGGAGATGACATGATATTCAATTCTCTTACTATAACTTTTCCTTTAGAGGGTGTGATTTTTCCCCACCCATGATGTGGTACATCTTGCTTTAAGATGTTAACATCCTTTCTCAGTGGATTTTGATCTTCTAGTAGAAAGTCAATCCATTTCTTTCTTTAGTGACATAATTTCTCATGGAGGTTTTGTCCTTAGCTGCAAGTGCAATCTCTCTGAATGCATAAATGTTTCTTGCACTTCTCACAGGGTCCCATC
>CM028352.1:21626649-21691649 GCA_016618105.1 Dendrobium huoshanense | reverse complement strand
ACAAAAACAAGACTAACAAAAATAAAATGATAATAACAATAAAATATTTAGACATATTTCTAGAAATTCTCAGTCTAAATAAATGAGAAATTTATATTTATAAAACTAAATATAAATTATGGATAAAATTAATCATGATGATGAAATTGGCACGTTTATCATATTCTTTCATCTAACTATTAGTGTTTGGTGATCTACACTTCATTTGAGGTAAATTTGTTCCGTGTGGATATGGACGCCGTCTAGAGGTGAATCAGAATGCGCCACATCACTCGTTTGTTATGTTTCGCAACTGTTTATCATTGTGCACCGGGTGGCATGACACATTCTAATTTATCTCCGGATGATTCAGTGTCCACACAAAATAATTTCTCTCATTTGAGACGTTCTTAAAATATATTTTTAGTATAAAAATTAAAATTTTTAACTAAAAAATTATTTTAAAAAGCATAAAGAAAACATTCCAAATAAAGCTTTAGTAAGGTCTACGAATGATGATTTCACGTTTTTAAGTTGTTGCGGAGAGTCCAACACTTGGGCCCATTAAGGGGGGATTGGGCCAGCTCCAGCAAGAACGGCTTGGTGTCTTGCTACAGTTGCGGTCGGTGGTTGGACGATGGCGGAGGAGGAGTCGATCAGAGCTGCTTCGGAGGAGCTGGCCTGTCAGTTCCAAACCCTAATCAACACCCAGGAGGTTGAATCCATCAGACACATTCAGCATCTAATGTAAATCGCTCTTTTCTTCTCGCCAGCTCATAGATTTGTTCGTTTCAATTTACTGTTTCGTATATTTAATTCGTGCTTTTTCTCAATCATTCAATTTTTGGTGTTGGTATTTGTTCGATTGTTAGGGTTAGGATTTGGTGTTGCGCGTTCAGAAATTTTTTTTTTTCATGAATCATTTGACTTTTCTGCTGTGTTCGAGGATATGTGTGGATTGGTATATCTTCAATTAGTCTGAGGAGAAGGAAACAAAGAAATAGGGTTTAACCTCCAAAACTCTTGTTCGAATGTAGCATCTAATTGTTCAGAGCAAAAAGCAACTTTTGTACTTAAACATACCGGCGTTTTGGTAGATTGAAAAGTTAGTCTGGAGTTAAGGATCGTGTAATTCTTCTTATTGTATTCCATAATCTTTGTTTTGTAAATTCTGGTCCTCATTGGAATGTCCTAGTTGCATGGTGAAGCTTAGCAGAAATACTGATTTAAGCCCATTTTGGTTCCCGGATTGTGTGGTGTTGCGGTGTTGCTGTGTTGCGGTGGTTTGAAGTGAGATCAGAAACTCATAAGTTTGTGTGGTAACTCTATATTATAAGTTGTTGAGAATGGATTTGTTGTGTGTTAGAATTTTCGTGGCGGTTGTTTGAATTTCGTGGTGGTAGAAAATAATTTTTTACGTCTTATTTTTTAGAAAGATCCAATACATATACATATAAAAGATGATTGCAAGGACACCAAAGTTTTATTTGGAACATCCAATAAGCACAAAATTATGGAGCTTAGCCTAATTAAAATAATTACATTAGTTTATGTAATTGATTATAAATGATGCACTTCTCTATTATTAGGGAAATTGTTGCTACAAAATAGTGACATAAAATATATAAAATGGATTCCATGATGAAAGCTGGAAGAACCTTGCAGCCTAAGAGTTGTGTTCAAGGGATCATTTATTATATGTTGGTCAATGTTGGTCAATCTCTTTTGTGGAGGGGAGACCAAATACTGCAGCATAAATCTAAGTGTTGACATCGAGAGAAAATTTGTTCAAGAGATCATTTGTTATATGTTCGTTCATTCTTCTTTGAGGAGGGGAGACCAAAGACTCAATCATAAATTTGGTCAAAAACATGCATTAGTTTTATAAGCAATAGCATGTATTAATGTTGATGACGATGAAGTTGACGGACATTGGCCTTTGTAGTGACTTTGCACGTCATCCTTGTTGGCGATGGCATACGTTGACGCCATTGTCGATGAAAGACATAGGCGTTGTAGGGTATTGTGACTAGGAGAGTATAATGGGGTGACAATGTTTAGGAGATTGTAGTCGGAGGATCATGGTCGGGCAATAGTAATTGGAGGAATTATATGAGATGTGTCCTGAGCAGCGGTATATGAACTGTTTTTATTAAAATATTTTTAAGTGAGTAGTTGCTCTGTAATTATATGCATATGAAGTGCATGAAGAAAATTAAATGTTTCTATTTTAAGTGACATGAAGAGAGTTGAAATGATTTAGTTAAAAATGTTTAAGAATTATATGATTTTCTCTGTTGCACTCTGCGTTGTTTGGAAGAGGTGGCATAGGATATGACATGGAAGGGCATACAATGGAGGTGAGCCAACACATGCACTGAAATGAGGGGTCAAGGCTTGGAGCTGCATGTGAGCAAGTGAAGCGTTAAAGCCAACGTGCAACTTTGGTGGTCTGAGCAGGAGCATAACTGTCAACGAATCAAAGCCATGTTATGAATAAGGGAAAAGGGGCTAATCGATCGAGATGTGTTGGGAATGATAGACTTGCAAGATGATATAGCTAGGGATATAGATGCATGTCGTGGGTGGGATAGCAACGAAGTATGGTTTTAGGTTTTGGGTGGGATAATGGCAAAGGGCGGGTGTAGGTTGCAAGTAGGACGGTGACAAAGGATGGGAGCAAGTTGCGGACTGGATTGTGGCAAAGGAGAAGCAAGTCATGAGCAAGGAAATCGGACTATGGGTGAGGAAGATGTCGGTAGGGTGTCTTGGATGTAGACGGGGGATAGGATAGAGAGCATGAAAACCTCACATTCAAGGAAAATTTTATGCATCTTTTTTGAAGAAATTTGTGCATATAAATAGGCTTAGTATAAAGGAGAATAATATCCCTACTAAAATGTAACTTCTAATATTAATACATAAGTTCTCTAATATAATTACCTACGTAATGTGCCATTAGTATGTACACACAAACATTCTGATTCACTTATTCCATCTGTAATTTTCTCATAATAAGGGAAACACATTCCCAACTACTATGCAATTCAACATCAATATAGGTTAATCTCACTTACATTGAATGGTTCAATCTATTGTATTTCGAAAGTGGGAATCAATAATCATTGAGCATTTGTTATATTCAGTTTAGTTTTCTTATTCATGTTCCACAAAAGGAATGTTTATTGGCATGTATTTGTATTTCATAGTGATATCAGAATTAGATTGAAACAAGGTTGTGACCTTATGTAAATTAGCGGTTTTTATACAATGGTATAGTGGAGCTTTAATGCCATTCTATAGATTGTCCATCCTAAATCCCTATGCACTTATGATATTCAATGAAGCCTTTGGATTCCTTTCCTTGAGCCATAAGTTGTTATTAAGCTTGCCTGATCTTTTATCTTTCCATTGTTTTAGTGCTTGTAATGATGTTCATTAATCAGTGATCCTGCACTTCCCGAATAAATTCACACTTTTTTTTTGGTTTCTCTTGTCCATAACTTAAGCCGACCAATTAAAAAAATTGAGCTTTATATTAACCTCAGCATGGAACACCCAAAGTAAAAGGTGTGAATTTATTTCGGGGATCGGGAGTAAAGCTTTACTCGTTAGTTGAGGAGATCCTTGATTGAGAATTATTTAACTGTTGATTGTAAGTACATTCTCTAGTATTTTCTTTGAACTCTGCTAATTTAGCAACGTTGTCAGGCTGCCTCACAGGGTGTTCCTTAGTGAAAAAAGCAGGATGCTCTCCCAACTGGCTCCACATGGCCGGCCCTAATCTACAGGAGGCGGGTCAAACCCTCTCCTATATGATTGCCGCCCAATCCGTGGGCTCCACAAGGCTAATTAAGGGAGGCGGCTAGGTTAGGAGGGAAATAAAATTTGAATTCAAGTAAATTAAGCTTTAAATAGGCATGAGAGGTTAGGGTTAGGGTTTATGTTGATTATTGTTTCTCTTGGAATTCTCGTTGGTGGTTTGGGCTCTAGACGTTTTGTCTATAGATTGGGAGAGAACGATCCTCCTCTCGAATTGAGGATCAATTGTATCTTTGTTTTATGTTTGCTTTGCTTTGATTTTCCTAATACAATATACTGTCTTGGGTTGATTTTGTTGGCATTCTTGTGTTCTTTCTCGCTGTTTTTACCAGTTTATCATTAGGGTTGCTTGCGAACTCAAGTATTTCCTATCATCTTTCTTTTCTAAAAATTGCTATGCTGTTTAGTCTCTAGGCGTGACATTTTTTTTTTCATAATTTGCATTTAGGGACTATTTCAAAACAAAGCAAAGTTAATTTTTGTGAAAAAAATAATAGTCCTAAATAGAATTTTGTTCTTCATTTGTCATGTTAGTTTCCTTACATTTATTTTGCAGTTAATTTCAGAAAAGTGCAACCTTTTATTTTACGTCCAATTAATTTCAGATTCATAAATGCTTCTATCTGTCAACAATTAGCCCATCCGAGCTATATAATATATGTCATCTACCGATTAAATGTATATACTTTAGTTTATTTCCTTATATCTGGGTTCTAAATGCAGATTAGGAAGGCTGCAAGACAGTAATGCAGTTCTATCTCATTTCAACGAGTACTCTGAGCGATGTTTCACTGAACTTTCTGGTGATTTCTCAAGGAATACACGTCTCTTGAAGTCCATAAAGTCGGACCTTGACTACATATTCATGAAACTTAGGTATGTTGCATCAATCAACCATGGTTTATTTTCTCTAAAGCCGCTCATATTAGATGATAGTTTATTACTAGGAATGCCATCTATTTCAGGCTTCGTTTGAGATGGCTTTTTTGTTGCTTCTTAAAGCAGCTTTTCAGTATAAAAACTAATTTTTTTATACTAAAAAGTTGCTTTAAGAAGCAAAAAAAAATCATCCCAAATGAAACCTCAGTAGTGCTGCTAACTCCATTTGATTCACCTAATCAAAAGCTGATATAACCTTGGCATAATTGTTGGTTTTTCTTGGGAGTAAAGTTAGTAATTCTCTCATTTTAAAGCTAAAACGCTTAATTAGAAGAAACTGTAACTTGTTGAGAAGTGTCTAATCTAATCAAGAAGGTTATAATCTATGTAATCTCACTCTATCTGTAAATGTAGCTATTCATGCCTCCATACTTTTTTAATAACAGAAGCATGAAGTCGAGGCTGAAGGCAATTTATCCTGATGCATTTCCAGATGCTTCAACAATTAAAATATTGGACCAGAGACCTGATTTGGAGAGACCATTAACATAGTTGGAGAGAGAAAAATGTATTGCCATAACCATTTGATTACATCAAGTTTCATGTTCATTTTTGTATAACAGGGTGGGTTTAAAATTTTATTGAAACATTATTATTAATGCCACCTAGCCAATTCTCATGAAGACATTCTAAGAATTGCTTGAATTTATCGAACATAAGGGCATTCAAATTTAGAATATGTTTGAGAGGATTGTGACATTTTATAAAGATAATTGTAAAATTGTTGTGGGAAATATAATTTAACTATTATGATTAAAAAAAGTGCTTTTCATTACATAAATTTTTGAAAAGCTGTGATAAAGCAATAAGAAATCAGCAATCAAATAAAATTATCATTGTTGTCTGAAAAGCAAAACAAAGAGAAGGATGTCACAAATGACCTTTAAAGAGGAAGATAGTGGTTGGATAGCTATTTAACTCATGAAACATGTTAGGTGGATGATTACAATGAGGTATTAAAACTAGTTATTTTATAAATTTAAAAATTAAAATTTAGTAGGACTAAAAAGTAATATAAATAATGGTTAACCTCAAGATCTTAGAGTCGTTCCTACTCGAACCCTTTGATGCTATTACCACCTAACAATCTCACTCATCGAAGTAATTATATCTACATGTTATATAATAAAGTTAAATTGTGGATAGATTGTGTGAATGTTTTATTTTGACATGCGGCTAAGTATAACAAATCTCTTTAGAATGCATTCACAATGACTTGCAATCACAATAGGTATAATCTGCTGCTAGCATCAACATCTATCACACATCTACAATTGTCTGCTACGGTTAGAATATCAAATATAATAGGTTATAATATGACTACATGTATTCATAAGTAGGACTTAAATAGACCAAGGTTTTATTTGGGATGGCTTTCTTTCTTCTTCTTAAAGCAATTTTTTAATACAAAAATTCTAATTTTTATGCTAAAAAGTTGTTTTAAGAAGCAGTAAGAAAGCTGTCCCAAACGAAACATAAGACTTAGTTTGGGTCAGCTTTCTCCCTATTTCTTAAAACAACTTTTTAGTACAAAAATTAAAATTTTTGTACTAAAAAACTGTTTTAAGAAGCCATAAGAAAGTTGTCTCAAATGAAGCCTAATACTTTATTTGGTATAGCTTTTTTATTGTTTTCTAAATCAATTTTCTAGTACTAATTTTTAGTTTAAGAATTTTTTGTATTAAAAACTACTTTAGAAAATATAAAGAAAGCTGTCCCAAACAAAATTTAAATATAATTACAAATAGCTATAACATAAATAGTGGATTTTCAAGTGCAGGCTAAAGCAGGGTGAAATCTATTTGCAAATATTTACAGGATCTTATACCCTAAATCATCATATATTCATGAATAGAACTCCACGTGTATCATTTATAAAACTAAATGTATTGACAAGCATAATTATATATCATTTTCATTTCTTAAAAAACTAATTTTATTATACATTCTTTCAAACTACAATCTACTTATGAATTTATGAATATATATAGTCTTTGTAGAATGGTATCTTAACAGCTCTAATTTCTAGAAGATCTCTCTTTGAACTCAAGTAGATAAAATGTTATATCACATAGATTTTACAGTCTCCCAGCTGTCCCTTGACACTTGATCCCACAGCCAGGATGGGAATTTGTGAGAGACTCATCCGGATCATGCCGATCTCTGTTAAATCCCCATCGTACCCTGACACTTGATCCCATGGCTAGGATGGAATTCGTGAAAGGCTCACTTGGATCATGCCAATCTCATTCTATATTTGAGTGGCTGATTTAGGAAGGATTATATTACGGCAATTATGAATGATTATGTAGTTATTTATTTCTTTATTAAGACAGCTTGTATAGATCTATAAATAGGGATAGTTTTGTATAATAAAATAAGGCTTTTCCTTCTCCAATTCTCTGAATTTAACATGGTATCATAGCCTTCCTTACCTTGGCCAGAATTCTGTGTTTTTTAACTACCAGACTTTCTTTCCTTTAGAAACAAAAGGGAGTGTATTCCTGCTTGTTTGTTCCTGCATACATCCAACCGAGAGGGGGAGAGTGTCTCATCCTGCGGTCTCTTCGTTTGATTGAGAGAGACAAATGCCTAGTGCGTCTCGTCTGGAGGAGTCGAGTGATAACCCCACAGTCTTTGTTTTCGGTCGAGAGAGACAAACGTCTTGTAAACTCCTCTCGAATGCGTGTGATCGAACGTGACGAGAGAGGCGTGAAGCCAGAAGATTCTGCACATGTGCTGGGAGCTGATTGAGCGGGATTACACAATGTTGCGTGTGATCAAGGGCAAGTCGGTTCTTGTGTTCTTCTTCCTACTCGCGTACGTCTAGAGCAGCCGAGCAAGTGAGCAGCTAAAGAAGGCACATGAGACTCCTCTCGTGTGTGCCTACCTAGGGGCCAAACTGAGTAAAAAAGAGAATCAAGCATATGAACGAGGGTCGGTCATCCCTGCTTCGGCATACATGTACAAAGTCCCTGCTCGCTCCCTCACTTGATCCTCTTTTTTACTCAGTTCGGCATACATGTAGCAGTTATACATTCCATCAAATCCTTCACTCGAATAGCCCCTCCTTGCCCCAAATCCTGACCACTTTTGCATGTTCCCGATTCGCTACCTTCATATTTGGGAGATGTACAAGAATCCTGAAGCTTCATTTTGGATAGCTAAAGAAGTCAACCTCTCTCAAGTTCTCCACCGCTGGGATCAATCCCTCAAATTGGACGAACACCACTTTGTAACCCACATTCTCACCTTCTTCATTGTCGTTGACGCAATTGTTATTGAGAACCTTGCCGGTCGGATTTGGACTAAAGTCTATTTGCTAGATTTGAAGCTTGCTGATGGAATGATCATGATATGTGGAGTTGCCCAGACGATGCACACAGTGGGGAAGAAGATGGCTTTCTTGGTGGTAAGGCAGTTCACTGCTACGGTCCACTGCGTGCTTACAGTGACCAAAGGTTGGTGAGCACGCAGATGGTGAAGTATGCTACTTCCCTGAGTAGGGAGTCAATCATGGATATCAGGGTCAAGCTATAAAGAGATTAGAAATATTTTATCCTACCCTGAAGGAGCTAGCGCTTGCTGGTTCTCTAAGTTCCCACCACCGGCCTTCATTTCTGGAAATATGAGAAATACTGGTTCTCACCAGTGGCCTTCATTGCTGAAATTTTGAGGAATCCAAATTTCCACCACCGACCTTTATTGTCGGAATTTTGAGGAATATTGTTCTTTCCACTAACCTTAAATGCCTGAATTTTGAGGAATACAAGTTCCCACTATCGGTCTTCTTTGCCAGAATTTTGAAGATAGTTTCCCATCACCGACCTTCATTGTCGAAATTTTGAGGATCTTTGTGCATCCAAGACCGAGAAGAGATCGAGCGGGAGGGCTCCTCTTGCATGTGATGTCTAGAGTCAACCGAGCAGAAGCGAGTGCAAGACCTCCTGGCTCCTGTGTGTGTTTGGAAAGTGCTGAGAGTTCCCTCTCATGCGGGGGCTAAACAAGCAAGAGTGCAAGACCTACACTCCCTTTTACGATCAGACCAAAGGGATCAGTGGCTTTACGTGCACCTCTATTGGCCTATCGTGCAGGAATCTATTTAGGTGGAGTTGGATGACCTAGGAAGGAGGAGATCCGCGTGTTGAGTGCTAAGTCGCTTGAGATGTGTGTTTTTGCTTCTATCCTTGAAGCTTGCCACAACTCTCAACATTAGTTTTTTTTTCCTTTTTCACTGTTTGTCCAGGTGCAGTGTTAAATATTAGTTTGGTCACATAAAATGGCAACCTTCCGATGACCCGGTTAGGCAAGTAGAGGTATTAGATTTGACTTATGTTAAGAAAGGTAGAGGCAGACTTAAAAAGACTTGGTTAGAAAATATTAGAAATGATCTTTCTTTATTAGATTTAAATGAAAATTTTTACTTTTAATAGGACACAATAGAGAAAAATGATTCACATAGCCGACCCCACGTAGTGATATAAAGGCTTGATGTTTTTGTTGTTATTGTACTGTTGTGCCTTCATTGTTGGCCTTCCATTAAGAACCGAGAGGGAGACGGATTCAAAGGAAATTAATCCACTTTCCTTGTTGTCGCACCACCAGCCTTTATTGCCATTTCTGATATCTTGAGTGTTATTATACGCCATAGCCTTCATCGCTGCCCACACCTTGCAGGCTTGATTGATATAGCTTTCATCACTATCATTTGTCAATGTTGCAATGCCTAAAGCTAATTCCTCCCTAAGTCTTAATCAAATGGATGACTCTATGGTGTACAAAGGGACTTGATAACTCTACTTTTTTGCGACTAATTGCCAAGTTGGGAATGACATATTTATATTTCTCAGTTTGAGGGGGAGTGTTAAAATCCCAGTCGTCCCTTGATCCCATTGCGTGAATGAGAATCCGTGGGACGCTCACCTAGATCGTGTCGATCTCTGTTAAATCCCAGCCGCCCCCTGACACTTGATCCCGTGGCTAGGATGGGAATCCGTGGGAGACTCACCTAGATCACGTCAATCTCCTTCTATATTTGGGTGGCTAATTTAGAAATGATTATATTAAGGCAATTATGCATGATTCCGTAATTACTTGTTTCTTTATTGAGACATCTTATATAGATCTATAAATAGGGATATTTTTGTATAATAAAATAAACATTTTCCCTCTCCAATTCTTTGAATTTAACATAATATTGTCTATATTACATCTTTTTCTTCAATTTATAGTTGGTTATATCTCGATCGTAAATTCATTTTAGAGAACAATGAAGCTCTTTCCAATTGATTAAACATGTCATCAATTCTAGATAAATGATATTGTTTTTGCATCATAATTGATAATATTGGATGGGTGATTAAAGCATCTAAGCCAAGAGTTTTAATAAAACTCTTGAGAAATGAAAGAATGCAATGCTCCATTTTCAAATAAAATTCTAGCAGACTTATCTTAAATGGAAATTGTACTAGTGATGACAAAAATATATAACACTCCAGTGTCAAATAAACTTTTGATAGGTTCTTTTTGAATGAACATTATTCCTATAATAACGTCAAGGGATTCATTGGTTTCTTATTGTGATAAACCATACATCTAAAGCTGAATATTCTAATGAGTCTGATTATAGTTCAGAGATGATGATTTTCACTCAGCTACTCTCTATTTGCCAAAACTTATTTAAGGTGGTGCAACACTTCTGGAAGGTCTTTTTTTTAGTGTGAGATAATGCTTTGTGTTATATATCTGAGTGCAGGCCGTTGTGTGCTCCATAGTTTTCAGTTTCTTGACAGTGATGTTGCTCTCATTACTATTGGAGTTCAGATTTATTGACAGTGCTTTTCCATTGTTTTTTAAAACAGTTTTTTAGTTCAAAAATTTTTATACTAGAAAACTGCTTTAAGTAGGCTTCATTTGAGACGGCTTTCTTACTTAAAACAGTTTTTTAGTATAAAAAATTTAAGTTGTAAGAAAACCGTCACAAACGAAACCTAAGAAGCTTGCACTGTCTGTGGAACTTTTATTACGTCCTCTGACTGGACGTAGCTCTACGTTCGGTCAGAGGATTGTTACTCGATTTTTGCTCGGTATTTGGTCGGTATTGCTAGGTATTGTTTGGTAATAACGATGAATACCGCTCTGTGAAGACCAATACTGAATAATACCGAGTTTTTCTAGAAAAAACTCGGTATTTTTTGGGATTACTCGGTATTACTCGGTATTTTGTCTTCACATAATGGTATTTCTCGTTATTGTTGGTATTGCTCGGTATTTCTCGTTTTGTGCCTGTAATCTTAGTGCCAGTCAAACGTAGCTCTACGTATGTTCACCGGACCAAATAAAAAGACCCTTTTAGTACTCTTTTATTTCTGGAAATCTCAATGTCTCTGGGCAACTTGAAAATCTATATCTAATCTCCTAGCTCCTTTCAATAAAATTGAACGATCATTAGTTCATAGGATCACATCCATTAATCATGATAACAATCAATGGCAATTTTCTTATGCATTGGGAATCAACTATGATGCACCTTGAAAGTGTAGTAAATTCAGCTTTGTAATATATGATGGCTCCATCTCTTAGCACTTCTTTCGCATTGGGATTCAAATGTCATGCATACCTCAGAAGTGATTAAAATAACTTAGAGGCTAATTAAGTTTTTAATTATATTAATTTAACATTTAGAAGATAATATGCATGCCGACTATTATATATAAATCATAACATATTACTCTATATTCTATAATGAGCAGTGAAAAAAAAAATGTTTTTTTTTATAATTGTCTCAATTGTTTTTATAATTGCTCAATTGTGGTACTATCATATATTAGCTTTTTTTCATTTAGTTTTAATATCTTACGTTTCTGGTTTAATAAAGTTTACAGACGCACCATCTAATTTTGTATCATTAAACGCACATTCATTTTAATAACTTTTTCTAAAATTATATCTTGAGATTAGTTAATTATTTTTTGTGTGGATAGTATGCATCAACAGTCAGTGTCATAAGAAGGTGAATTCTATTAGGGATGCAAATGAGTCGAGTCGAGCTTGAGTCATGGCTCACTTGAGCTTGACTCGCGAGCTAAATCTTAAGCTCGAACTCACAAGCCAAATCTCAAGGTCGAACTCAAGTCAATGTTTGAAGCTAAGCTCGAGCTCGGAACCTGCCATTGAAATGAGCTCGTCGAGCAGCTTGTTCAAGCTCCATCGCGTCTGCTTCTGCATCCCAACACGCCCATATCTGAGCTTGGTCCCGTGTCACGCATTTCCCGTCCAACCGCTATGCCGCGCGACCACGTCCAACCTCTATCCCGCCAACTCTCGAGTCTGAAGTCCAAACTCTCTCCACGCATGCCTGCATTTGAACTCCGTCTCGCATCCAAACTCGAGTTCCTGCCAGGCATTTATGTTCTCTCCCAACATTTCACATTCTCGCCTTCCACCCTCTCGAATACCGCCTGATATTTCCGGTTCTCGCTAGGCATCTGAGCCAGCTCGTGAGCAATCGAGCCGAGCTTTGGTTGGATCGAACTCGAGCTCGATTATAAAACGAGCTTGAAATTATGCTTGAGCTCGACTCACGAGTTCGTTAAGGTGTGGAGTCCGAGCGGGCTCGCGAGTCAGCTTGATTCAGTTGCACCCCTAAACTCTATCATTTAACATTTTAAATTATTATGCTCTTTATATTTTATAAGACAGTAAAAATATTCATAAATGATGATATGATCTCTAATTTATAATCAAGGCAATGTGAAGATCTTTATGCATGAATATTTTTCATGAATTAACTTATTATATGCCTTGCACATCCTTGTGTAAAAAAAATGTACAATTAAAATCAGTATTTTGAAAATAATTACCATATTAAATAAATACAATTACCAGCTCAGCTCTTCTTAGAAGATTCACTTGCTGCTTTTTCTATGGGTGTTACCTCACTCAACATAATGCCTATAATATAATCATATATAATGAAAATTATTAATATCTATAACTTTATTTATCATTATTATTACTACTTTTTTAATGAATTCTAATAATAATAAAAAAATTAAGTAATTTGCTTGCTTTAATGTTTCATCACTTTTTTAAATTTATTTTAAAATAAATTAATCTAATCTCAATACATTATACATTTAAATAATTAAGTTACTTCCAATTTAATTACATTAAATTACTTCAGTATTCCCTATCTTTTTAAATTAATTAACTTAGTATTATTTCCTCTTAATCTAAATCTAGTTACTTAAGTCACAACTTTATTATTTATTGTCACAACTTTAGGTCGGAAGGACCGTAGTCGGCGGGAGACAGTGGTAAAAAAAACTATTGCCTTGTGAGGGAGGCCGTAAGGACTTTAGTCGGTGGGAGATAGTGGTCAGAAATATCATTGTCTGGCGATGAAAGTCGAAAGGACAGTAGTAGGTGACGGAGGTCAGAAGGGTCGTAATTGACAAGAGATAGGAGTCAGAAAGATCATTGTCTGGTGATGGAGGTCGGAAGGACCGTAATAGACGATGGAGGTCAGAAGGACCATAGTCGGCACTATGGGTGTCAATTTCGGGTCACTTTGTCTATTTTTCGGACCCGTACCCGACCCGCTTCGGGTTCAGGTCAACCCGACATGACCCGTTTAGGGTTTAGGGACATCCCAACATGCAGGGCAGCTGCAGCTGCAGTGGTGTCGGATGCCGACAGGGCAGCGACAGTGGTGCAGATAACGCAATAACCAGCAATGCGCGAAGCGGGCAGGCGAACTGCTAGGTAGGCGGGCAGGCGAACTGCGGGACAGGCGGGGTAGCTGGTGAAGGGGCCGTGGGGCAGGGAGGGCAAGCGATGCAGCTGGGTTTTCGAGTCATTCCCGGGCTCCCGGGTCAACCCGAACTGACCCGTTTTTACAAACAGGTCAATTTTTCGGACCCGAACCCGACCCACTTAGGGTTCGGGTCAACCAAAACCCGAAATATTTTTGGTCAAATTTTTGGGTCGAGTCCAATATTGACACCCCTAGTCGACACGAGACAGAAAGACCATTATCTGAAGATGGAGGCTGGAAGGACAATAGTTGGTATTTGACAGGGGTCAGAAAGACTGTTGTATGGTGATGGAGGTCGGAATGACCGTAGTTGGCTACGAAGGTCAGAAGGTGGTAGGATGTATGGTCAAAAAAGACTGTACTTGTAAAGCAATGGTCTAGAGGAAGTCCAAACATTATTCAGTGGTCTGGCGGAACTCCGACTTTTATCGGTGGTCCGACAAAATTTTGAGCCTCAATCTGTGATTCGACATTGGTCTGGTGGAATTTCGGCATTGGGCGGTGGTCCGGTAGAAATCTGGCTTCAGGCGGTGGTCCTGACAGAAGTCTGATGTCAGGTGGTGGTTCGGTGGAAGTCTGGCGTGAGACGATAGTCCGGTATGAGGCGGTGGTCCTGACGAAAGTCTAGTGTCAGGCGGTGATTTGGTAGAACTTTTGCGTCAGGTAGTGGTATGACAAAACTTCAGCTTCGAGCAGTGGCCCGATAAAACTCCGGCGTCGGGTGGTGGTTCGGCAGAAATCTGGCTTTAGGTGGTGGTCCGGCGGAAGTCCGGACAGTGGTCGAGGAGGAGCAAGGAGGCAAGAGCGATCTCTGATCTCTCACTTGATTCCATGCTTAGGGGTCTCCTTTCATGAGAAAAGGGGGCTCTATTTATAGATTTTTTAGAATGATATGACTTATAAATAGATGGAAGATATGGGGTAAGTTGGAGTGGTTTGGATAGACAGCCGATGATCATAAACTGTTTACTGGACATTTGAATGTCTTAGTGATTTTAGAATTCAATGATATTGGGCTCGTTGCATTCGTCTCGTTGAGTCACTCTATTCGACTATAAGCATGTCAAGTTTGGAAACCTTTCGGTAATCCAAATTGTGGTTTGAACCTTCCAATAATGCTTTTGAGTCCTTGATTTGAACTCATTTTGGGCTTGATTTGAGTCAATTTTGGTGTCGTTGGATTCGTAATTCCGAGACGCTCAATTTGCTTGTAAGTTTGCTGAAATTAGAGTTTGGATGGTCCAAATTTTAATTTCAAAAGTTTCTAATTTGATTCCTGATCAAGATGATTTTTTATGATGTATTAGTTGTCCCCTAATTTCGGACGTCGAGGTCTGCAGAGTCTGAAAATATATATATTGCAGCTTTTGGAGAAATTTTTATGCAACTTAAAATTTCAAAATAATATGTTCTTGGGTGTAGATGTTCTAATTGGCCTTAAAAGTGTCAAAATTGAGTCTGAAATGTAGAAAAACGATCCCATGGACTCCAAAAATGTTTAAATTGGACTTTTCACGCCAAAAATCGGACCCTAACGCAAAATTGGCCCACCTGGTCTGCTAGCTTACCCATCGTATACATGGTCCGATTATGAGACCTGCCTTGGCCATGCCTGCAGCCCGCCCATGCCATGCTCTTTGGCCCACCCAAGTTTATGAATGTGGGCCAATAGTGGAGTAGTGGGTTGGGTTGAGTCTTGGCCCATTAATGGAGTAGTGGGCAGGTGGGAGTCATGACATATTAGTGAAGTAGTGGGTATGTGAGAGTTATGGGCCATTAGTGGAGTAGTAGGAAGGTGCGGTTCAAATAATTCTCATGATCAATTTCTCTATTTCCCTTGAGAGGAGTGATTGCTCGTCCAACCTCTTTGGATCGTACAATATAATTTGATTTATCACTCACATAATTGTTCTCCCTTTGTCGTAGCAGTTCAAATGTTCTTGTGAATCCTACATCACTTTCTTCTCGTTAACTCTCGCCTCCACCCTCTCTGTGTGGTTCGCTTTCTTTTATTTCATAAACCTCTTACTGTCTCTTGCTATCTTTAATTGAGAGTCTAAGCTTGGTTGTTTGGTGTCACACATATCAAAGTTAATAACACATTAAATTATTTTTTAAATGATCATCACAAATGTGATGAAATTTTGATAAGAACTTGCTAAAAAACGCATAGATTGACCTATTAATGTGAAGGGGAAGAGGATTGTGTGAGTGGGGCTTTTATTATGTACAGACATCGGATGAGAGAACCGTCCGGTTAAGCACTGGGTACCCAGCAGTACCCCGCGGTACCCAACGGTACCGAGTGCGGGTATCGAGTTGGGTACACGCCAATGATGTGACGTGACACATTTTTATTGGTCTCCGAATGCCCTTCGTACTCCGCACAGAATAATATGAGTGACCCAAAGATAGTAGAAAAGTAAGAATGTTTTAATTTATTTAAAAATAATTTATTATAAGGATAAATATAAAATTTAAGCGTTAAATACACATATATAGGTTAATTTAAATGTAGTCGTGTAATTTTTGAACACGCCTTACTTTAACTGTAACGAGTGGTCGGAAATCACGGAGCTCGACCTGTATTGGTTTTGACCTCTCTGCTCTTGCGGCGAGATGTCGAATCTGCTGCCCACTCTTTCCATCAACGCGCCGCCGTTCGTCGGACCATCCCCTACGTCTCCGGCTGCGGCAGTAGCCGCGCAGTCTACCAAGGATCAGAAGATGGCCTCGGCGGAGCAGCTCGTGCTCGATCTTTGCGACCCGGAGCTCAGGGAGAGCGCCCTCCTGGATCTCTCCAAGGTCATCTTCTCAGCCCTTGTTTTTTTTTTTTTTTTTACGATTTTGATGGGTTTGATTCGATGAACTAAGCAGTTCACTTTTTTCTTGTTTCAGTATGATTTACTCTTTTTTATCGCTAGAAGCAGTGGATTTGGAGGGTTTTGCAGAAGTTCTCTTTATCTATTTTAAGTGGTTTGTAATGTGAGAGTTGCTATTTTGGGAGGAGAGCGGTTACAAATGTTCAGACTTGGGGGTTCTCAGAGTGAATATGGTTTGGGAAAACTGTATTTTCCGAAACTGCTGGTTAAGCAATTGACGGGTTTTATGCTATCGTGTGCTGCGAAATTTGTCTATTTACTGCATTTTAATATGCATTGCAAACTGCTAAATCAGCAAATTCGGACCTTTCTTCCATCCATTGAAACCCCTGATCCCTTTTGTTGCTTAATTCTTTTCCTGCTCCACTAGTGTATTCATTCCGCTCATTGAGAATATCTAGATATGCATTGTTGGCCTTTCTCGTCCTTTACAGTCATCTCTTCTGTTTTTACTGTAAGTGCTTCATCCATCTTCTTCCTGAAAATCTTGGCAAAATAACCTGGAGATCTCTTTCCCTTGCACTCATAAACCCGAGGGGCAGGAGAAGGAATTGGGAAATAAGTGAATAGGAGAGGAATGAGAAGGTTGGATGTTGGAGGACAACAACGAGGAACAAGAGGAAAAAGAGAGATAAAAGGAAAACAAGTGGTGGAGGGAAGTGATCTCATTGGCGTTTGAGCCTGCTTGGAATCAGCACTCATGATATTCTGGGAGACCACTTCCGGCAACCTGATTATTGTGATTTGCTGTAATCCACTATCATCTCCTTGATATATCTAGGATCGAAATGTTCATCCCCAAAAAGCCTTTTTTTCAGAACTATATAAGGTTTTGTTTGGGACAGCTTTTTTTTGCTTCTTAAAGCAGCTTTTTAATGCAAAAAGAAAATTTTTGTACCAAAAAGCTGCTTTGAGAAGCAATAAGAAAGCTGTCCTAAACGAAGCCTAAGTCTTTAAAAATAAAATTAAATCCAAAAACTCCCCAATAATACCACAATACTAGGATTAACACAGTTAAATTTCAAAAGGTCAGAAGAAATTGATGCTAAGCTTCATAAAACCT
Source organism: Dendrobium huoshanense (assembly GCA_016618105.1). Classification (NCBI taxonomy): domain Eukaryota; kingdom Viridiplantae; phylum Streptophyta; class Magnoliopsida; order Asparagales; family Orchidaceae; genus Dendrobium; species Dendrobium huoshanense. The sequence goes on along the minus strand of CM028352.1, from coordinate 21,674,146 downwards.
TACAAAATATACTTTTTCTTATAGTTGATCAGTAGAAACTAGGTTTTATGAAAAATCATTGAAATCTCAAATCTTGCAAAACTTTAGCATTCAATCAAGTTTGAAATTAAAAAAATCAAAGTCATGCATTGTAAATATTAAAATTTTTGGCACTTAGATTGATATAATGGATGACGATAGAACTTCTAAATTAAGGTTGAGTGTTTAAAATTGAGATGTGTATTAGAAGTAATATGTGATGCAAAATATCTTTGAGATTTCAAAGTTGAATCTTTCCTAATTGCAATTAAACTAGATATATTTTATAACTTTAGGGTTGCGCAAAAAAAGTCAATGACAACTAAGATGGGTGGGCTGAAATGAAAATGTTAAGATGAAAGTGAAATAAAACCAAAGATAGCATAACGATTATATCAGAGAGGTGGTAGAGGTAACACCTTTTAATGATAAGGTACTTTAAAGTATATTTATTGTTTGAGAACGTAAAAAAATGTTGGAAGATCTATCAATAATGCAGGTATATTTAATTAATGTGGAATGATTAGTAGAGAAAATGAGCAGGTTAATGGTAACATGAATAGTTGTGCAAAATGATTTGTGCAAGTTATAGTTAAAAACACCATATAGCAGTCAATTTAGTTGGTTTATAGTTGGCGATATTGATAGTTTTCATTGATCAAACTTTACTGATTTTCTTCGCAGAAAAGGGAGATATTTCAGGATTTAGCTCCTTTATTATGGAACTCTTTTGGTACTATTGCAGCCCTCCTCCAGGTACGTCTTCTTTATTGTGGTATTGTTTATGCTAATAAGTTTTATCGGGCAAGTCTATTGGTTGTAGGGGCATTTACATTGAAGTTTACCATCCACATTCTGTAACCCCCATTTTAGTTACAGCCATGCTCAGCTATTTCAAAGTGTTCACTTTTTATTCTACTTATTTGTTTGATTTCTTCTTTGGCCATTTACTGCTACATTGTTATGAAATGCAGCAATTTTGTTTAGGAAGAAACACCTTGACTGAGGAGATAAATGAAAGAAAGGAAAAAAAAATAAAAAAAAAATAATATATATATATATATATATATATGATGGCTTTTTTGTCTGTATCTTCCCTGTTCTCTTTCCTTCTTTTATCAATCTTCTATTTCTTGCTCATACTTTTGATCTTATTTCTGAATTTCTTGTTGGTTAATCTTTCTCGTGCTATTTTATTTAGTGTGCGTCTGTGCTTCAGTCTAGGTGAAAACTATAGAATTTAAGTTAAAAACTTCAAATTGTGTTTTAATCAAACTGCCATGGAAAAAACTTATTACATATTTACATATAATTTCATACATCAAATTTTGTAGGCTATAAAAACTTAAATTTTAGAGGTTTTATGTGTAAGTTCCTTTATGTTATTGTTATCTTGCATGCTGCCTATAATAAAAATGTTGGGCGCTTTATGTAATTTCCATTTAGAGAGTAAATTAATTAACTATAAGCTGCATATTTATTGATACATGAGGGGCGTTATTCAAGTGGTTGTTATATCCGGAATTCCACCTTTGAAGGGTAGATCAGAAAACTATTTTATACATCTCTAATTCCAATGCATAACATGCCTCACATGCCCTGCACTTGGATTTAAACTTGTATGGTGAACAAATTTGGGAAAGGAAAAGCCCTATCATTTTTTATTAGGTTTATATTCATATACAGATTATGCTATTCTCATTATTTTGGTTTGGTCTAGTCCAAATCACCTATCTCGGCAGACAATCTGGTTTGGGCACTCTTCTGGCTAATATCACGGGCTCTCTTGAAACTCTTTCAGTCAAATGTTTAGGTATTTCTTTAGGCTTTAAATCTTTTCATTCTGTTGTTTGGAATCTTCTTATTGAAAAGATTCAGATGATGCTTTTTTCATGGTTAGGAAACTTCTTATCTAAAGATGCTAGAATTATTTTTAAAAATTTGGTGTTATCCCTTTATACTATTTGTCTTTGACTTTTTTTTGGGAAGGGAGCTGAGGATTGCATTGGTTTTATCTTATCAATTGGTAATTTTTATTTTAAACTCAAAGATAAGGAAGGTGTTTGCATAAAAGTCCTTCACAACAAGAGTATCTATCTATGAAATGCCTGCAAAATTTCCGCTAGTTTTGATCCATAATCATGAAGACTTCCACCCTCTTTCCTTCCTCTTTCACTGCCACTTTTTTTTATCTATGGGATTCCTATTATCAACTCATCAATTCACAAACTATTATAGTTATTTTGTAATTATATTCTTATTTTCTATGTTTTGTATTAGAAGCTCTTCTACGACTGTATAAATTCTATGCAAATATTGTAATAAAATGCTTAACCAATTCCTATTATGGTATTAGAGATTGAGGATTTTTCTTTTTCTCGTGTTCATATTACACAGTCTTCATTGCTATATTACCACAATCCTACAATATTCATTGTTGCATTGGAATCTTATATCACAACAAATATCACGATATTAACTAGTTGAACGGTAGTTAAATTTTATTTCAATCAACAACTAAAACAATTCAATAAAATATCTTTCAAAATTTTACAAAGAGCCAAAGAGCCAATACATTTTCACCAAAAATTTTAAACCACATACCACCATTCCTTAAGAGGGTATTTAATTTCATTTTCTTTTAACTTAAGATTTTTTAGTATTTGATCTCTTCATCTGTGTCATCTTTCCTACTTAGTTGTTGAATATTAGATTCATCAATTATATCATGAGTAGACTCTTCGACTGCCAATTTGTTCTTATTAAAAAAATTTGAATGATTTTTTAGTTGATGACTATCCTAAAATTTGGCATCAAACTTTCTTAAATTTGATTTTTTCTTGTACAAAGCAAAACATTCTCATCCAAACATATGTAAATGTGATAAAATTGGTGTCTTACTCTTGATCAGCTCAAAATTTCTTGTTCAATTTAGGGCAAATATTTACTCTATTCAATACATAGCTTGTCATATTCACAACTTATACCCAAAAATATTTTGGAAATTTCTACTCATGAAGCATAGGTCGGCCAACTTCAACCGATGTTCTATTTTTTCTTTCAGTTCCTCCAACTTGTTGAGTGTTATTGATGCAGGAAAAATTTTGTAATTCTAGACTCTTCACAAAATCTTTCAAATCTCTCATTTTCAAATTTTGTCACAATAATCACTATGTTATGTAGATATAATACAAATTTATATTCCTTTGAATTTGTGTAGCAAAAGTTTTGAATTCATTGACGGAATCGCTTTGTGTTAGAAATCTAACTCAAATAAATATGATGAAATCATCAACAATAATAAATCCGTATGACTCACCTCTTAAAGTTACCCAAATAATCCATATGCATGATCACTGGGTTTTTATGTGTAGCAATTGACTTAGTAAAATGAAATGATTATTTGGCGTGTTTTTTCTTAATGAGCATGCATCACATAGTTGATCATTAATGAAGTCAAGTTAAATATCCTCATAACCAAGTTTATATGAGTGATCTTTCTAAGTGTGTGCAAATTGGCATTATAGAATATAGAGTCTCCTTGACCATAATCAGAGCTCATCTAATGCGATTTTTAAGAAGTGAGTAAACTTACAAATATTACCAATATGAAGTATGTAAACATTGTTGATGCTTGCCTTCTATTTTTATTATTTTTTTTTCATTTTGTTTTAACATATAAGATGAAGATAAAAATTCTATAACAAATATTTTGTCATGGACTTGGCTAATACTAAGTAAATTATATATTAAACCATCTATTAAAAGGACATTTTTCATAATGAAATAATTGAAGCATAACTTATAATTTTGTCGCAAAGAAAGACTTTGCCACCATTCATGGATTCTCTAGTGTTGCAAATTTAGTTTTATCACTATTCAGATGTTTTGAACTCCAACAATTTAGTCTTAACATGTTTTCAATTGGTCCTACTGTGAAGGTGGTATCTATTTAAGCAGATCATGTTTGATTTTTAAAAGTCAAATCATATTGGGTCTACTAATTGATGTATGTATAGTAATGTTGTGATGCAGAAATCTAGTTTTTGGTATTCAAATATGATTTTTGTCTATGTGTACACATGTGAGAGATGTTTATGCGAACCACAAAATTGACAAGTGATAGTAGGCAAAACATGTTTAAAAGAACTAGTTTTAAAAGTGTTTTTCTTTTGAAATAAGATGTAGCATATGACTTTAATTATGTGGCATATGCATAAAAGGTTAACATGTGCAAGTTTCTTTACGTCATTTTTCAAATCAATATTTTTACCTCTTTTTATGCCAATCTCAACAGAGTAATTCATGCTTTTTGCATTTAAAATAAAATATTTCTTATTGCAATAAGTTATATTCTTGTTCAAGTTCTATACATAACTTTTGTCTTCCAACTGTATCTTAATGTGATCTAGATCAAGTAACAGAGCAATATGATCTTTTTCTAAACTAGCATGATTCTTTTTTAAATGAGCTTATTAATTTTAAGTAAATAGAGGCCATCTTGCATTTCTTTTACCATTTGTCTAATCAAGATATCAAATAAATAAATATTTATTCTAAAACATTAAAGCCCAATATAGGATAGACCAGAGTCTTTTCTAAATTTCTCAGAATCTTAGTACTCCCTACCTCTCATCTTTTGTCCTCTACCGGTTCATTGGACTAGAAATCAATGTTAGAATTTAACAAGAAGGCTTTTTAAATTTTCTTTGTCTTCCTCTTAGCCCTGATTTTATACCTTTTGGCTGTCCTTTTTTTGTGGGGGTGATCCAATCTGATATAACCTACTTTTTTACATTCAAAATAGATATCATTAGTGTTAGATTTGTTTACCATTTTACTTTTATCTTTACCTTTCATTTTGTCAGTAAATTTCTTTTTTGCTTTAGTGAAATGCAATTAAATTTTTGTATGATTAACACATCTTTTACAGTTGATGTGTCACTTTTACTGTTGTCAGATGCTTGTGTTTTTAGGCTGCTTTTATTTCTTCTTTTCCATGCTATTCTCAAGTCTTTACTCTATCTTTTGTTAATGAGATCAATAATCTAAGTCATAGATCAATTGAATAATTAGATAAATATTTAGATTCAAAAATAATTATAACTTTGACATTCAGAACTCCGGCAAGCATCTAAGAAATTTATTAATATTTTTCAGTATTGAATATTTTTTTTCTAGTGAATGTATGACGGTGACTATTTTGGTGAATATACTATAGATGTCATAAATCATTTCACATGGTCTTTGGCAAAATTATTCATAATCATGAACAAGTAATATAATACGAGGTTGCTTCATTTCATTAGAGGCGGTGAATTGGTTTTCTTTAAAAAAAACAACTTATGAAAAAATTTCTTCTCAAAACTGCATTAAAGAATGATATTTTAAATATAAAGTGACACGCAAATAATAGTGGATTAAATACTCAAGTGCTACCTAATAATAGAAATTTTATGAAAAATACCTCATTCTATTTCAAGAATTTCTCAAAGCATTCATCACGTGCAATCAATCATTCAGAGTATAGGAAGTCACTCTTGTAGGAGATTATAGCAAGTAAAAAATTGAAAAGTATAAGTTTGGAAAAGAAAAGAGAGCGCATATTGAATTATAGTGCTTCGAGTGCTTTTAGGATTTTTCAAATATCCTCTCCTTCACTACAACAAGGTGGAGAAGCCTAGCCTCTTTCTTACATAGGTAATGAAGAAACCCTACACCATTTATGCTAAAAAATGAGAAATCTACTCCTAGCACAACTCGCTAGATAATCTAGCTTTTGCATGGTTGCTTTGGAGATCCAAGGTCTTTATTTTAAGAACAATCAAATAAGCCTTTCAAAACCAAGTGTATAAATGTGAGGTTCATAAGATTTTGAAGGAAGAAGATTACCTTTTTGTGTGAGATTTATTTTTTCTCACTAGAAATTTTCTAAGGTTTTACAAGTGATATTTAACGGTTAGGGTTTCAAATATGTTTTATAAGAATGGCCTTTGTCATATTTATCAATCCCATATATTGCTAAAAAAGACATAATTCGTTATTGGAGATCCTACAATATGATCAAAATCATACAATATAATTAGTCAATTTTGATCATACTTATCATTGATATAATAATGTGATTAATTAGTTTTAAACTACATAAATCATTCAGTATGCTTAGTTTAAAATTTGAATAATCTCAATTAATTTAAATTGATTTTGTTGATTTGATTAAAATAATAAAGTATACCATAGGGTACGATGATCATTGTACAATGCAATTAATTCAAAATTTGATTAATCTTAGTTAATTTAAATTGATCTTGTTAATATATTTATGTAAGAAAGATCATACAGTAAGATATTGGGATCATTTTTTTTATTAATTGTTGTATCTCTTAATATTAATAATTATACTTGATTTATTAAATTTGAAAAAGAACATAATCACATAATGATACAATACAATCAATGATTGTACAGTATAATAAATTATGAATTTTTCAATTATACTTAATACTTGATTTAGGATTTAGGGTTTTGATCGGATTTATCATCATTCTCTCTATCAACAGCCAATAACAAGATATCTTTCTTTCCTTCAATTCAAATTGTTGCTACTATAATAAAGCATCATAGAGCCTTTTTACTATCCTTAATCGACTGTTTTCCCTCGCAATCGATAGGGATAATTTAGCATAAAGGTTTGTTTCTATGTGAAATCTCTAACTATATTATAACATCCACGTTAGAGGCTGAAATTTCTGGATATTGTTTTATTTAATATCTAATATGCCTTTTGAATAATAACTTGTGTGAATAATTATTAGGATTTTCAGAGCTTACACACTTGGGAATAGGGGGCAAGCAAATTTTTTTAGTTGAAGAACAAAAAAAAAACACTACATACCACATAGAGCTAACATTGCTATGTCACAACATAAGAAGCAACCCATGTGACATGACAGCAACTCCGAATCTATCAAGTAAACTATTTGCAGCTGAGTGAAAGGTATCCTTACAAATATAAAATAAAGAAAGAAGGAGAAACCACACCAATAGCAGCTCGAGGAATGATTTTAAAATAAGGCCAACATTGGATCTCATTTCTCCAAATGCTGGTGAAGGAAATTGTGAATTTGTGCATAGAGAGGGAAAATCATTTGAGAAAGATGTATCAACGCAGGAATATAATGTTTGGAAATATTTTTAAATGCACGAGCTTTTAATCCCAAGCGATTACTAGCATTAAGGAAGGGAAGCATCTGATAGAATACCTGGGAGAGCAAGGGAGCTAACCATTGAGAGAGGCTAGGGATGTTGAAAGCGAAAAAGGGGTGTCGGGGATCATGAAAAATCCTCAATGCAATACTTCTTATAAAGTGCAAAGCAACATTTAATTGAATCATGTTGGAGAGTGCTAGGATGGATGAAAATGAAGCGTGCTTCGCAATTTCACATTGCGACTTCGATATGTGGCGACTCCACCACATAGTTTTCCCATAGGAAGTTCACTGTGGGACATTAGACAAGGAAGGGAAATAGGGATCACGACATGGATGGAGAGGCATAGGAGATGCAAGGTGTTGAACATAACTAGCCGAATAAACCCAAGAACAAATTTCTTGGGTATGAGACCACCACCTAAAACATTTCAGGATACATAACTCGAAAGAAACGGGGCAAAAGAAATACTTATCATTATGCTCCCCCTTATTACAAGTATTAGCTATATATTTATAGACAAATGTAGCAACATGCTAGGATGAACCCAACACAAGAAAATATTACACTTATATAGCCATACTAACTACCATACAAATTTAATTTGTCATGAAGTGAACAGGGTTAAGTAGCTCCGACGTCGCTGTGCTTTGCAGGGACATCAAGTGGCAAAGCTGTCTTCCGTTTTGTTTTGTTTTTTTTTTTTTTGGTACCACATTCTTTTTTGCTTAGCTAAACATTACAGCTCTATGCATAATTACATTGTAACTTAATTAAGTCAAATGCTATTGAAGAATGTTTCAGCAGTTATTGGGCATGTTGAGTGATAGAATGCCTGAACAGGCATCTTTCATGTTGCCTCTAATAAAGTACTTCAATTAGTTGAACTACATAGATTCATCTCCAAATTTGTTAATCCAATTAATAACATCATTTTTATCTTCAGGAAATTGTATCAATATATCCAGCGCTTTCACCACCAACATTGACTCCTGGAGCATCAAATAGGGTTTGTAACGCACTTGCTCTTCTTCAGGTTAGCTGTTTGATTAAGCATATTGCCTGGACCTGTTTATGTTTCTTTCTATAAGATAGTTGTCGCAAAGTCATGAAATAGTGATTTCCTTTTGTCAATTCTAAGCGGTAATTAAGAACTATTTTTTTCTGAATGTGCCTTATTCTCACTTGCATATTTTTGTGTACTTTGATTTCTAACTTTAAATGTTTGAACAAATGCAATGCCGATTTTTTTTATTTGCATGTGGTTGCAGTGAATTGCTTTGAACTTTTTGTGGATGTGATAGGCTTTTACCAGTGAAGTGCATTCTAATGATATGGACGTGATGCCTATGCTTTTTTCTTAGTAGTGTAGACGCCATATTAATTATTTCATTTGTTTTGCTTCTTTATAGTGCTGTGGTGTGTCTGATAGCTAATACATTCTCTATACAGAAATTTTCTCTCCAAATCATAAATTTGGAAAACAGGGTTAATGGATTTTGTTTATATTTTAACATAGTTTACAACAACAACAAAAACAACAAGCCTTTATTATGCTATGTGGGGTTGTATATTTGAACATCGTTTAATAACATGAAAATAAATAATAGTTTTAAAAATTGCACTAAATTTTTGTTGGGTTGCCCACCTAGGCTTTCTAATAATATGTTTTACTTGTTTATTAGTTTTATCATACTTTTGGTCAGTATCGTTGGCCTTGGTGGACTAATGCATTGTTTTACTTGTTTGATGTTCTGAGTATCACAAATTTTTTCCTTAACAACTATTGTGCTATAATTGCAGTATAACCTATTAGTCTACTATATATGATGCATGAACTCTCTGGAATTTCACATATATAACTGCGGCCCTTGATGAGTGAATGTATTTCTTTTATAGGAATAAGATCATCAAGCATCTAATGGTACTTATTCTGCTTTGATCTTTTAATACAGTGTGTGGCTTCACATTCAGAAACAAGGATTCTTTTCCTTAATGGTATTCCTCTTGGTCCTGTGTTTAAACAATTTCTTTGTATATAAAGTATTCAATTGATTTTTCAGGTTTTTTTTTCCTTAACTTGTCAGTGGCTGTTACAACTAAGGTTGTTGATTGTGAGTCTGGGTTTCCATTATCAAATGCCAACCAAATTTTCTGAGGACAAGCACATTATATCTAAGGAAGTCATAATTAGTAGACTTTAGCTGATGATTATTATGAGGCTCACTTCATCTATTTGATGTTGGTTTAGCTAATTTTAATTAGCTTCTCATCTTATAATCAAAGGCTGCATTTGGTGCCAGTTGAAGTTTTGCTAAATGATTTCCAGAGAACACAAACCTGGTTATTTTAACTCTGCCAATCCAACCCCAAAATTTGTTATCTATTCAGATTTTTTCTTCTAATTCCTTTCATGTGGGGTTTTTAGCTTGTCAATTTTTGAATGACTTAGATGAAATCACTGAACTATTAATTAGGTTTATAATTTTTTTTTATTATTATACTTGTTTAAATTAATAGTCTTTGTTTCTCTTATTATTTTGCATAAGCTTTAGAACTTCTAACTTGATAAAAGAGAAATGGCACTATGATAAAATTACAAGCTTATTACAGGTTTATAATTGTAGTAACAAAAATGCGTTTGCAAATTTCCAGGCCAAACAAAATTGCTAAATTTTAAATAAACTATAACGTCAGTAAATCATAATTTAAATATATTTTAAGCACCATAAATTTATGCTTGAGGCTGTATGCTATCAGAGAACAAAAAAAAAAAAAAAAAAAAATTCCAATAAGATCTTGAATAGAATTACAGGTTTTCAATAGCTGGATTTTATCTACATACTAGATCAGATTAAAATTTGCACCTTATGTCTATATGTGCAAAAAGAGGTGGTTGCTTAAATTGTCACCAACTTTTCCATGCATGTAACTATTTCTGTCTTCTTCTTCTTTTTTGTTCGAGTAACATAGATTTTTCAGGCCTTTATTGAGAACTCCTTGGAGACAATTATTTGTATTGATGAACTGTTTGTTAAGTTTGATATTCACGGAGCTAAATTTGTTATGCAAGAACTTCATTTCCGTGCTATAGTTTTCTAATGTTTCTGATGTTAGTATGAAGAAAGTTCTTAAAGTTTTTTTTTTAAGATATAAAAATACTTGAGCACCTTATATCTATAATATATATATAAAAAAAAAATACAATCTTTTAAACTATAATATGCTGCGTGCATATTCTGCCTTTGAGTGGATTAAACTCGAACTAATTTAGTCAACTATAGATTCTGCTTACAAGTTAGATGGAAAAAGTAAAGAGACATCAGACAAGAAATTACAAAAGGAGTTAATCTTTTGCCCAAGATATATCATTGTAATCCTCCAAAGCACTAGCAAAATAATCCACATCTTAGAAATGTAGAGGAAGTTTTCAATCCGGAATGGTAGTAGCCTTCAACAGTCCATAAAAGCTTGTATGATTACATGCAAACAAGCACAATAGGAGTCGAAATCAGAATTGAGCAATCCGTTTGAACAAAATTGTGAATTTAAGTGAAAAAGGTATTGGTTAACTGCACTGGAGTTATTCTAGTTTAAACATTTGGAGTTTGGCTAGCATCTCTTTTTTTGTCATTTTGGACAGACTTTAGAATTGATAATTGATTTCTATGCTTTGAAAAGACGAATATTTTTTTAAATAATCATTTTCATTGATAGAATGTCTATAAAGTACTTTTTGTTATTGATGTAATGATAGTATGTAGAATTAACAACATAAGACTTAAAATTTAAATTCTTTTGCAGCTCATATACCTTTGTATTTGTATCCTTTCTTAAATACAACCAGCAAAACCAGGCCATTTGAGTATCTAAGGCTTACTAGCTTGGGAGTAATCGGTGCCCTTGTAAAGGTAATTCATTTCATGCATCAAATTCATTTACTTTGTTGAAGAAATGTGTTTGACCAATTGATATTTGTAGCTATGATCTCCGGTTTTCTTGAATACAAATCTTGGTTATTATATTTGTCTTGGGTTTCATTGTCTGCCTAGACTTTTCCTCATTGAGGTTAAGAACCATTTTTTAATTGTTGTTTTATGATCACATTGGCTTAGCATGAACAATATTAGGACATCTACCTTTTTGTGTAACCAGTATCCTTCACATCCCTATGATCAGATTATTATCTGTTGAATTATCAGTTTGTAATCTTATTATTGCAAGTTTGTGGCAAAACTGCAAAAACATTAATTATAAGATCAGTATTATATGGTTAACTTGATTATTATCTCATTCCATCTCATTCCATTGTGGGGGCAGCTTTGAGTTGTTGTTTTTTTAAAATAAATAATTTAAGCTTTTTTTATGCTTTTTTCAGGTTGATGATCCTGAGGTTATCAGCTTTCTTCTTCAAACAGAAATAATCCCTCTGTGCTTGCGGACTATGGAGATGGGTAGCGAACTTTCAAAAACAGTGTGTATTAACTAATATGATTTCTATGTTCCAAAATTGTGGCCAACTGGCCATCATCTACCATTATTGCCAAGGCATCATGCATTTTCTTATGCTAATTTATAGCCTAATTGCATTGGCATCCTTTTATGCTTGTGCATAAATCCAAGTTTTAGAATCACTTGAACTTGCATTACCAACAAAGATCTCTAAATGTTCAAATTAATGAATTCCAACATTTCAGTTGATTTTCAATTGTTTAGTTATTGTCTTTTGAAATTTTATATTTAAGATATTATAATGTAAGACATCTTAGGAACTGGAGTTTTCAATACAATTAAATAATGTAATGGATGAAATTTGCTAATTTAGAATTCATAGTTTTAAAGGCCATTATAAGAACTCGTCTTCTTTTGAAATAAATAAAAATATAAAAATATGTTGCCTAATAACAATCTATTGATCAATGAAATGAAAGAAAATCATCAAGAAAATAGAAACCCATATAAAACTACTCGATAGGATTTACACCGCAATAAAAAATTCAATTGTAGTGTTTTGACTAAAATCAACTACACACAAACCAATATTGAATTGGATAGATGAAAGAAAACAAGATAATTGGTTACTAAACACAAAATCTAAGATTTACGCTCGTAAAGAGAGATGACTTATTCTAGAAAATGGTAGCCGTACTTGCACCATATTTATTCCATATTGATTTATCCTTGGTGAAAAAATTGCAATCTACTATGGCATCCCCAATAAATGAATGAACACTTAGCATGGCGTTGATTCCATTTGGAATAGTAGCATGATTCAAAATCAACGGATAAGCATAACCAAATAAAACAATATCAATGATAAGGATTCCTAACGGATATGCACAATTGAAATGACTAAAAATCTCAGGGAATCAATCGTATGCAGCGACTAATGTGTGGCATGATACCCCAACATCAAAATAAATAATAGAAGGAATGATGCCTACGTGGATGGTAAAGGATAAACAATGTTAAAAATGCCATTGTTGACCGCCAAAAATAAAACTTTGCTACATTACATGAATTGAATAATATAAACCTAATTAAATTGAATTGATTTTTATCCATAGAAACATAGACACAACAACTAACCTGATCCCATCAATTAAACCAAACTAACAATGATCTATATTAAATTCAGAGAATTAGAGAGGGAAAATACTTAATTTTATTGCACAAAACTATACCTATGTATAGATTTATATAAGATATCTTAATAAAAAAAATAAACAACTACATAATCATGCATAATTGACTTAATATAATCCTTCCTAAATTAACCACCCAAATATGGAAAGAGATTGGTGTGAACCAGGTGATCTTCCCATAGATCCCCATGCCGGCTGTGAGATTAAGGGTCAACTAACCAACAAACAGGGACGACTGAGATATGACACTCCCCCTACCACAGATCCTCATGTTGGGGTAAGGGATGACTGGATTTAACGTTCACTCAAGCTGGAGAATACTGATCAGTCATTTCCAACTTAGTAATCAATCATGGAAAGGTAGAATTATCAAGTCCCTTGGTAAGAATGTTTACAAGTTGGTCTTTTGATGAGACACGATAGATACATATAAGACTACTATCCAATTTCTCCTTTATGAAATGTCTATCCACTATATAATTGGTTATGTATTGTTAAATCGGATTGTGAGTTATGCTAATTATTGATTTGTTGTCACAGTGTAGCTTTATGGGTCCTTCCCATTTGATTTTTAGGTCTTCTAGAATCATCTTGATCCATAATTATTCACATATTCCTAAGGTTGTAGCTTTGAACTCTGCTTTTACACTATAGATTGCCACCACATTATGTTTCTTGCTCCTCCATATAATAAGGTTTCTTCTAAGGAATGCGTAGTATCTTGAGGTAGATCATCTATCTACTGGTGGTCCTGCGTAATCTATATCAGTATATACTTTTGGGGTTATTCCACATTCTTTTTTAAAGAGAATCTCTTTTTCTGGATTCCTTTTATGGTAGTGCAATATTCTGTCTATTGCTTTGGATTTTTCATGAGCTTGCTGACCATGCTTACAACAAAGGTTATTTTTGGTCTGATGTGGGAAAGGTAGATCAATTTTCCCACAAGTCTCTGGTAAGCTCCCCTTTATCTACATTTGTATCCTCTTTAGCTTCTCTCAATTTGAGATTTGGTTCCTTTGGTATTGATTTTGGTTTACAAGCTAGTTTAATTGTTTATTAAAGAACATTAGTAATGTATTATTGTGAAATGAATATTCCTCCGCTATAGTGTGTCATTTCAATTCCAAGGAAATATTTCAACCTACCAAGTTCTTTGATTTCAAATTTCTTAGCAAGATATTTCCTTAGAATCACTTTCTCCTTTTCATCATTCCCAGTTAATATGATATCATCCACATAAACTAACAAAATTATGACTCCCCTTGAGTTTGAGTGTTTGAAGCAACGTTTTAAAAGGTGAAATCGGGAATCGAGGCGTTTTGGCTAAGCGAGGCGAGGCGTAAGCCTCGAGGCAGATCGAGGCGTAAGCCTCAAAAAATTAGAAAAATAAAGCAATTTAAAATTATGAATAATGACCAATGTTTAAAATTGCGTATTCGAGTATTGAGGCATTTTTCATTCGTGAGGCGAGGCGTAAGCCTCAAGGCATTTTGAGGCGTAAGCCTCAAAATTAAAAGATTGCGTAAACATAAAATGATAAATTTTTTATATACTAATGAGTGAATAATATAAAACATAAAAAAGCATAAAATATGAAGTGAAATAAAAATATCCCAATAATAAGACAACATGAAATATAGTTCAACTCAAAATTCTATCTTTCCCAAATCCCAGTATTCTTTTCATTAACATATAATTCCAATTTCCAAAAACAAATAACAATGATATATCACATAAGAACTCATAAGTCATCAACACTGTCATCACTAAGGGGTTTTTCATTTGAATCATCATTTTGATGAACTGCTCTCTCCCCTTTCTCGTCTCCTATAGAGTCCAATGTCGGGCATTTACTTCAAGATTTATGTAAGTTTTAATATATATAGCGTGAGGCGAGGCGGGCCTCAACCAAGTTGAGGCGCAAGCCTCATAAAAAAAAACTCATGGCGTAAGCATCGAGGTGTTTTTTACTGGAATTGTGCAAAGGCGGGCCTCAAGGCGAGCCTCATATTGCGCAATTTTAAACCATGATAATGACAAAAATGTCAAAAAATAACAAAATATTACGTCAATTGTGAATTTGATGATTTGTTCTAAGATAACATTAATATATTATTGAAAAAGAAGATTTAAAATAAACTCACTTAAAAATAAAACATATATTTAGGATCAAGACCCAATGCAGGCTCATCATCACTTTGATTTTTTTCAAAAGAATCTTCATAATTAATGTCAAAGTCATCCTCAAACTCTTCTTCTTCTATAATATTTTTTCCTTTATCCCCTGTATCAGTTAATATTTCGTTAGCTCTAGAATGAAACAATAATAGCATAAAAAAATAATTCATTATATTTAAGAATACCTTTGAATTTTTTTGAAGCTCCAATCTCACTTTGTTTCTTTCTTTTATATATATGAGTAGTTGCTTCACTGTCTTCATTGACTTGAGTTTCTCCTTCTACGTCAACTTCATAAACATCAACATTCTTAGGAGTAACCCATTCATCATCAGATTGTAGATCATCAACAAGTAAATGATCAATTTCATTATCAATGCTTATTTGCTTCTGTAATTTGAGATGTCTATCTTTCAGTTTTTTGTTAAACATAACATAAACAAGTTTGTTCATTCGATATGTGGCCAATCGATTTCTTCTCTTAGTGTGAATTTGATTGAAGATGCTCCAATTACGCTTACATGCAGAAGCCGAACATGTTAGGCTAAGAACTTTAACTGCAAAAGCTTTTAATTTAGGAACATCATTTCCAAACTGACTCCACCAACGTTTTACATGAAAATGAAAAATATTTTATGAATATTGATTGAAGTATAAGACTTGAACATAAATATTAAAATTAAAATTATAAATATACAAATTATAAACATACCAGGAGATCTTGTTTTGTAGCCTGCTTGTGCTGCTCTAAATCCAAACATTCTCTTCTTCAAATGAAATTTCTCAAGTTGATCATTCACTTTGAGGTATTCTTCTTCAAAAATGAGTGTCCATACATACATACAAACCAGTTTTCACCTCTTTATCAACATGAAAGTCTTTATCATAATGAAATTGAGGGTTTAATTAGTATGCAGCAGCATGTAAATGTTGGTGTAATTGACGATCCCACTTTTCATCTATAATATCCCATATTTCTTTGTAGGCACTTTCTTGACCTCCCAAATCTTTTGCAATATCTTCTTTAGCCCTATTCATTGTTTCATAAATAAATCCCATAGCCGGGGCCCTCTCACCATCAACCATTCTAAGCACCTTAACTAATGGTGTTGTTGTCTTCAAAGCATAATTTGTACTGCGCTAAAATGAATCATCTTTCATAACAATTTTTTTTACCTGTTTTCCTTCTTGTTTTTTTGCCCATGAACTTTTATCCCATTTTTCAGAAGCAAACATAGCTTCCAAAGGTTTCCTTAACTACTTGAATCTCTGCAATGTTAAATATGCAGTAGCAAATCTCGTAACAGCAGGTCTAATAATTTCCTTGTCAGTGAATTTTCTCATCAAATTGAGTACCCAAGAATGATTGTATATGAACTTACTAACGAATTTGGCCTTCAATAAGGCTGATTTATGCTGAGGCAACTGTTTCAACCTCTCAAGCATTAAATTAATGCAATGTGCAGCACAAGAAGTCCAATAAAAGTGAGGTCTCTTCTCCATTAACATTCTCCATGCAGCTTTATATGCACTTGCATTATCAGTAACAACTTATACTACTAAAGCATCACCCACTTCCTCAACAACTTCATCCAACATTTCAAACAATAATTGTGCATCATTTACAAAACTTGAAGCATCCATTGATTTTAGAAAAACTGTTCCATATGGATTGTTGACCAAGAAATTAATAATACTTTTATGTCGAATATCTGACCAACCATCTGACATTATTGTGATTTCTGTCTCAATCCAAGTCTTCTTAACATCATCCACCATTTTTGAAGTTGTCTTGACCTCCTCATTCAGCATCCCAGTCCTCAGTTCATACATGCTGGGAAGTTGTAGTCCTCTTCCATAGCTTTCAAATTGATCGTAACATATTAATTCATGAAGGACTCCTAATAACATTAAATGGAATCCCATTTTTATAGATGAATCTGGCGATATCCAAACAAACCCTATTCCTGAGTTCTTTTGTAGCAGTAGGAGGCTGAAGATCCTGAGTGTTTATGTTATCCTCGTCATCAATATTTATCATAAATCTATCTATAGGACCTCGAGTGCATCAATTAGAAGAAACTAGATGGCTTCCACTACTGGAACCTTCATGCTGTGATCCATAATAAGAAGAGTTTCCTATCATCTCTTCCATATTTCTTTGTGTAATCTCTTTTGTGGTGGCAAACTTCTTTAAATAATATGTACATTCCTTTTTCACCTCATCAGGTACTTTTGCACATGATCCCACATTGACATGAGTACATGCTAGATGATCCCTCAACCTCTTAACGCCACCAATTATGCGTTTCTCACAGAAATGTACTAGTTTGCCGGGGGTCCAAGGGGGCGTTGCCCCCTGGCGGGGTTCGACCTAGTGGTACCGAGCATGTACCTAGTGGTGCTGAGCATGTACCGCTCAATACCGAGCATATACTTGCTCGGTACCGAGCGGTGTTGGCTCGGTACCGAGTATGTACCTAGCAGTACCGAGCATGTACTGAGCAGTACCGAGCATGTACTGAGCGGTACCGAGCTTGTACATGCTCGGTACCGAGCATGTACTGAGTGGACGAATGAAAGAAAGCCGAATCAGGAGTTATTCATGCTTTCGTTACTGCACCTCAAAGTCAAGGCCACAACACAGCTCACCTGCTCTTCCGACCTAACCGAGGCCTGAACGTTTCCTGCACTCACAACAACAACAACATCAAACCTTTATACCACTACGTGGGGTCGGCTCTTGCACTCACAACCAATATTTAAAATTGCGTATTCGGGTATTGAGGCATTTTTCATTCGTGAGGCGAGGCGTAAGCCTCAAGGCGTTTTGAGGCGTAAGCCTCAAAATTAAAAGATTGCATAAATATAAAATGATAAAAATTTTATATACTAATGAGTAAATAATATAAAACATAAAAAAGCATAAGATATGAAG
Source organism: Dendrobium huoshanense (assembly GCA_016618105.1). Lineage (NCBI taxonomy): Eukaryota > Viridiplantae > Streptophyta > Magnoliopsida > Asparagales > Orchidaceae > Dendrobium > Dendrobium huoshanense. Next base: position 21,656,155 of record CM028352.1, on the reverse strand, counting down.
TGAAATCAAAATATCTCAATAATAAGACAACATGAAATATAGTTCAACTCAAAATTCTATCTTTCCCAAATCCCAGTGTTCTTTTCATTAACATATAATTCCAATTTCCAAAAATAAATATCAATGACATATCACATAAGAACTCATAAGTCATCAACACTGTCATCACTAAGGGGCATTATGGTGAACTGCTCTCTCCCCTTCCTCCTTTCTTATAGATTCCAATGTCGGGCATTTACTTTTAAGATTTATGTAAGTTTTAATATATATAGTGTGAGACGTAAGCCTCATGCCAATGAGGCGAGGTGGGCCTCAACCAAGTTGAGGCGCAAGCCGTATAAAAAAACTCGAGGCGTTTTTTACTTGAATTGCGCAAAGGCGGGCCTCAAGGCGAGCCTCATATTGCGCAATTTTAAACCATGCTCACAACTTCGGCTTCGTTTCCTACTTTCGAAATCGTTATTGCTTTTGGATTCGTTTCCTGCGTTGTCTCCTTCTGACTTCGTCTCCTGCATTCACGGCGTCGTCTCTTTCCCTCACGGCTTCGCCTCTAGTTCGCCTTTCAATTCTCACAGGAAGCCCTAATCCTATATGCAAATACACACACGAATCAGCTGCGTCCTATTTACATATATACCGAAGAAAAAATTTCGAGGCGGTGCCTCATACTGCCTCGAGGAGTTACGCTCTAATGCGTACGCCTTGTGCGAAAAAATCGTAGGTTTCGCTGGATGGTTCGAGGCGTAAGCCCTGATACGCATGACTTTCGCCTCGACTTGAGGCGCGACTCAATGCGGACGCCTCGTCCGCTTTTTTAATGGTTGGTTTGAAGAATAGTGTATGGTCCCCTTGGCTCTATCGATATCCATTGAGTAGTATGACTTTTGACAATCTTCCAAACCAAGCTATTGGTAACTGCTTAAGCCCATTTAGAGCATTTTTTAACTTTCACAATTTATCACCCCCAGACTTTTCCTTGAATCCTGGTGGAATCTTCATAAATATTTTTCTTACTCTAAGTCTCCGTGTAAGAATGCATTTTTGACATCAAACAGTTCCAGCTGCCAGTTGTAATTAGCTGCTATTGAGAGTAGGATCATCACAATGTTCATCTTGGTCACATGTGCAAAAGTTTTCTAGTAGCAGCATCGTACGTCTGATTGTACCCTTTCGCTACCAGTTTTTCCTTATACATTTCAATGCGGGGCCGTGGGCTTTGTATTTTACAAATAACACCAATTTGCAATTGATTGGTCTTTTGCCTATTGATAGGTCGATGATCTCCTAGATATTATTTTTCTATAGGACCTGCATTTCATCATTCATAACACTTTTTAAATTCTTATCAGATGAGGCCACATAAATATTATTAGGGATATGAATATCATTTAATATAACTAGGAAATTCTTGTGTAAAGGTGAGAAATTATGAAAGGATACAAAGTTTGATATGGGGCACACATGAGGTTTTTTAGGTGAACTTATATTTACCTCAATTTCAGGAGACAGTTCAAAATCTTGGATCTGCTATGTATTATAATTAGGATTTGTACGTCTGGAATATACATTTCCAAATCTCATGTTATCCATAATAGCTTTGTCTGCAATTTTGTTGGCTTTGGTTTCAGGTTTAAGTGGATCTGTTTGAGGTGGAGGAGCTGGAAGGTCAAGGGAAGGCAAGCTCACTTTCCTCATCTTCCTCAATTTCAGTCTCCCCTGAAGCTAAGGTTGGAGAAATAGGATTTATATTCGTTAAAAGTGACATCAACATATACTTATAACCTCAGTGGGTGGATGAATATCTAACAATACATTTGAGTGCTCTTGGAAATAATTTTTCTCTATTTCGGTTATTGATACGTCATCAAAAAATTATCTTGATTGAGCACGAATCTCGATGCAAAATCAAGTTGGAAGCTTCCAAAATTAAAATTGGGACCATCCGAACTCCAATTTCAACAAACTTATAGTCGAACTGATCGTCTTGAGAATATAAACCCAACGACATCAAATCCAACCCAAATCGAGCCCAAATGGGTCCAGATCAAGGGTTAGAAACACTGTTAGAAGGTTCGAACCACAATTTAGATTACCAAACGTTTTCCAAACATAACGCGATTATAGTCGAATCGAGCGTCTCGACGAGATGAATCCAATGAGCCCAAGATCAACGAATTCTGACATCACTAAGGCATTCAAATGTCCATCAAACGGTCCATGATCAAGGGATTCAACATCGGCCGTCCATCCAACCACTCCTTATTTACCCTTGTTCTCTCACCTATTTACGGGCCATGACACTCCAGAAATCTATAAATAGACCCCTCATTTCTCTTGAAAGGGGACCGAAGCAAGAAGAGAAGAAGGAAGAAGAGAAGGAAGAAGCTCCTCGACCATCGCCTGAGTTCGCCGGACCACCACCTGAGGCCCTCGTCTTTGTCGAACCACTACTTGAAGCCCTCGCCTTCGTTGGACCACCACCTAAGTCCCTCATTGGACCACCACCTGAGGCCCTCGGCTTTTGTCGAATCACTACTTGAAGCCCTCACCTTAGCCGGGCCAACACTTGAGGCCCTTGCCTTCGTCAGACCACCACGTGAGGCCCTCACCTTCGCTGGAACACCACTTGAGGCCCTAAATTCTGCCAAATCATCAACTGGTGCTAGAATTCTTCCAAGTCACTGTCAGACTACTAACTGACGCCCTAATTTCCAAGTGACGACAGATTTAATATTAGAATTCAACCATACGGTTGACATTTATAATCTGATTGCCATCTGGGACGAGTCAACCCACTGTACTCAACTCAAATTCTAGTGAAATCTTTTCAACTGGGCTAGGCCCCGTGATTTTTCCCCTTTCTAGGTTTTCAACGTAAAAAATCTTGTGTTATCTGTATGTGAGCTGGATATATGTGCAACGCTAAGACGTAAAATTACAACTCTATCGCCGCGTATATTCTAGCCCGCAACAGTTATAAATGTGAACATTGGCAGCACACCCAAAAATTTTCGGTGTGAGGTTGTTATGAGTTTGGAATTTAGGGTAAAAAGATGATAGAATATCTATTGTGTTTTTAGTCTTAAGATTTTTTAAGGTAGTCAATTTATGAGATATGTGGCAGTTAGAAAGGATTTGGGTACATTATGGTGAAACAGAAGTGTTTGGGTGGAGGCAAGAAGGTGATCATTTCTTCTTTCTACTACTCAATTTTGTTGTGGGGTGTGAATGCAAGAAGACTCATGAATGATACTTTCTTTTTGAAAATAAGAGGATAGGGTTTGATTAAACTAGACTTTGGCAATGTCGAAAGAAGATTTTCCTTATTTTCACCCTGAATTGGTTCTTGATCATGGTGTGACAACTATGTAGGATAGTGTTAGCATCAGATTTATTTTTTATGAGAAAGATCAAAGAGACTTAATGAAGAATACAAACCATCGGACCCCTGAAATATTAGGAATTTTTTAGGGTCCCTATATATCATTATGAATAAGGTAGAAGGGAGTATAACATCTCTCATTTGTATTTGAAAAAGAAATTCATTTATTTTTTGCTAACTCTTAGGTTTCACAATGAAAAGATTCATTTTTCAGCTCATAAAAAAGTTGTTGGATGTATATTTTTTGAGACATCAAAAGATCTAATATGATGAAGCCGAATATTAGATTTTTTATTAGATAGGGATAACACATAATAGTCATTATTGATAATAGTGAATTTGCTTAGCTCTTCCAGATAGTATAATCCATTTTTCTCCCTAGCTAGACCAATTTTTTCCCTGATCCCTATTTTTGAAATAAACAATATATAAGATTAAATAGGACATAGCAATTTTGGTCACTGGTAAGTTTTTGTATGAAGATTAGGTTTGTGGATAATTAAGGTATGTTGACCATATTTTTTAGAGTGAGAGAGGGAGATAAGGATATGTCTCCTTGGCATGCTACTATGGTTAGAGAATCATTAAAAATGATGATTTTTTTATCACTTGGGCAAGGATTGTTGTTGATAAAGTGGATAATGGAGCGTGTCATGTGGTATGTAGCTCATCAGTCAATGATACATAAACCTTTGCAATGATTTATAGAGATACTTAATCTAATGGATATATAAAACTTACCTGAAAGTTCAAGAGAAGGTGCAAGTGGTTTTTCATTTTATACCAAGAGTTGTTTTTATCTTATTAATATTTCTTTGTTGAGCTCTCTATAGCTGAATTACTTTTTTAGGTTGGGCAGACTTGTTATAGTGTTAGCTCATAGATGTCAATGGTGCAAAATAGCGCGCGCCATGGCGCAAAATAACGCGCGCCATCTGTTTTAAAATTTTCTTAATGTATTTATAAATATTTTTTATATATTTTTTTTAAAATTTTAAGATGATATATTTTCTAATTTTTAAATATATTAAAGGTATTAAGATAAATGTTAGATTACATATTATTATCTTTTTAATGCTATTTTCTTTCTTTTAAATATATTTTAGTTGTATGAAGATTGACTACTTATTGGACTTGAAATTATGTTAGATTGTTATTTATTTGTATTATCATTGTTTGCTTGTTGTTATGATAGTTTATTTTTCAATTTAATGATATTTCATATTCATGCTTATTATTTTGCAATTCTTTTATAATTTGCGCCATGTTTAAAATGGCGCGTGCCGCGCTGTGCGCTATGCACCATGGCTCAAATAGGACCTTTGCGCCATGGTGCGTCATTCGCCGTTAATAAGTATGTGTTAGCTTGTGATATCACTATTTGGCCACTTTTTTTTTTATTTCACTCCTTGAGGGTTTTTCATGTAACTTCTAGCAGGACTTTTTTGTGTCTGGATTTCTTGCAATAGCTGCACTAAAGGGAATATTTGTATTTAAGTTTTGAAGAATCCTTACCTCTTTCCTTCCATATCGCCTCTTTGGTTGTCACAATTGCTAAACCATCAATAACCTTTGGTTCCAGTATTACCCCTCATCGACAGGCCTCAGCACGAATGAGATAGATTATCTCATTTAGTGAAAGTGTCTCCTCTTTGTCAAGGATCTAGACTCTAACCTAGTTAAACTTTGTATTTAATCATGCAAGAAAGTGATACTCTATCTTCTCAATCAAGCTTTTTAGGATAGCGGCATCTTCTAGACATTTGGTTTCTATGCATCTGTAGTAATTAAATTTTTGCCACAAGCCTTGAAGGAGAGTGACATATTCAGTTATAGTCTTGCTTCCCTATTTTATGCTTCATATATTGACTCTAATTTCGAAGATTTGAGAAGCATCTCGAGCTTTTAAAAATGTTTTCCTAGCGGCATCCCATATGTTCTTTGCAGTAGATAGGAACATAAAAGTTTCACTAATTTCTGGAGTCATGAATTTCCACAACCATGACATGATGATAGAGTCCGCTTAGTTCCATGCTGGGAGCAGAAGATGCAAAGCCCTCAGTGGAAATGAAGGTCGGTGGTGGGACTATAGAGAAAGTTGATTATGTATCCTTAGGCTCTCATATCATGTTAAATTCAGAGAATTAGAGAGGAAAAAGACTTAATTTTATTCAATGTTTAAAATTGCGTATTCGAGTATTGAGGTGTTTTTCATTTGTGAGGCGAGGCGTAAGCCTCAAGGCGTTTTGAGGCGTAAGCCTCAAAATCAAAAGATTGCGTAAACATAAAATGATAAATTTTTTATATACTAATGAGTGAATAATATAAAACATAAAAAAATATAAGATATGAAGTGAAATCAAAATATCCCAATAATAAGACAACATGAAGTATAGTTCAACTCAAAATTCTATCTTTTCCAAATCCCAATATTCTTTTCATTAACATATAATTCAAATTTCCAAAAATAAATAGCAATGACATATCATATAAGAACTCAAAAGTCATAAGTCATTAGCATTGTCATCACTAAGGGGTTCTTCATTTGAATCATCATTATGATGAACTGCTCTCTCCCCTTCTCTCCTATAGAGTCCAATGTCGGGCATTTACTTCAAAATTTATGTAAAGTTTTAATATATATAGCGTGAGGCGTAATCCTCATGCCAGTGAGGCGAGACGGGCCTCAACCAAGTTGAGGCGCAAGCCTCATAAAAAAATTCGAGGCGTAAGCATCGAGGCGTTTTTTACTGGAATTGCACAAAGGCGGGCCTCAAGGCGAGCCTCATATTGCACAATTTTAAACCATGATTTTATTGTATAAAAACTATCCCTATTTATAGATCTATACAAAATATCTTGATAAAGAAATAAATAACCATAGAATAATACATAATTTCCCTAATATAATTCTTCCTAAATAAGCCACCCAAATATGGAAGGAAATTGGCGTGATCCAGGTTAGCCTCCCACAGATCCCCATTATTAGTTGTGGGATCAAAGGTCAAGGGACGACTGGGATTTAACAATCCCGCTCCCATGAATCCTCATGCTGGCCGCGGGATCAAGGGTCAAGAGACGGTTGAAATTTAACAATATCAATCTAGACTAAAGGAAATCAAAACTAGTGAAACACTCAAATCTAATCACAACAATCATCATTTCTATTATACAATCTAAGAGTGGTATAAGAAATTGATATTTGATGGTAATTTATTATTTGTTTGACTATCTGTTGACTGATAAAAAAGAGAGTAGTAAAATGAAATAAAAAATACATCAGAGAGAGATATCTCTTCGTGGATTCGATATGGTCCCACTATTGGCAGTTGGTCACCAAACAATGCGATGCTTCACTCCCCATAACTCCTTAGAAACAATCTAAGCAGATAAAAAGAGTAAGGAAGCGGAAGAAAAAAATATGTGCTCTTTTCTTACTCTTGTCGTTTCTATTCGACTTCGTTGCTTCGCAAGAGTCTCGGGTTCGCCTTTCATCTTCTCATTTTTTCATCGTTGTTTGGCTTCATTACTTCAGAGGAGGCGGAGAGATCGCACGATCGCTTCTTCGAATCCTCTGTTGCCGTTCGACTTCACCCCTCCAACCCCTCCATTGTCGTCCGACTTCGTTCCTTCACAGGGGGAGTGGAGATCATACGAGTTGCTCCTCCGACTCGTTATTGCCGTTCTATCCCGTCACTTCACTGGAGTAATAGAGATTGCACGAGTCGCTTCTTCTGCCTCGTCGTAGTTGTTCAGCATCGTTGCTTCGCAGGAGGTGTAAAAGATTGCATGCGTCACTTCCTTCGGGTTGTTCGACGTCGGCTCCTCTGTTGCCGTTCGCTTTAGCTCCTTTGGCTCGCTTAGTTGCTGTCTGGTTTCGTCACAGGAGGTATAAAAATTACATGAGTGGTTCTTCTCCGTTGAGCCCAAGTGCCCGATTCCGATGGCCCCCTTCTCTCCTTCTCTTTGTTACATCATATATTATATATTATAATATAATGTTATATATTATAGTATAATATATTATATAATATTAAAATAATACTATATTGTTGCATATCTAAAAAAAGAAATAAATAAAAAAAAGAGAAAAGAAAGATTCTTGTAAACAGATGTCGAAGACCCGCGCCATCGATTTTAGATCTGGGCAGGCGGATGATTTTAAAATTTGAAGACCCCGGGCTGTTGTATCTTAGGTCCGGCCGGGATGGTTTAAAATTCGAAGACCCTCACCGTGATTTTAGATCCGGGCGGATTGTTTTAAATTCGAAGATTCCACGCTATTGATCTTAGATCTAGGCGGGATGAAACAAAATTCGAAGACCCCACACAGTCGATCTTAGATCCTGGTGGGATGGTTTTAACTCGAAGACTCTGCGCAGTTGACCATAGGTCAGGGTAGAAAGAAATTTCGGCAAATGCTACCCTGATTTCTTCTTCAATGGGGAGGTGACGCCGGGAGGTTGTCGAAATTTCCTCAAAATCCAGAGGGAAATTCAATTAAAATATTGATTCAACTAAAATGTTAAAATTGACTTTTAAATATTAATTAACTAATTTAGTTAATTAAGATTTAATAAAAATTAATTTGATTAAGATTAATCAAAATAATTGATTAATTGAGATATTCAAAGTCTCTTATATCGTCAAATGCGTGGGAGCGGAGAACCGATAAACACTCATTTTCCTCTAGTCCCTCTAAATCTAAATATTTCCTTCTTTTAAATATCTTTGCAATCATCATTAGGATTAAGCTTATTTGAATAGTCATTAAGGGCCTATTACTAAAATTTTTTATAAGAATAAGGAGGCAAACATATTCTTCCATTACTTTTACCCTACTTATTATTCTCTCAAATGTCATCCTGCATGAATGAGAGCTACGTGAATGTTATCATTTCATTACGAAGACTATTTTGAAAAGCCTCGAATATCTTTAAATGAGATTGTTTCGACCGTCTCTAAATGAGATATCTTTTTAAGAAATTCTAATGCAAGTAACATTAAGTGGAAGATTTTGAATTGTTGTGATATTTCAAATGCTATTCCTCTTGAAATGTTAGAAATCTCTAACTATGAAAACATCACCTCTCTCCCTTTAGTTATTGAGGTAGCAAAGATTGTGTTAAATCATTTCAAAACTAATTTAATTACATAAAATTCAGGAGCTATTTAAAATATAAGAGCATTTTAAATTTGAGAGAATTTTAAATTCTAAAATTTTTAAAATCCGAGAGTTATTAAAAAAATTTGAGAGCAGTGGAATTTAGAATTTGTTTATTGGTTAATTTTTTAATTAATCAAATGAGATCTTAAAATAAAAAATTGCAATAAATAAAAGAAGGGGGGGGGGGGGGGGGAAGAGAAGTTTCCATTAAATAGCATATGCAACATTGATTGCCAACTCTCCAAAACTCTCAAACTCCCCAAATCCTTTATACAAGTTGCTCTCAAACTCTTAAACTCTCCAATAACAATACAAACAACTCAACACACTCAATTTGAACTCCTCTGCATACTCTCCAAAGCTCCCATGTACGAGCTCCTACAGTTTCTGGTGGGCTCTTTCCTTTGCAACTGCAAGTTCTGGCTACTGCAACTACTGGTTACGAACACCTACAAATAAACAAATGAAGAGTCAGTACATCATAAATAAATTGAATGAATGCGAATAAATTTAAGCTACTGCGGGTAGAACAGAGTACTAGAAATCAAGAAAAGCTAAGTACGAAAAAGCTAGTAGAGCAACAGTGCTAAAAAATGAGTAGAGTAGTGGACTACTGTAGTAGAAAAAAGACTACGAGCATAGAACAACTAAAATACTAACGCCAGTGTCAAAACTCCGAAGTATAAAAATCATAAACTTAAATCAACTCAAACAAGTACATAACAAATCTCCAAAAATTGTATAAGCAACTACTTTCTATTTAAACAATCAAATTTAAACCCATTGGCAACCTTGTTTATAAGAACTTGGTTGTAAGACCTATTATCCGACAACTTTCGAGGGAAAAGTCGTAAGTCCGAACTTAGGATAAAGTTTTAGGTAAAATTTACCTAACCGTTAACCCAAAATTAAAACGCCAGCCACTTATAATAGAAGTTGTAAGTCTGACCTCTGAGGGAAATATTTAGGTGATAATACAACCCTAGACCCCTCACTTGGGCATCTTAGTCTATAGGGCTAGGTTGTAAGACCCATCACTCGGGCCACTTAGCTTACAAGGCTAGGTCGTAAGACCCATCATTAGGCAACTTCCAAGGAAGCAATAAGACCTACCCAACTGAAATCTTTAGGCTACCTTTAGTAGAGGTCGTAGGTCCCTACCCAAATCTAATCATGTGAACAACTCTTGTTGAAAAATCAAGGCAAGAGCCTCAGGAGAGAATTTCATCTTATATAATGTTTTGAAATACAATAATTATGATTCCTATGTTGAAAGCATGTGGAACTTATATCGTAGGATTTTCTACCCAAGTAATTAAAGCCTTTGGGCATCCTAGCCTATAGGGTTAGGTTGTAAGACCCACTAGCGGGCTACTTTTAAGTGAAGTCGTAAGTCTCACGTTTTAGGAAAATTGTTAAATAAATAATAATGATCCTAAGCCCCAAACAATTTAATTTTAACCTATGGGCATCTTTGTCTAAAAGATTAAGTTTGTAAGACCCGCTTTTCAGGCCACATTCTAAGGGAAGCCATAAGTCCTACCCAAATAATTAAAATTCTCAGGTAGTCTCACTATAGAGTTAGGTTGTAAGACCCATTATTGAGCAACTCATAAATAAAGTAATAAGCCCCATCCTAAATTAACTACTTCGGTTACTTTCTACGAAAGCCGTAAATCCAAACTCTGGGATTATTTCTAAACAAAATTATAAATCCTAAACTAAATTAATTTTTGGGTATTCTAATAGATGTAAACCCCAAAACACCCAATAAAATTAAAACCCACATTCAACCACTTTTGCGGGATCCCTGAGAGGAGACAACCCATGACTGCTAATCAGATTCCCTGGACACTACGATCAATGATTGTTAGTGTTGGTAGATTGAAACTACGGTATACCCGGGATGACGGAACCATGAGATCTTGATCGGGTTTACCTTTATTTTTCCCACAATTGAGACTAAACTACCTAAAATTTATTCATCCTTAATCGAGAGTTCTGTCTTATATGTTAAGAGAGGTAATTAGCTATGAGTGCTTGCGCTCATGGGAAGTAAGAACCCCAGATCTAATTAAACCCTGATACTACCCTCAGGGAAAATCTGGTTAATTTCAATCTGACTTTAGAGAAATGGAATCCTACGGCTGCAAAGCGGGATTCATGCCTATCCACACGTATGCCAACTGCCATTGTAATCGCTGGTAAAGTAGGAACAACATATGGACTCATTCTTTTTTTTTAATAAATCCTTTAGCAATCCATCAACCTATCATTTATGGTTAGCATATTTTGTTGGATTCATCATGTAATATGGCAAGTTATGCAATGATGATCAATAAATTAAATCAACTGCATGCTATATGCCCTAAAATGGTTGTAATTTATTAGAAATTTCATTAGAACATATATGTTTAAAATTAAATAACACTTGACTAGAATGCTTAGACTTCGTCACATTTTTAAGAAGATGTCATTAAGTTCAATAGCCACTAAAGCATAAATTAAACTCTACTTTTAACTCTTTCACATGCATTTAATTCAATAGAGTTTTAGTTTATTCGGATCATGCAATTGATAATTTTTTTTAATTACCCTTCTCAAATTACTCTTAAACACATAATTATCTTATTTCCAACCTTAGTCAAGTCCAAATCATACAACCATGGTCTATCCAAAATAACATGTGCAACATCCATGGGTAGAACATCAAATCAATAATTGTTAGTATAGATAACAAGTTGAATGGTTAGTAATATATATTTTTATCGTAGAAATAACATTCAAAATGATGTTAGCATGGAATGGTAACGAAAAAGCTTTGTGAAAGATCCGCCATTAGCATATGAAGATCAAATTTTGCTACAGGTTGGGTTTGAATAACCCAACAACAACTTAACCATTCCAGCAACGAACCAACAATAGGGTTAATCCAGATTAGAAGCAAACCAAATCAGAAAAGAAATAATAATAGAGAGCACATCGTGTTGTGGCATTATCATCAGTGCCATATTTTCTAAAAACTAAAATTGACAGAACTACAAATAAAATAATTAAGCACTCATTGAATCATCAAATTACTAATTTACTTGACATTTTCAACTAAGTGTAGACTTGCAGATCTTCATTAAATAATTCAATGAGTTTCATGATTTTTTTATTGACCTTTGCATGTGCGATTTTTTTTGGTTTGTTGTGCTCCAATTTCATTGATATAAACTAGTAAAAAACTGTTTTGAAAATTTGTCACTTTGTAGTTCTAGATCGTTCTAGGTAGCTACAATTATTTATGAACGATTGCAGCAGTTAACTTATCAATTAAGACAAAATTAAACCTAACACCATGGTTGAATGTTTTCATGCTCGGCATTCTAGACGTCTTGGAATATATATATATATATATATATATATATATATATATTGTTTGAATCATGTTTTAATTGGTTTTAAAGGTGAATCTCTTATATTTATGTTCTTAAATGATGGCAAAATAATTAACGCTTATAAGAAAGTTATAGATGAAATTTCAATACTTGTTAACTTGTGAAAATTAGTTTTTGTGTGGACATTCTAGTTATGTCCTCAGTTAGATTTGAATGGTCATCAAAGCAATAGCCATTTTAAGCTATGGAGTGTGAGTCTTCATTGCACCCGCATAGCCACTTTCTCTTTACCATGCTCTTAAATGGTATAATTTTTTGGTTTTCATCCTTGACATTGAAGTACTTGGGTTTTCATTGTGAAAATGCTTTCTATTTATGCCTTGTAGAAAGAAGATAAAAAAGCTTTTTTTGACCCGAACAACATTTTATGTTTTAGATGTCATTGATTCCATCAACCGTGGTTTTTTTTTTTTTTAATTTTAAATGTTTATGGATATTCTTTATCATAAACTTTGAACCTAAAAGTCTTGCACATCTTTCCCATGCTTGAGGTTTACATATTTGTAAATTACGATCGAATCTATGGAAGCATTGGTTTATACATTCCTCTTAGTTTCGACTTTAGGGATAAATTTTTTCACTATCTTTTTTCGAGAACCACCTAAAGTTCCAACCAAAAAAATGAAATGATTTTTCATTTTTTCCATTGAAGTAATGAGTATCAGTCTTGGAAAACTTTGGTAAATCAGCTTGAGTGGCAATATCGAAGACTCCTCATGAAGCCAATTCCACCATGCTCCTTTTATGAATTAATTTAAGTGACTTGACTTATCCAATATGCATGTTATCCCCACAAATGAGGAGGATAACAATTTGTACCAATCACTTGAGCTTATTTCAAACCATTTGCCTAATAACATTTTTTGGGGCAAGATTTACTGTTTTGCCACTATGATTGTTTATCTTGAGACTTTGAGATGAAAAACTTCAAATACAAACTTCCAATAAAAAGGCAAGATTTTATCTGAATGATCATCCAATGCCAATTTCTATGCATTCTCGAGTCTTATTTTCCCTTTCCTTTTTGTGCTACTCGGGTTTTTGATGAGTTATAGTTCACTTCTTTTAATAATTTATAGATTTAGTATAGCTTAACCACACATCTTCAAGAAACTTTCGTTAATTACATGAAACTCTCCTTAATTACATATTTCTTTGGGTTAATACTATCAAATTAGTTCCTATGGTTATATGTTAGCTTAATTTCATTGTAGGTTGCAACTTTTATTGTTCAAAAAATTCTTCTGGATGATGTTGGGCTGCGGTATATCTGTGCTACAGCTGAGAGGTTTTTTGCCGTTGGAACAGTGCTGGCAAACATGGTTGTATTACTTGCTGAACAACCATCTACTAGGCTGCTCAAGCATATAATTCGTTGTTACCTAAGGCTTTCAGAAAATCCAAGGTTTGCATATGCCAATATTTTTCTATTACCATGCTTTGCAATATTTTCATGGAATATCTGACTCGAGGAATTTTCTTGCTTCTAAAAATTACAGAGCATGTGAAGCTTTGCAGAATTGCATTCCAGAAATGCTGAAGGATGGAACTTTCAACAATTGTCTTAGAGTAAGTAGTTCTTAATTTATAACTTGCCAGGTTCTATTGACCTCTTAGCTTGGTAATATTTGGTTTCAGTCCATAGCTTTCCATTAATGCCTTAGGCTTCATATGGCTGGGCTTTCTGCATAACAAAAACTGTTTGGCGCATCACGGGTTTGGCTTTTCTTTTTGGTTTTCCTTTTGTGAGAAGCAAGTGGATGTTGTTTGAAAAGCTGGTACCATGTGGCATCCTAAGTAGCCACACCTGCCAAAACGCCTTCAGATTAAGGGGTTATTTGGATACAGGATTTATGCAAGAGTTGAGTATGATTTATGGTAAATTCTACCAAACAGAATTTGAGAAGAAGGTAAATCTCATGGCAAGATAAATCCACCGTTTCCATCTTTTTTCCATAAATCCCAAATTTATTAAATCTGGAAGTTCAATGGATTTACGGGATTTGTCCAAAGAAGAAAGCGGAAGGGAGAAAGATGGTTGCCTTTGTAGCGAATGAGCTTCCGTCGCCACTTTTGATCCAACAAGAAGATTGTCGTCAAACTGTTGTGACTGCCTATCTGACATGAAGGGATGTCCTCGAAGGAGGCGAAGAAGCTTTTTTGTAATTCATTTAAAACTCTAAGGGACGCAAAGCAGGTGAAGTTGAACAACAACAAAGAATTTAGAAGAGGAAAAGCAAACCCTAATCGAATAGTGATATGCGAGCTCCCGTTGTTACTTTTGATCCAACAAAGAATAGTGTGTTAATAATAGAATACTTAATGATTAATTAGATAATTAATAGTATAACTACTAATTAAAAATTTTATATTAAAATAATATTAATATAATTAATTAGTAATATAAGTAAGAATTAAATAATTAATAATTGTAGGTAATAATTAAATAATTAATTAGATAATTATCAATATAGTTGATAATCAAATACTTATTAAAATAATATTTAGATAATTGGTAATTAAATTATGTGTTTAGTTATTTGATAATTAAACTAACTTCTAATTATATTATTTGTAATTGTATTATGTTGAAGGTAATAAAAATTAGAATTAATAAGTAACTTGTATTTAAAATAAAAATTAAACTTGAGTTTTTAATGAACTAACCACCTTAAATCTTAGATTACATTGTCAAATAGTTTTATAGGATTTAACAAGATTTAATAGCTATCTTGCCAAATAATTTTTAGGATTCAACTTTAGTAGGATTTACTAAATCTGAATTTATGGGATTTTCTAAATCTTATTAAAGTTAAATCCTTTTTGTATCCAACTAAGTGCTAACCCATTATTTCAATTTCCTAAAATAATTGATTTTATTGGTTTTCTAGGCTTTTTCTTTCTGAAATGCATCTTTGTTTGGAGGCCTCTCATAATCCAAAACATAAAAGCATAATTCTCACACATCACAGCTATTAAGATCTTGATTGCATTGACAGGAAAGGACCTTAACTTTCTTCCTAAAAGTAGCCATATCATGCCAATTGAAAATTCAATTTATTGTAATTTCGACTCTGCCTCACATGGTTTGATGGACAATGGATGCCTCAAGATTTAATAACCCCAATAATTGGCTTTTTTAGTTGAGATTACATTAGCCTAATAAGTTTGATTGAAGAGGACATAACAATTTTGGGTTATAGTAAGACTATTATAAATGTTAAATTTATTAGAAACTGGGGAATATATAATATATCTAAAAGAGTAAGATTTCAAGAAGGGCGTGCAATGCTTTTTCCATAAATAGAGGATGGAGAACTATCGACAATATTGACAGGTGACTAGGGAGACATGTGCAATGAGAAAAATAACTTTCAATTATGTCATGTTTGAACATGCTGTTGAATTTAAAACCCAGAACATACTAGCAGTGGCAACACAACAAAGCTTGAGGAAGAGATGACCTATGAAATTGAACTCATCTTGAGGGATGGTAACAAAGCTAAAAACTAGATGAATGCAGTCCATGGAGTTATCTTTGGTGGTAATGATTAGTGTGGTGTAGGATTTTGTGACACATTTTTAGAAGAGAATATGAGTGACATGGATTACATGTGGTTAACTTAGATATGACAACACTCCCCACAAAATCAATGTGGGATAATAGATGTCTACTTGAATTTATAATATTATTGAACGTAAGTGAACTAGTTAAAATTTTGTTGCTAAGAAATTGCGAGTGTCACAAGAGGGGTGCGATCGATCTATCAAAGAGAGAGTAATATGAATCAAATGCTTTTTGTAAAGTGCCAAATGAGAATTGTGCTAATGAATGCATTGATGAGATACTTGAACAAATGTATTAATAAGAGTGTTGATGGGGAGTCTATCAATGGGAAGAAGGGAGATCATAGAGATGCATATATTAGTTTGGGGAGTAGGGGTTATTTTTAGATGCAAGGAAATTATACGTAACAAGCATCAAATGTCTAGGAGGTGCTTGATTACGAACCACATCCAAAAGATGCTCTATGAGAGAAAGTAGAAGTGGCTATCACTTGTGTGGCTATTTTGGTTGTCTTTATTATGTGAGTGACAACCTAAAAAGAGTATAGATCTGAAGGAAATGAGATTGGAAGATCAAATTGAAAAAGGAATCTCTGTAGGTTCCTAAATGACATGGCCGAGGTAAGATGGGGAATAAGAGGAATACGTTGTGACGCCCCAAAATCTATAATTAGAAAAATTATTTATTTCATCTCTTAATTAATATGTCGAAGCTTTTAATAACTCTTTAATGTAAAAAAATCCAATGAAAATAATTATAAATCATATAAATCAAAATATTTTTATATTCATTCATCAAAATATAATTTACAATAGTCAGGAGGTTAGTCAATTCATCATTTTATGGTTCTAGGCTCCCAACTAAAAAAGAAAAAACCAAAAATATAGAAGATAAAATTAAACATGAATTATGATCAATCTTGCTCTGTTGGATCCTGACCCCTTCTTGAATTGAAAACATGTAAAAATCACGAAGTGAGCTAATAGCTCAGTAAGTTAGTAGAACCTAGAACTCCAATTAATGGAAGACAATAGATAGCAATTTGCATGCAATCATTCAACTTATATCAGTATGAACATATAACTATAAAAGATGTAACGGTCAATTTAAATAATGTCATCTCATATGAACAATGATATATATATATATATATATATATATATATATATATATATATATATATAAGCAAATGTAATTCATAAACAATGATCAATAGCCATATAAAGGGTTATTAGATTTTGTCATTCATATACTCATGCCAAGTGTAATGTAATGGGTCTATCATGAATCTGTACATGCCTATAAAATATGCCCTTTCTATCTCAATTTATATGTTATCGCATATGTATTAGTATACCTGTCATAAAATGATATAAAGCTAGTGTTTTGTATCTGATTTATGTATGTTGTACAATATCAATGCATGTGTACATCCAATGTTTAAAATTGCGTATTCGAGTATTGAGGCGTTTCTCATTCGTGAGGTGAGGCGTAAGCCTCAAAATCAAAAGATTGCGTAAACATAAAATGATAATTTTTTTATATACTAATGAGTGAATAATATAAAACATAAAAAATCATAAGATATGAAGTGAAATCAAAATATCTCAATAATAAGACAACATGAAATATAATTCAACTCAAAATTCTATCTTTCCCAAATCCCAGTATTCTTTTCATTAACATATAATTCTAATTTCCAAAAATAAATAGCAATGACATATCACATAAGAACTCATAAGTCATCAACACTGTCATCACTAAGGGGTTCTTCATTTGAATCATCATTATGGTGAACTGCTCTCTCCCCTGCCTCCTTTCCTATAGATCCAATGTCGGGCATTTACTTCTAGATTTATGTAAGTTTTAATATATATAGCGTGAGGCGAGGCGGGCCTCAATCAAGTTGAGGCGCAAGCCTCATAAAAAAACTTGAGGCGTAAGCATCGAGGCATTTTTTACTGGAATTGCACAAAGGCGAGCCTCATATTGCGCAATTTTAAACCATGTGTATATCAAGTATCGTATCATGTATAAATGCAATATATATCATGTGATTCATATGTTTAGATGTATTTATATCAATTTTATCAGTTGTATCATGTGTTTGTATCGATCATGTCTTGTATCATGTGCATCATATTATATCATGTCACTTATGCAATTCATTTTGTATGCTCATATCATATGCATATGCAAGTAAGATCGAATACCTGGCTACTTATATTTTTCTTTTATACACTCCTTTAGGATAACCCCACAAGAATTAGTCTCAATCATATCAGTAATGTTTTCAGAAATCAGTCTCGTATGATAAATCTCAAGTTAGGTGACTTTTATGTAAGAAATTGTCATTTCTTGGCTCCTGCCCATCGACATGTCATATCATATCAATCAGTCTACTTATTCCTCATTTTTCATATCATTGAGGAGTACACGATAAATCTTATATAAAAGAAATCGTCGTCCTGCCCTCTTGTGTATGGTAACATGTCTCCAACTAATTTGAATCAGTCAATCATTTCAAACTAGACATTCTTGTTTTTACACACATTTCATATCATATAAAGCATAATGGCAAAAGTTATATACACCCAATGCAACAATCATTATATTTATCAATATGCTTGTAGTATGCCTAAAATGCATATTTGACTAAATGAATAATAAATGTATGCATGTCATTTATTTCTTGTTCAAAAGTAACATATTGACTCCTGATCATTTTATCTTGACATTATACTAATTTCAATTAAAATGACATATAAATAAAATCACTCGATGAAATTTCAATATTTTAACCAGTCACAATGCTCAGGATAATGATATTTATTACATATAAAAAATTACATAGTAGAAAATCATTAAAATAAGAGATATTGAGTTTTTATTAATTTTAGGAGAAAGGAAAATAGACAAAACATAAAATTATTGAAAACAAAGGTAGATTAAGATTACCTTCCACAATCATAACACTTTTCTCAACTGAAACAACAAGTGAAACTGCCCCGAAGCGGACTTTCTCTCTCTTTCGCTCTTTCTTTCTCTCCCTATCATTCTCTTCAAAAAAAAAAAAAAGGGGAGATGGAGGGGGAGGGTTGTGGTAAGAGTTTAAGTGGATGGAATTTGATATTTTATATGTATGTAAATTTCTAACTCGGCGCCCTCAAATTCTAGAAAACTAGAGAGTTTAGAGCAGCATCGTTGTAGCGCTCTTTCGGTAAATTTTTAAAAATTTAGGAAACTTAAGTTTAGATTGTTAAATATGTGGGCTTGAGATAAAAAGTAATAAGGCCAAGCGATACTTAGAACTAGAACCAAGGGGTGATTAGTGAAAGATAAGCCTCAACAAAATATTTAATTTGAGTCCATGGAAGAGAGGTTTAGTACACGTGCGGCTAAGGCACAAGTGTGGAAGCATGACTTGCGAGCAAGCTTTAGGATACACAAAGACGATACCTAAAATTGACTATCAACGTGGAATTGGAACTTGTGAGCGCGTAAGGAGGGAGCATGGAAGAGAGGTAAATATAAAAGAGTTGGTGACTTGAGGGTTCAAAGGCTAGCAGAGAGATTTTTTCCTTGGTGGTGGGTACAATTAAGGAGAGATGGGAGGATATTAAAGCAACAAATTAGTTTTGTTACCATTTTATGGTGAGATAATTGGATAATGTATTCACTGAAAATGGTGCTTATTATAGGTATATAGGGTAAATATAATTGGAAGAATAAAAAGATAATAATAATTAAGAGAAAATCTATGATGCACGAACACGGACACGACATGGACACGGGACACGACCATCATAAAAAATATAGGACATGGGGTACAATGCAGACACGGTATTACAATTTTTAATTAGTGTATTGACATTGATATATTATCATATTAGAAATGGAAAACAATAATAAATCAATGTAATAATTACTTGTCTAGCACCAATTGATCTCTTAAATTGAAATTATATTTGTAAAACTTGCATACAAAAAAGAGAACTATTATATATAATTTTTTATGTGATTTGGAGATTAAGACATTCACAAGTCGAAATTGTACCCAAATAGGAATATCATGATCTCAACCTTTCATAAGAAGAC
The DNA here is from genome assembly GCA_016618105.1 of Dendrobium huoshanense. Classification (NCBI taxonomy): domain Eukaryota; kingdom Viridiplantae; phylum Streptophyta; class Magnoliopsida; order Asparagales; family Orchidaceae; genus Dendrobium; species Dendrobium huoshanense. The sequence goes on along the minus strand of CM028352.1, from coordinate 21,636,497 downwards.
AATAAACGTGGAGAATGGATATACATATAAAGCCGACAATCTCAATAAATATGGCATGTTTTCAAAAGAAAAAAATGAAAATAAAACAAAATCAAATAAATTGGTAAGGTGTAATTTGCTCACTTGCTTGCGGAAATAAAGAAGTCGATAATCTATACTCTAATTGAACGTATCCATCTCACTCTCTCTCCGTTGGCTTCGACAGAGCGAACACAAGAGTCGGAACCCTTCGATACCCTCGGTGACTGCAATAAATGGCGAAGATGAACCAGTGAGAAACCAAACGAGTGAAGAGAATGGCGAGAAAACGGTTGTAGTCAAACATGCCAAGCTTAAAATAGAGCAGTATACTGCTAAGTTGGGCTGGCCTCGTCGCAAAAATAACGAAGTCGTAGAGAAGAAAAACTTACGAAGAAGAGAAAACAAGGAGGTTACGGGCGTCAATCGTGCACTCTCTCCACTCGGTTGGCTCGCCTGGTCGCGTAAATGATGAAGATAAGGGAAGAAGATGAGGGAGAGCGGTGTAAATTGAAATCCTTAGGCATACGGACAGTCTGGCACGTATTCATGGATAGTTCGAATGGTCCCTAAACACTCTTTATTTGATTAAAATATAATTAAAATGTAAAATTTTTGTAATTTAAATAAATTTAATTATCAAATATTAGGACGCACTTGTCTGTTTTTATTTAAATATTATTTTAATCCGACTCAAATTTGTCGTGTCCGACACATGTCCCATTCTTGTTGAGCGCGTGTCTATGTCTGACATGTGTTTTGACATTGTATTCCCTCTTATGAAGGAGTGTCAGTGCATCAAGGGGAAAATCAATGCATTTCTTCTCTAAATATTGTACTCTCTTTATACATTGATTTTTCTAATATTATATCCTAACAAGCATCATATGCTAACTATATTGATCTAAAATTTGGTGTGATTTCAGGCCGTTGAAATTGTATAAAGTTTTGAATAAGAGTCACTAGGTTACTAACCAACAATTTAGTCATTATCGTTTTAAAACTTCTCTCTTCTAGTCAAACTGCTTTTGTGAAAGGGAGGAATATGCGTGATAATGTTCTATGTCAATTGATTGGGCCTAGTCCCAATGCGATAGAAGGTGACTGTGTTAGGCATAACTCATCCTAGACCGGTTCAACCCAAATGACCCATGCCAACTGGACATGCTCGTGGAACTGTCGATTTGTCAATTTTTCCTTGAATGGATGAGGGTTTTTAGGGATCTAGTAGTGCAATGTATTGATTATGATGTTTTGACATTTTTAATTATTTTAACGCTAGTAGGTTGCTTTCTATCTCCTCAAAATTCTAGTCCTTTTTAGGCCACATTAAGTAGATTTTCTATTTTAAATTTGTTAATAAAGATCATTCTTCCTTAATATCTTCATAATTCCTAGTTAGGCAAAACGAATTAAGATTTGAAACTTGCACTCCTATATTTTGTAATAAAGTGAACCTTAACTCATACTGTTAAAACAAAGAAAAGATGTGCGCCTATTCCTTTGGCTGTGGCTCTTGAAATGTTGAAGTATATGAAGTATATCAAAATAGATTACAATTTGTCATCTGGCTCTTCATTTAAGCTGACCTCGTAATTTCATTGCCCGAGCTTCCCGGTAAATTGCTTTCAGTATTGATGTTTCATCGTTGCAACTTTTGTACCATGACTTCGTTTGGGATGGCTTTCTTACTACTTCTTAAAGCAGTTTTTTAGTACAAAAGTTTTAAGCCTCGTTTGGTTCCCTGGGTCCTTTTTTTCTTTTTTAATCGAAAGTATAGGAACGAGAAACGAAGAAATTTTTTTCTTCTCAGATCGGCAGAAATACGGAGGTTCGGGAGAGGTATTTTGAAAAAGCCATCTTAACAAACATCAAAACAATAATTTTTTGGCCAATTCAAACCAGAGACAGAAATTATGGCCCAAACAAATTAGGCCTTAATTTTTTACTAAAAAGTTGCTTCATCAAACAGTAAGAAAGTCGTTCCAAACGAAGCCTATATTACAAAATCACAATGGTTCATATGCTGAAGAGTGCTGAAGAAGTTTGCAAATTATATATGCTTCCTTAAAATGTTTTGGTTTTGAATCAAATTTCTGATATCATGAATCTGTTCATTGTAGGATGACGTGGCAACCCGGCGTTGGCTTCAGCAGCTGCTGCATAATATTTCAGGGGGAAGCTTGGTTTCTACCCTTCAACCTACAGGCTTTGAGCATATGATGGGAAGCTGACACTATCGTTCTGTAATTTTTTTTCTTTTTCAAGCTCAAAGTGGGAAGCAGATTTCTTGTTGTTGTTGTAGCCAGTTAGATTCTATCAGGAACTTGTTTGTTCTCTAGAGCATGCTGTGTATACCTTGAGGCTCGTGTGGTGATTAGGATGCTAGCATTTGTAAAAGACTGATAATCTTTGGTAAATTCAGCGAAGGAAAAAATACTGTAAAATGTAGTTATAGATTATGTTGGAATGGGGGATCTTTGTGCCTTCTGATTGTAAGATTGCACTGCAGAATATTTATGACTAATTTATCCAAGTTTTTATAACTTTGAACTGTTTAGGTGCTTTATGTGGGTTTGCTTGTAGTTACACCTTTTGAAATAATGTTGATTTGTGTGACTGATGGATCATATTCTCTCTAATGATGATAGACTCAGGTTTCGTTTGGGAAATTTTTTTTACAGCTTCTTAAAGCAATTTTTTAAGAATCAGTAAGAAAGCCGTCCCAAACGAATACTTTATCGAAAATAATAGACATATGATGTTTATTGATGATGGACATTTGACACCTAGCAAGGGTATTATATAAACTCCAATTTCTAGTAATCAATTGATGTTTGTAGCTATTTAATCAATCAATATCTTCCTTTTTTTTTATAAAGAAGAGACTGTTAACTCTTCATTGTCATTACTACAAACATCACTTTTTTCCTAACGTTTTCTTTATATAGTCCAAAGACTTACCTTGGCTTTGTGTAATGGTAGCCTCCTTGTGGCCTTCCTACTATTGCCAATTAATGCAACCCAAAATAGTCTAGCCTTTTATAAGTGTGACCTAGCATGACCTTCTAAAAAAAAATAATGCTTCGATGCCCTTTGTTTGGCCACCAACATCTCTTAAATAATGTATTTTATATAAGGATCTTGGAGGGATCACTAATAAGTTTATGAGGGCACATAATAGTGGATAGATTTCTTAATAAAATTTTATAAGAGTGCCTCCAATGAACAAGCTTAACTAGGGCAAGAAAGTAAATATATTATCTTTATAATTAAACATCCTTATAATGGGTCCTAAAGGAAAAGCCTTAGATATCACCTAGTGTTAGATAGGGTCCTCACTATAAGACCTCAATAATTATTCCCAATGGTAATCCGAAGAGACAAAGAACGTAAATAGAGCAACTTTATGTTTAGAAGTCATAGAGTAGTTCTTAGTGAGAGAGGCCTTAAGAATTCATAGTTCTTAATAGGGTCCTCATTAAAAGTCTCAAAGTCTAAACTCCCTTGAGGGTAGTTATGCAACCCAGGTATCTACCTAATCCAAATGTTCTTACAAGATACTCAAAAGACTTGAATATAAACATGGTATCTTCAGTTAAAAAAAAAAACCTCTAAGAGTGACTCCTAATGAATGAGCCCTAAGAGGGTTTGTGAGCATGCAAAGTCTCTTTCAGAAGCCCCTATAAGAAGTCATCACTATATGAATCCCAAGTTGGCATAAAATGGATATATATTACGACTACAAGATTTACTAAATATATTGACATTGTCCAATTCGTCTAGTAGTTCTATCAAGATTTCATATGGCGGGGATGTCATATTAACATCAGAATTTAACTACGATCATTTGAAATTTTAATCACTTTTGAGTAGGAAGGATGTTACATAGCTTATGAGATTGCATGCTAATTGTAAAAGTGGGTGGTGATCCTTTATAAAAATTTTCTTTATCATAACTAGTACGTCTTTAAGGAAATCACTTAATTGGCATGAATCTCAATGTGATAATTAAGTTGGAAACTTTTGGAGTTAAATTTAAAACCATCCAAACTCTGATATTATCATATTTGTAATTGAACTGAATGAATTGATAAGACAAACTCATCAACATCACAAGTGATATGATCTGACTTCATATAAACTTAAACACTTTAAACAAAATTAGAAACTTTAAAACATTAGTTGAATGACAAAATAGTCTTCAAATTTTGGGTGCTTTTAATCAAAATCAAGCGCATCAATGAGCCTAATATCTTTCAATTCTAACACTTTAAAACAAGAAAAATATTAGAAATAATCTATGACCAAATGGGATTAAAATGGGATGCTAAATAGAGTATTTTGGATTCCTAATAAATTTATCAAAATGCGTCACGCAAAAAGGCTATAAATAGAGCTTCATCTTACATTGGAGAGAGGTTTAGGAGTTGAAAGTGATTAAGAACTATGTTCTGGTCCTCAAGGATGATCACTAACGACAACCGTCATCACAAGACTTTTGTCATCTAATTCTTATTGCCTGACTACTAACATTCAACTCTATCATTGGACTTCAACTATTTGTCTAAGGACACTCAACCTCTATAATTCTCATTATGAGAAACAATATTATATAATCTTGTTTGCTTTAATTGTGTAGAAAGTGGATTCTTGAATATATAGTTATATAGTAGATTATTGAAATTGGGCCAAGTATATTTTTCTCCTCTTTAGGTTTTTAACATAAAAAATTTCAGCCACTTACAAATTATACATATGCATGTGGAACTTTATACAAAGTCAAGATTTTAAATAGATAACTATTATTAGAAATTTTCTATCACATAACAATTTAGCATTATATATGAGAAATTATATCTCAATATCCTAACAATACAATGGTTGATAAGAGTAAAACAATTCGTGGTGAATTTTCTCAGTCCAACACTTAGCAAATTGAAAATATATTTTACAACAATTGAAATCATAATAAATTAAGAGTAGGCCCTCGAGACCCATCCCTGAATGATCATATACATAGGATGGTGGAGCAACAAGCTTGCTTCTTTCAATTATTGAAAGATGTTGGTTAATAGAGAGTGCTACCACAATCTAATGAAACTTATCAACCATAAAATCAACCTAAGAAAATGGATGAACAATTTAAAAGAATTCTTTGAAATTCTTCCTCCACCATACTAGTTGGCATTTCTTGTTCAACTCATCATTTTCATGCCAATCAATCAATGCACAATCCTTCACCAATCGTAGTAGACTTGACTTAGTCTTGACTTATGCATACTCTTCGTGACATTAAATGAGATGAATCATAATGTCTTGTTCAAGAATAATTTTTTATGAGGGTTTTTATGAGGGATAGGAATTAACTTTATCCTCTGTAAAGTTTTCAAGAATCTTTACTTTTAATAAATGAAACTTTTCAACATCTTATTCTAGTGGGCTCAAGCTTCCCACTGTTGATTTGTATGATGGGTCATCTGATTATTAGCACCATCATACATACCTATCAAACTTTTGATACACTTCATTGTCAAGTCTTTCGTACTACATTAAAAGATAAATCTTTCACTTAGTTCTACTCGATATTCAACAATAGTATTGATAACTTTGTCCACCTTGATGTTTTATGGAACAATTTATCGCCGCTAAAAAATCATCAAGGATTTCTCTCATTTTTTGAGGATCTGGTAAAACAAAGGAGAATAATAAAAAGAGTACTTTCAAAGATATTTTTTTCCTGAAGCTCATCAAAATTAAGGAGTGAATCTTGAGTTGTTACGAGATGTTTTCCTTCTAGGTCTTCGTCTTGGACTTTTCTACTCATTGATACAAAAGATTGATTACACTCATACATATATTTTTCATAAAATAGAAGAACAAATTAATATCGATGCATGTTGAAATTAGCATGATTAATTGTCTAGTAAACAAAGTAATGCTCACGATAGATTTTCTCAAAAATATCAACAAAGAAAATATGGACAACAATCAAGAATTCATCTCTTTCCTCTCTATCTTGCTCAACAACAATAAAGATCATATAGGACACCTCAACAAAGAGGGAATACAAATAGTTGAAGGAATATATGCCATTAAATACACTTTGAGTTGATATTTTAATGGCCTTACAAGATGAGGATAATGTTATGTCTTCATCCTTTAAAACTAAATTCAAGAAATCAAGAATGATATTATAATTCCCATCATGTTTAGAGTCATACTAGTAAGGCATGTTGATAATTGAAAGAGGAAATTGAGCTACTCATACAATAAATAATCCCATTGGGGCAAAATCAACAAAGGTAATAGAAGGTCAGCCAACAAATGATTACGAAAATTAAGACAATAGTTGGAGGAAACTAATTGCCTCCTCAAGTTCTATTTACAATCACTATGCCAATGACAAAAAAAATTCCTTATTGGTTCCATCACATTCGATGGCTATGATTTGAAAGGGATCAACTTGTCATCAACATTGGGATTGATGATCCCTATTGTAATAATAAGAAAATTTAAATTGATAATAAAATTTATGTTAATGTATTATTTCACTCCATATTTCCTAGCTTCGGCTTAGAAGGAGAGAAAAAAATTTAAAAAAAACAAAACAAAAAAATTAAGAAAATAAAAAAGACACCTTTTGACACCTCAATTAAGAGGCCCCACAAGCACCTCAATTAAAGAGCTGGGCAAATTATTACGTCCGGTGTCTAAATTCGTCCGGATGTCAATCCAGACGCGCCACATCACCAAAATACACCGGGATCAAATGTATTCGGGTGACGTGGTACGTCTGGATTGGGTGTCCGGACGTCCAGTGACCGGACGTAATAATTCGCCAAAGAGCTGGCATGCCCTATGCTAAGTAGTGCAGTCTAGTGTTGTCATTGACAATGGCTTGCTGGCCTATTTTTGGGCTTGATTTGGTCCAAGCCTGATTGTTGGTCTAAACGAACAAATTTTGACAATTTTTATGCATCCAAAATTATCTTTGATATTTTGGACTTAATTTTAGCACATTTGGAGTCTAAAGGAGTTTGTACAACCAGTTTCAAACAATTTTTGAAAAAGTTGAATATTTTTTTTCAAAATTTTTGCTCTAATTAACATATTGATTTTATAACAATCTGAATTATTATTAAAGAGATTTTACTTTATTTACAATCTGAAGGGGAGGTCTACATTCATGTCTAACAAGTGATCGTAGCTCTTAATTTTTCTAAAATTTATGCTGTAAAATTTTTTAAAGACTTCACATATATTTTTAGATGACAAAAGTTTTGATGTTCAAAAATTGGGTGCAAATTATAAGTCTCCCAAAACTTCACTTAATCAGAATGAATTTGAGGTGTTCTTTGAATTAAAAAAATTTGAAATAAATTTAGAACTATTTGAATTGTAATTTTAACAAATTCATAGTCAAACTGAATATAATTAATTGAGCTCAAAGTAAGCACTTAAAACATTATCAAGAACTTTGGAATATTAATTAAAGGAAAAAAAAAATCTCCAAATCTTGAATGCATATAATCAAATTATGCGTATCGGCAAACAGAATCCCACAAGCCCATGATCATTCAATTATGACTTCTTTGAGGCACTAAAAATTTAAATAAATTATTTATAATCAAGGGAATCAATATGAATTGTTTTGATGGAGTGTTAAAATTTTGATCAAATTTATAAAAATGCCTCTTACAAAAAGACTATAAATATGACTCCTTTTTTATATAAGAGATATTATACGCTGAAAGAGCTTAAAAACTCCATTGTAGTCCCTGGCGATCATAGTCAATGTCACCATTAGCAAACAATGACTTCAATTATCCATATGTGACCATCCAGCTTTTGTAATCCCTACAACGATAATCAAAGAATTATTCTTAATTATGTAATATTGTCTCTTTCAATTATGCTTAAGAGAATATTTTTGTTTCTATAATTATATATGGATCATTGCAATTGGGCAGAGCCCTGTGATTTATCTTTTTGAATTTTCCGCATAAATAATGCTGGCCTCTTACAACTTTCATATATGTGTGTGTGTTGTATACTTATTCAAAGCTAAAATATTAAACCTACTATGTGTGTGATAACCTACTATGTTGTGTTAGCTTGCTTCTACTTTTGCTTTTGTTTTTAGGTCAGGGAGGTAATGAGTTAGCTGAGTAGTTGATAGCAGCCTCTGACCCATATTGAAGGTATATTTTAGCTAGTTCAGTCTTGTAGGCTTGTCTTTTTTTTTTTTTCTATATCCCCAAGCGTTATTGTTGATAAACCTTAGACTGTATACGTATTTTGAACAATATAATAGAAAATCATTTTTTTGAGATATAGTCTTTCACTTTATTTTATTTTGAATGGTGGCTTTGTGGCGAATTTAAATTGGAAGCTAATTTTTTTCTCAGCACTTTTTCAACTGGATCTTGAGGTTAGTTTATGGTTCTTATCACGATCGGACACGATATGACCTATGTGATATTGGGTCGAGAGATAAAAAATTAAAAATTTCATATTAGAAAAAATTAACTACCACATGAATTAAAATCTTGGCTCTTCAAAGGGAATTTTTATTGCGTCCGGTAAAAATACCGAGCATACCGAGTGTACCGAGCGCCTGTACCGAGCACTTTAGTGACGTGGCATTTTGTTATTGGGTTCCGAATGCATTCGGTAACCTGACAGAATCATTACTCCTTCAAAGGAGCACAAATACCCTTGACAATAAATGACAATTGGACTCAATTTTAAATTTTTTATATATATATTATAAAATTCTAATGCTATGTATGTATCTAATATCTAAATAAATATATTTATTTAAATAACATTTACATATTTAAATTATATAAAATACTACTACTATTATTATTTTTTTTAAATAATACATTTTTAATGTATATATTTTGATATAATTAAGAAACTAACAAAATAAAATATTAAATAAATAATATAAAATTTTAATAAATAAATATATACATAAGAATAAATTCTAAGAGGATTTACATACATACCACTTTATTTCATATTATTTACATACCATTTTATTTCTAAATTCTATGGTAATGCACCCACACACACAAACAGAAAAAAAGGAAAATTTACATACATACCATTTTATTTCATGTTATTTACATATTTAACATAAAAAATATTAATATTACAATCCTATAACCTATATACAATTTTAATATCAAATATATCACTCATATAATTTATTTTTACAATTCATATTATCCTATAAATTTTAATATTTTATTTCATATAACTAAATTTATTCCATGAAGGTTCTCTGTAATGTCCGAGACAATTCAATAGAGATGATATCTCGTCTCCAACTTCCCATCCTCTCCGCTTCATCTGGTTGCCTACGCCGCCGCCTCTCCTTCTATTCAACCACTGCCGCCACCGCTTCTTCGTTCGCTTCCCACTTATCTCCTCCTCTAAAACCCCAAACTCCTCTCTTCCTACGCCCCCTCTCCCACTCCACCTCTCCTTCCTCCCTCGTCTCCTTCCGCCAATGGGCAGAATCCCTAGCCCGATCTTACGCTGCCGACCTATCCGTTGACGGTGGCCCGTCCGCATCCGAACTAATCCGTGAGCTCTCCTGGCTTCTACAAGACGCTACATTCCAGGCTGGCGAAACCGTTTTGCTCAGAACTGACCTCCAAGATCTCTACTGTTTATGGATGCAGCGAATCGAGGAGCGGCGTCCGTTTCAGTACATTGTTGGGTGTGAACATTGGCGTGATTTGGTCCTGGCAGTGAGAGAAGGGGTATTGATTCCTCGACCTGAGACGGAGGAGCTTGTTGATTTAGTGGCGGGG